>JAJJMB010011511.1:908402-931103 GCA_023531105.1 Papaver atlanticum | reverse complement strand
CAAAAGTCATAAAAAGAATAAATTAAATTTACCATATGATGAAAATCAACTCCCTCCGTCGTCCCAATGTTGGGTTTTAGTTCTTCATGGTGAAAACACGCTCAAAATAATAACACATGGCTGAATAGGTGTTTTTATTGAAGAGAATGAACTGTAGTTACAGAAGGCCTTTTGCAAGTAAGATAGAAGTCGCTGAATATCTTAAGCAAGTACAGACGTAAATGATAAAAGGGTTTCGTAGTTGAATATAAGACTGCTTCTGCGACGGTTCGATGTGGGTCGAAGTTCTTCGTGTTCTTCAGCTCCGCACCAGCAGAAAACAGCAGCAGGTAGCTTTCTGTTCGTCTTGATTTCTAACTCCTCAGCCCTTCTCATCACCCCAAACTCTCGACACCTATTCTATATGACCCAAACAATCTATTTATATCAAAAATACCGATTAAATCTCTCCAGAATCTTCCAAAATCTCTTCATTTCTCTTCACGGTAAAGTTGCGGCAATTTCTTGTTTTTGGATTTCCACGCGTTTCGGAGCTTTCCTTTTGATTCTAAACTCTTCCTTAGATAGATATCAAGCTTTGGGAAGGTTTATAGCACTTTAATCTCTCTAAAATTTTCTAAAATCGGTCACACACGTGACTTTCCATATTTTGTTGTTGAGATAAAAATCCGTCGATTGAGCCCAGTTTAATAGATTTCAACACCCATGTTAGATTCCTAGACCCATAAGGAGTCTACCCTATGAAATTAGAGGTTTAATCGACTTCAAACTCCTCCAAATCACTACCACCAAAACTGCCAGAAACGTGTATATATTTTGGTTTTGGTTTCCCGCCAAAATTTAGAATTTGAACGTGAAGGGGTAAGGTTACCCCTTATCCAGTGGTCGCCCCTTATCCGTTGAAGGAATCTGCATAACACTCGTCCCTTGGGTTGCATTTATCAACTTTTTGAGCCAATTTCGCCGCAAAAGCTTATTTCTCCAAAAACACCTACAAAGAGATAAAATACCAAAATAAGTACAAAAATGGGTACTAACAATATACACAATAGAGATGAAAATAGACACATAAATGCGTCTATCAAATACCCCCAAACTTATTATTTGCTAGTCCCGAGAAAATCAAAACTACAAAATAAAATCCTAACTCACTGTCGCAGGTATCGTCGATTGCACTTAGCATGTGCAACAAGCCTTTAAACCCCTAGGTGGCCCTAGTGGCCGAGTTATAGTCTCGGGAGGGTTTACTAGAGATATACCCACAAAACCTTTACTCCAGACCCTAGCTATCTACGCAGAACCTTGGAATGCACTAAAGAACCTCCTTGGTTGGCATACTTATTGATTACGGGAGGAAGTACCCTGATATGAAATTCCAATTGTTGTATAGAGTTTGCACTCAAGCATACTAAAATTCATATATAAGTTACAGAGCTCTACTCAGATAGTCGCACTATGGACATCAATATCCGGAATCAAACAAATCACATGAATAGATTAAGAAGATGGATATAGAAATAGATGGTTGCGAATGGACTTCAATGCCAAGATGAACCTAGTGGATTGAGATACTGGTATGGACTAATATCAACACAACTGGCATATACAAGGGAACCAGTGGTCGACAATCCTAAATCTACATGAACTCAGCTGGCATATACAAGGGAACCAGTGGTCGACTTTATAATAAACATTTATTTATTTATTATTATTATTTATTTTTTTAACGACATGATTAGATCTTTTGGATCCAAGCGCATGCTTCTTGTCAGCAGATTACATGGTAATTCCCGTGGATCCTGCGTTCCACGCTTGTTTAGGCAACGGAGACAGGGAGAACACACACATATTGCTATCCAAGTGTTAATATTTATTCCGATTGGTTTGGGTTTTTTTTTTTTTTTAGTAACTCAATCACCATATTTCAACCCAGCAGACATCAACATAAAAATTTGCAAAAACAAAAACAGAAGTAATAAGATGATTCCGAGATACGGTGAAACTATCATGTTATTTCTAACACCTGAGCTCCGTGCTTTTATGAATAGACTCTATATAGATGTTTCCATCCACTCAGATAGGTTCCTCAACTCCTAAATCCAAAATGCTTCCATCCACTTAGATTGGTTAGTGCCATCCTTAATAGGCATAAATTTCTAGGCTATGGAGTTTATTATGCAACTAAAAAGTTTCTCCCATACCCCCAAAGTTAAATCTAACATTGTCCTCAATGTTCTAAAGATAAAATTAAAAGCATGAACAAGGAGAAACTGTTACCATTTGAAGCAAAAGAGTTAAGGAAAGATATTACCGTGTTGCATGAGAATGGGTTACCTCCCAAGAAGTGCTAAGTTTAAAGTCTTCAGCCAGACATTGGAAAGGATTAGTCACCTCGAATCATATAACAGTAGTCGGAATAACTGTGGGTCTTCAAAACCAAATAGAGCTGACCAAAGGAAACTGTAATAAACCAACAAAATGAACAAGACTAGCATGCCCTTACCTAGTTTCCTGATTAAGAAATTTATATCTAATTGTGGTTCAGGTTCAGGTTCTATGAAAGGGTCTAAATAAAATATTTTCATTGGTTGCGTTTCTTCATAGGTGAGATCCAAATTATTAGGTTCTAGAGTCTGTAGAAACTCAAATAAGAACTTAGAAGCACATAATAATAACCTAAATAATTGAAGATCCTCTAAGTCAATTAGGTTTGACTTACATAATTGACCACAATGAGAGTAGTGGCCATTCTTAAGCAAATGTGTCGATTTTAATTTCCTAAAGCATTTAGGTTTAGTCTCACAACTTAATATTCGACACATTTGGAATATAAACGTTCCCACAGTTGGAAGAAAACTATTTGGTGGGAAAACAAAGTCAATCTGGGTATCATAGCCTGGGAAAACCACATCAACCATAGGATGGGTTTCTAACTTCTGAGCTTCTTCCTGGACATCATTAGGTTTGGGAAAACGAGTATGAAGGTAATCTTGTAAAATGGTCGAGGCACAGATATCAAGTCCTAAGTGAGGGGACTTTCTGAGAGTTAAAGGTAAGGCACTACGGAAGTGATAATCACCCCCAAACTTAGAGTTTTCAGTGTCTCTATCTAGACTAGTCACAATCTCCCTAATTTCTAGATCATCAGATTCTTGAAAATGGTCAATTGATTCTTCGAAGTTATTATCAGGTAGTGCATCTTTACTCATTTCTACGGGTCTATCTTCTTCGTCTAAGACTATTGTTTCTAAGTCGCTAGACTCTAAAACAACATTTTCAGAATAAACCCATTCCTCTAAACCACTATCGGCTTCGTAATCAAAAGGAAAAACTACATCGTCTAAAACGGGGATATCTCTAGACAAATCCTCGTCCTTTTGAATAGGTGAATAATTATTAAAATTATTTGGATTTGAACTATAAATAACATTATCATTATAAAGCTCAATTGGAGTAACAAATTCCTGATCACTATGCCTACATATTTCAGATTCTTCAGCAACACTATCCTCATCATAATCGTCATTATAATAGCATGGAAATGGTTGAACCTCATCTAAACATGTAGTGTTACCAATTCTAACCTCGTCATCTTGATTATGCAAATAACTATCATTATTTTCAAGGGTATTATTGGAAACACTGTATTGGAAATTAAGATTATTTCGAGCAAGTCTTTCGTTCGTCTCAGCCATCAGCTTGAGGGATTCCTCTATAGAAAGTTTTCTCAATGGTGCAGTTTGTCTATTCGTTTCCGACATAAACCTATTTGTTTGCTCAGTTAACTGCTTAAGAGACTCTTCTAAAGATACAGAAGGATCATAAATAGGAACAAAAGGATCATAATAAGGACTAGTTTTCAACAGTTTGATTGTATTGTCCAAAGACGAGGTACTAGCACTATAATAATCCTTATTTTCTTGCTCGTATGACCGGTGTGTGTGTGGATAGTAATTGGGCTCACCATGGTATGAACCATTACCTTCAAAAGGTTGGTGTTCCCAACCACTATTTACACTATGGTCGTAGTGTGAATAATGTTTTTGAAACTCAGTCGGATATTCATTGTATTGGCTTCTATCATACCAGTTTTACATTCTTAATTGCAAGGGAATTCTAAACAATCACAAACAAGGCTGACTCAACCAAATCAAACCTATAAAATATAGCAAACAACAAGCATGATGGCTCCACTTAGATTGTTTCTAGACCAGCTTCTAATCTCCCAAAAGGCAACTGGGTATAGTTTTAGCAAACCTCTCTTGATCGATCCGAATAAAGTAAGTCAAAGAGAGGTAGAGGAAGCTCAGATGATATTTGATACCCCCACCTCTTTGGCAACGCTTCCCTGGGTTACAAGGAGGCTCTAATTGACTTACAGTAATCTTCCTGAACTTTGAGTTAGGCTAACAAAATACCCAATACAGTCCTTTCAAACGACTTTCCTACAAGCTCGTTACCTTATCGGTCTCGTTCTAATCAAAATTTTAGGCTTGGGATCACGTTTGGTATCGTTTTCCTAAAGCGGGAAAGAAGAGAACGGTGATGAAATCCGAACTCTTATCTTATATGGCCATGCCTTGCCCTTTACTAGGAAAATAAATGTCCGTATTCAATTCCTCGGCATATATGCACCTTAAGGAAGACAGTAAACCCGCTGACAGGGGATTCGCGGGTGTTTAGAAGCTTACCTCCCGTACCAGACGGGGGATGAATCGGTTATAGCTCGGGCCACCAACTCTTATGTCAGTGTGCGAACCCGAGGGGCCGAGACAGTATCGTAACTGTCGTCCTTCCCTGCAAACAACTTATATTTAACCTTTAACCCTTCCTTAGGGTTTTAAAAATAATAATATCCCAAAGTCCAAATGTCCAAAAAAAAAAAAAAAAAAGTCCAAAACTAAAAAAAATTACAAGAATAAAAATAAAACCCTATTTACAATTTCTAAAAATAAAAAGTAATAAAATCTATAAAATAAAATAACTATATACAAAAATCTTCTTCTTCACTCCTTTGGACTCCTCTTTTCTTTCCTTCTTTGGCGATGCTTTCCTCTTATAACACTTTTTCCTTTCCTTTTAGCTCAGCTCCAAATCTGAAAAGAATCGAAAAATACCAAACGCCTAAAGAAGAACAAAAATAATAAAAATAAATCTAAAAACACGAAAAACAAGTCCGCGTCGGCGGCGCCAAAAATTGATGTAATTTTAAAGTGGTAAGTAAGGTTGTCGTTCACTCGGACTAAGGATTTGGCCAATTCTCATGCATGTGGTTCAATTTATTTATTCTCAACAATTATAACCCAAATAAAATATGATATGGTGACTCTTATTTTTGCCTAAGTAGATTCTCAAAAGATTAGTTGTAAATCCTAAGAATGATGTATCAAAACATTTAAGCTAAGCATACATCATAAAATTAAATGACAACTAATTAATTCAAATCATATTTCAATTTTAAATTAATGCAAAAGTCATAAAAAGAATAAATTAAATTTACCATATGATGAAAATCGACTCCCTCCGTCGTCCCAATGTTGGGTTTTAGTTCTTCATGGTGAAAACACGCTCAAAATAATAACGCATGGCTGAATAGGTGTTTTTATTGAAGAGAATGAACTGTAGTTACAGAAGGCCTTTTGCAAGGAAGATAGAAGTCGCTGAATATCTTAAGCAAGTACAGACGTAAATGATAAAAGGGTTTCGTAATTGAATATAAGACTGTTTCTGCGACGGTTCGATGTGGGTCGAAGTTCTTCGTGTTCTGCGGGACTGTTCCGTGTGCGTCTTATGTTCTTCATGTTCTTCAGCTCCGCACCAGCAGAAAACAGCAGCAGGTAGCTTTCTGTTCGTCTTGATTTCTCACTCCTCAGCCCTTCTCATCCCCCCAAACTCTCGACACCCCTTCTATATGACCCAAACAATCTATTTATATCAAAAATACCGATTAAATCTCTCCAGAATCTTCCAAAATCTCTTCATTTCTCTTCACGGCAAAGTTGCGGCAATTTCTTGTTTTAGGATTTCCACACGTTTCTGAGCTTTCCTTTTGATTCTAAACTCTTTCTTAGATAGATATCAAGCTTTGGGAAGGTTAATAGCACTTTAATCTCTCTAAAATTTCCTAAAATCGGTCACACACGTGACTTTCCATATTTTGTTGTTGAGATAAAAATCCGTCGATTGAGCCCAGTTTAATGGATTTCAACACCCATGTTAGATTCCTAGACCCATAAGGAGTCTACCCTATGAAAATGAGGTTTAATCGACCTCAAACTCCTCCAAATCACTAACACCAAAACTGCCAGAAACGTGTATATATTTTGGTTTTGGTTTCCCGCCAAAATTTAGAATTTGAACGTGAAGGGGTAAGGTTACCCCTTATCCAGTGGTCGCCCCTTATCCGTTACTGGAGTCTGCATAACACTCGTCCCTTGGGTTGCATTTATCAACTTTTCGAGCGAATTTTGCCGCAAAAGCTTATTTCTCCAAAAACACCTACAAAGAGGTAAAATACCAAAATAAGTACAAAAATGGGTACTAACAATATACACAATAGAGATGAAAATAAACAAATAAATGCGTCTATCAGATGCAAGCCACCATCCCTGAAGGATTTCTTGCAAACTCATAACACCCAGTCTGTGAGGACAATTCTCTAATGCATGTGCAGTTGGATGCAAGCCACCAACCCTGACGGATTCTGGAAAACTCACAGCGCTTAACCAAACTCAACTCGATTTGCAAGGTAACTGTCCCAGCAGTTACAAACTCTTTCCGCGCAAAAGTTGGCCTACTCTCCAACTTTAAGCTTTCCATTCTAGGAAAATACTCGCCAGTGAGTCCACTCCGCAAAGTCCTTAGAGTTTCTCGGAACTTGCTCTAATAACAACTGTGACGGACCGGAAAATTACGCCTAGCGCGCCTGGGCACGCATGCCATAACTCCCCCGATACGCCATGATGAAACTACGATCCGGGCCTCAAAGCTAGGCAAATGCACGTCCATTTGCCCTTGCGGGCATGCTCGTGGAGCATGATGCAGCTAACTCAGCTTCCACACCGTTCCAAACTTACCCTTGTTCGCTAAAAGGTGTAAGGCCATAAGTCCAAGGCAAATGCATATTGCATGCATCACTGGTTTCCGAGTGCCTTGCCTAAACATAGGAAATTTATCACTGAATTTCCTATCTAGCTGAGCAACCGTCGTACTTCCTCTTCACTAAGCTTCGGCATTGCTGAGACCATGCACTTGTCTTTCTCGTGCCAAGGGTGCATCAATCAGGCTCATGCCGTACTTTCCTTAAGTTTATGCAAGCTCCGCTAACTTGTATATCGATGTAGCTTACTTTCGAGGCCATACACAATGCGCCATTAGTACATGACTATGTCGAACGGCTTGATGGGAAGTATGAGCATCCACTAGCTTGCATGCAACTTTCCTCATCAAGTTTGGCCACAATCATCTCTTGCATTGCAATACCAAGCCAGATGATATGAGAGGCCAATGTGCCGCAATCATCTCGCAATTAGATGATATGAGCGACAAGGTGATGGACCGACAATGCTGCAACTCATAGCGGATGCCTACGTACCCTTCCCTACTCTAAAGGGATCAAGCACAGACCGTAGTTCATCCACGAAGGGACCGCAACTTAAGCCAAACTCGTTTGCAAGGCCGTGGCCTAGCAATAATGGTAATGGCCTTTTCTGTATAAACTGTTCTGTCAAGATACACAATGATTATGCATCATCGAGTCCACGGCATGGAATTGTGATGCCTTCACATCATATGCCCCATTGGAAAAGTTACGGAGCTATAAATGAGACTTAGGCATCATTTATACTCTTTCGGCTAAACTATGAACATTACTTGGTGCAAGGTCCGCATATGCACCTTCAAAATACTACCCCTCCCTATATATATTAACTTGCAATTTCTACAAGTTAGATTAGGGGAGTAAATTTACATGCTTGCTTCACTATTCATGTGCAATGATTGCTAGCAATGATCGCGCACAATGATTGCGCGACACTCGCTTCTGCCAGCCCTCTCTGGACTGATGCACAATGATTGTGCGATATTGGCCCAAGGACAATAGCCTTCATAATGTGCAATGATTATGCTACAAACTCGAGGCCATCTACCCAACTTGCCTAATGCATCATGATGATGCAACATTGGCCTCTTACCAAAATGCCTACGTGATGTGCCTTCTTTAGCACAAAATATGGCCCCTGGCCAAATGCATCTTACAATGCAAAGGAAGCTTTGGATGAAGCTTCATCTTGAGCCATGGTGCATTTTTTTAGCAAGCGCCATTGCTAAAAAACACGGGGTGTTATATTATTCACCCCTTTAAAGAATTTCGTCCCCGAAATTCAAAACAAAACAATGTTGTGGACAAGCTGTTCGGTTTGGATTTCCTGAGCAAAAGTCACATACAAGATGCTCGGAAATCAGTGCTAAGAAATATCCATTTGGCCAGTTGCCAAAAGATTTCTCAACAGGGTATTCATTTGGCCAGTTGCAAAATGATGTTCCCAAAAGATATCCGTTCGGCCAGTTGCCTAGGGATATCTCAACAAGGTAATCATAAATGTGCATCACATACTAAACACTCAGGAGTCCCTAAAGTTCACAAGGTTGAAAGTGTCGTCGAACGTAACACTGTGAGGACCAAACTCTAGTGCTAGTGCAGTGGGATGCAAGCCACCGTCCCTGATGGATTTGTGGTAAACTCACAGCACCCAATATGTGAGGACCAATTTCTAATACCAGTGTAGTTGGATGCAAGCAACCGTCCCTGATAGATTTATGGTAAACTCACAACGCTTAACCAAGCTCAACTCGATTCGCAAAGTAACTGGCCCAGCAGTTACAAACTCAATCCATGCAAAAGTTGGCCTACTCTCCAACTTTAAGCTTTCCATTCTAGGAAAATACTCGCCTGTGAGTCCACTCCGCATAGTCCGTAGAGTTTCTCGGAACTTGCTCTGATACCAACTATGACGGACCGTAAAATTACGCCTGGCGCGCCTGGGCGCGCATGCCATAACTCCCCCGATGCGCCATGATGAAGCTACGATCCGGGACTCAAAGATAGCCAAATGCATGTCCATTTGCCCTTGCGAGCATGCTCGTGGAGCATGATGCAGCAAACTCAGCTTCCACACCATTCAAAACTTACCCTTGTTCGATAAAGGGTGTAAGGCCATAAGGCCAAGGCAAATGCATATTTCATGCATCACTGGCTTCCGAGTGCCTTGCCTCAACGTAGGATATTCATCACTGAATTTCCCATCTAGTTGATCAACCGTCGCACTTCCTTTTCACTAAGCTTCGGCATTGCTGAGAGCATGCACTTCTCTTGCTCGTGCCAAAGGTACATCAATCAGGCTCATGTCATACTTTCCTTAGGCTTATGCAAGCTCTTCTAACTTGCATATCGATGTAGCTTACTTTCGAGGACGATCCCAATGCACCATTGGTACATGCCTATGTCGAATGGATTTATAGGAAGTATGAGCATCCACTGGCTGGCATGCAACTTGCCTCATAAAGTTTGGCCACAATCATCTCTTGCATCGCAATACCGAGCCAGATTATATGAGAGGCGAATATGCCTCAATCATCTCGCAATTAGATGATATGAGAGAAAAAGTGCTGAACCGGCAATGCTGCAACTGATAAGTGCATAATTCATATGATTTTAGTGTCCATTCCATACTTGTTTAAGTTATTATTCTTGCATATTTTCGTATTATTACTCTTGTTTTCTCTTATTTGTCTCTATTAGGTGAATCATCCAAAAAGGAGCTACAAAGTGCTGAAAATAGATATGAAGAGAAGTATTTCAAGTATCCAAGTTCCCAAATCCAAGAGAAGTGGAAGAAGTGCGACGAAAATGAGCAAAACGCTCAAATCAAGACAAGGGCCAAATACCGAGATTAACTCATTCAAATTAAGGATTTATTATCACCATCTTGAAGAGAATTGAAAGATAAAAATAATTCAAAAAGAATGAGGTCATTCCGAGTTCGGACGAAGAAGTTGTGGCCAAAACGAGTTTTTATCAAATACCGAGACAGTAAAGTATGCAAACGGGTACGCATACTTAGTTCCGAAAATTTCTGCTGGAATTTTAGGTATGCATACCGGTATGCATACTTAACAAGTATAAAAATGGGCATGCATACTTGTGAAGGCCTAAGGTCATGATTAAGGTCTTTATTTCATAGTTTCGGGTCGGGTTCTTGAACCGAATTAAATACTTGATGGCCAAGCAATGTAAACCTATATAAATAGGTATTAGGCCTTTCACAAATCGATCATCTCATATCACAAGTTCTATATCAAAACCTAGGGTTTACCCCTTTAGGGGGAAACCACCATTATTTATCTTCTTTGTAATATGAGTAGCTAAATCCTTTGTTGATGAAGGATGAATTCAATGTTCTAAGTGTGAAGCTTTATTAATAATATGAATCTATTTGAGGTTTTAATCATCATCGTTTGTTTTCATTATATCTAGGGTTTATGATTGATTCTTAGATTGATTTGGTTGCGCAACTAGATTAGTCTATTGATCATTCTATTGCTAGTAGAGAGTTGAACGATCCATAATTGTCGTGCGTCTCCTACACAAGTATAAAACATGAGACCTTGCAGAGGGATTCTTTAAAGCAATCATGTGTGGAAACAACACCTGTAAGTGAACCGAGCGTACTGAGTTTAACTGCTGGAATCAAACCTAAATTCACAAATCCTAAGGCGTTCGATCGAGTTACACCTTGTAAGCGTACCTCAAGGCGACTCAGTTGGATAGAATCCGGTGACTAAGCGTACATGTTATCCGGTGATTCAAGGAGTTTGGGAATAGCTAAGCGTACCTGCTATTCTACGGTTGGTGATGAATGGTTCTAACGGAAGATAGATAAGTATTCTAATCCAGTAATCGCTTGGTAACGGCGAAGGATTCCTTAATCATCTCTTTTATTTATTATTGTCTTTCTATCCATCTTATAAACCAAAACCCCTCTTTGTTATTTACTTATCTTGCTATTTCAAATAACCTATCAATTACACAACTCTCTGTGGGAACGATCTCTTATTACCGCTATATTACCAGTTAATTAGTGGGAAATATTTATTAATTTTTTGTGCTCACAACGGCCATCAAATGATTTTAGTGTCCATTCCATATGATTTTAGTGTCCATTCCATACTTGCTTTAGCTATTATTCTTGCATATTTTCGTATTATTACTCTTGTTTTCTCTTATTTGTCTCTATTAGGTGAATCATCCAAAAAGGAGCTACAAAGTGCTGAAAATATATAGGAAGATAAGTATTCCAAGTATCCAAGTGCCCAAGTCCAAGAGAAGTGGAAGAAGTGCGACGAAAAGGAGCAAAATCAAGAGACGGGCCAAATACCGAGATTAACTCATTCAAATTAAGGATTTATCATCACCATCTTTAATATAATTGAAAGATAAAAATAATGCAAAAAGAATGAGGTCATTCCGAGTTCGGACGAAGAAGTTATGGCCAAAACAAGCTTTTTATCCAATACCGAAGGCAGTAAAGTATGCAAACGGGTATGCATACTTATGTCCCCTGGATTTGACTTATTTCCCCTGGATTTAACTGAAATTTAGGTACGCATACCTATGAAGGCCAAAAAGTCCCGAACTATGTTTAGGGTCTTTATTTACTACTTTTGTAGGGTCGGGTTCCTTAACCGACTAGGATACTTGGAGTCCAAGCATTGTAAACCTATATAAATATGTATTAGGCCTTCCAAAGAAAAGATCGATAATCTCATATCACAAGTTCTATATCAAAAACCTAGGGTTTACCCCTTTAGGGGGAAACCACCATTATTCATCTTCTTTGTAATATGAGTAGCTAAATCCTTTGTTGATTAAGGATGAATTCAATGTTCTAAGCGTGAAGCTTTATTAATAATACAAATCTATTAAGAGTTTTTATCATCATCGTTTGTTTTTACCATATCTAGGGTTTATGAGTGATTCTTAGATTGATTTGGAGTGCACGCTACATTGATCTATTGATTATTCTATTGCTAGCAGAAGTTAGGAGATAAGTAATCGTCGAATAACTCTCTACACAAGTAGAAATCGCGAGACCTTACAGAGGGATTTTGTGGAGGAATCGTTTATGGAAACAACACCAACAAGTAAACCTTGAGCTAAGAGTTTAACTACTGGGATTAACCTAATTCACAAAGCTTAAAGCGTTCGATTGGATTACACCTTGAGTGAGCTACTACTTGGTGGTTTGGTTGAATAGAATCTGATATTGGAGAGCTTCCGTATCCGTGGTAAAAGGAGTTTTTGGGATAGCACTGAGCTAGTTGCTATTCTACGGTTGGTGATGAATGGTTCTTACGAACAATAGATAAGTATTCTAATCCTGTTAACGCTTGGAAACGGCGAAGGATTCTTTGATCATCTCTTTTCTTTATTATTGTCTTTCTATTTATCTTATAACCAAAACCCCCCTTTGTTATTTACTTTATCTTGATGATCAAATAACCTATCAATTACATAGCTCTCTGTGGGAACGATCTCTTACTACCGCTATATTACCAGTTAATTAGTGGGAAATATCTTTATTAATTTGTTGAGCCTACGACAGCCCATCAAAATTTAGCGCGTTGCTGGGGAGCAGTTGATAATTGATTTGTTATTTGTTTAGGTTGTTTTTTTTTTTTTTTAGATTTTTGTTTTGATTTTCTTTTTCTTGTGAATCGTCATGTTTCCTTACAGAAATAACATGTACAGAGCACAAGATTACACATACAACAGTGGTAATCAATATGGTTTTCAATCTTATTCATATGACAACTACCAACCATCCTATGGGTATAATCAAAACCAATCTTTTGGCTATGATCAATATCCCACGGAACCTTATGGATATTCTCATACATGTCAACAACCTTATGACGGGCATGTAAGTGAACAATCACGAGGATGGAAGGATAGTTATGCTTCTGATCAATTGTTTTCTAGTAATGTGCAGATGACAGAGAGTTTGGAACTAAAAAGTTATGATATTGAATCAAAAACTATTCCTCCTTATCGTGTTTTTCCTTCACTCTTTCCAAAAGAGGAGATTGTGCATAACGGTGGAAAGCGTGTAAACATCAGAAAACTATATGCGCGATACAACCAACTGGAAGAAGCCGGTGCATCACAAGAGACTCTTGACGAAATTAAGAAGGCCATAGACCTGGAATTCGAACGTCGTTGGGATGTTGACGATTTTGAGGTTGACAATGATTCTGATGAAGATGAACAACCTCTTGAAAGTCCTTGCAACAATGATACAATTATTCAAACTCCGAATCATAATAAAGATCCTTCACCTATTCAAAAGGAGGAGATTGGGTATGACATATCTATTGTTATAAATGGTGTAACGTACTCAAACGAAGAAATTAGGATGTGTACCGATGAACTAGACTTTTTAGGAGATGATTCGGATTCCGATAACGAGATTTTTGAGAAGATAGAGATTGAGAATGAAACCAATTTGATTAAAGTCGTGGAAGACCCAATTGAACTAGATAATAATAGTTCGATAGAGGACCACGATATACTTGAGGTAAATAATTCACTGTTAATTAAGAAAGATGAGGATCCGATACAAGGTTTTTCTAAACCTTTGCATAGTTCTATATCTATTGATCCTTTCCATCCAATTGAAGTAGCTTCTCAAAGAGTTGTTAACCCAACTTTTAAGAAAATACCTCACTTAGGAATGGAGTTGTGTGCTTCTAAAGTTTTAACGGATTATTTTTCTTTTAAGTATCCACCACTTGATGTGTTTGATTCGAGTATTGTGCAGGATCACCAAGCTGAGGAACCTTTTGAAGTTTCCGAATTCTATGTTCTCTATCCACTTCCGAGAGTAGAAAGGACTAAGTTTGGGGGAAACTTCAATAAAGTGATAGCTTCAATATTTATGTTTTGTGCTAATGTTTTTGTGAAGCTGTTATATGAACTGCAGATTGTTATTTGGAAGGATTACCAAATTTTCAGATTGTTGGTGTACAGACGATAACAATAATGTCGGGATGACGACGTTAAGTCAAGCGCTACATGGAGGCAACCCATCGGTTTTGTATCTATAATGAAAGTTTTGACGAACAATTTTCCTCAAAAAAATTCTGACTGCGCATTTATCACGAAAACAGCTCTCGAGACTTCGTTCGAAGTCCGATTTGAGTGGTTGACCCCAAATTTTAAAAAGGACAGACTCACCTTTCTTTTACAAAAATAAAATCTGAATTCGGAGTATGTTAAGTTGGAGCGATAGGCGTGGACATTTGAGTTTCTGTATTTTTACAGAACTTTTTCAGATTGCATGTCTGTCAGTCCGTAGGCCAAAAAAGTCAGACCGTTTATCGAAACACTGTGCAATTTTGACACGTTATAGAAGAGACGTAGGCGAACAACTTTTGTTTAGGATGTTTTTCCTAGTTCCTTACCTATTTGTACAGTTTTCGAGTTTTTCAGGGCTGTTATGTCATAAATCAGAATTTTCGGTGTTGAACATTGAGGACAATGTTGAGTTTAAATGTGGAGAAGTAGTTAAGCATGTTTGGCTTGCATAAAAAAAAAAATATTCTTTGATTTCTTTCATTCTTGAGACTTCATCTTTTGGAGTTAATTATGAGCTATTTAGGATGACACTCTAAACCTTTTTAGGTTGAAACAGTTCTTACGGCTATAGATTGAGTTCCACTTTATCATTCTACAATCCTTATATATACGTTCATAATTGAATGAGAAACTCAGGTGCTAGAAATAGCATGGTAGTCGTTTGAAAGATTCATCCTCGCAATTAATCATTACTGAATCACTTTCTTTTTATTTTTGCAGTTTTATGTTTCTCTAAAGTGATTTGGTGGGATCCTGATACTGTCATGGATGTTGTAGCAAGGTAATCATTGGTTGAGTATATAAAAGCCCCATGGACAATTGTCTTACACTCATAAAGAGTGAGACAGAAAAGAAAAAAGAAAAAAAAAAACATATATATATATAAGGCTCCTCTTCATTTATCGACATTAATAATTTTGTGGTAGGTCCGGAATTGCGGACTAATCATGTATTCGATGAAAAAAAAAACCTATCATCATTATATAGCAAGTCAAAAAGACTATTAATGAGGTTCTCGACACTTGGATAGCAGTATGTGTGAAACGTTGTCCCTGTCTCCGTCGCCTAAACAAGTGTGGAATGCAGGATCCAAGGCAACTATCACATACTTGTTGAAAAGGAACATGCGCTTAGAGTATCTAATCATGTGGTCGAGTTAAATGGGTGCTTCTCTCAACTATTGTGCTATAAATAAGAATCCTTTGACGACATTCAAGTATTGTGGGTAACATCTTTCACTTTAGTCGACATTTGCACACTTCATTTTTCTATTTCCATTCTCTTATCTACCCATGTGATTTCAGTATGCGAGTGTTGTGACAAACGTTGCAACAAGTACGATGACTATCTTAGTAGAGTTTTGCAATCAGGTTGAATGTCACACGTAAGTAATTGCTTATATGTGATGATTGGAATGTTTGTGGGATGTTTGCAGCTAAAGAACATATGTATGCTAATCATCTTATTAGCTACTACTTTGTGTCTATCCTTAGTGGTTCTTCCAAGGAGATAAATTTGAGTAGGTTTTGTGGGTATACCTCTTGTAAACCCTCACGAGACTATAACTCATCCACTAGGGACACCTAAGGGTTTAAAGGCATGTTGCATTAGCTAGGTGTAACCGTTTTCTCAACGACATGGAGTTGTTGTATTTAGGATTAGTTTTATTTAGTTTTCTCGAGGACTAGCAAAGGATAAGTGTGAGGGAATTTGATAAGTGCATAATTCATATGATTTTAGTGTCCATTCCATACTTGTTTAAGTTATTATTCTTGCATATTTTCGTATTATTACTCTTGTTTTCACTTATTTTTCTCTATTAGGTGAATCATCCAAAAAAAAGCTACAAAGTGCTGAAAAGAGCTATGAAGAAAAGTATTCCAAGTATCCAAGTGCTCAAGTCCAAGAGAATTGGAAGAAGTGCGGCGAAAAGGAGCAAAATGCTAAAAATCAAGACACAAGCCAAATACCAAGATTAACTCATTCAAATTAAGGATTTCTCATCACCATCTTGAATAGAATTTAAATATAAAAATAATTCAAAAATAATGAGGTCATTCCGAGTTCGGACGAAGAAGTTGTGGCCAAAACGAGTTTTTATCGAATACCGAAGATAGTAAAGTATGCAAACGGGTACGCATACTTAGTTCCGAAAATTTCTGCTGGAATTTGAGGTATGCATACCGGTATGCATACTTAACAAGAATAAAAACGGGTATGCATACTTGTGAAGGCCTAAGGTCATGGTTAGGGTCTTTATTTCATAGTTTCGGGTCGGGTTCTTGAACCGAATTAAATACTTGATGGTCAAGCAATGTAAACCTATATAAATAGGTATTAGGCCTTTCACAAATCGATCAACTCATATCACAAGTTCTATATCAAAACCTAGGGTTTACCCCTTTAGGGGGAAACCACCATTATTCATCTTCTTTATAATATGAGTAGCTAAATCCTTTGTTGATTAAGGATGAATTCAATGTTCTAAGTGTGAAGCTTTATTAATAATATGAATCTATTTGAGGTTTTAATCATCATCGTTTGTTTCATTATATCTAGGATTTATGATTGATTCTTAGATTGATTTGGGTGCGCAACTAGATTAGTCTATTGATCATTCTATTGCTAGTAGAGAGTTGAACGATCCATAATTGTCGTGCATCTCCTACACAAGTAGAAAACATGAAACCTTGCAGAGGGATTCTGTAAAGCAATCATGTGTGGAAACAACACCAGTAAGTGAACCGAGCGTACTGAGTTTAACTGCTGGAATCAAACCTAAATTCACAAACCCTAAAGCGTTCGATCGAGTTATACCTTGTAAGCGTACCTCAAGGCGTCCCAGTTGGATAGAATCCGGTGACTAAGCGTACATGTTATCCGGTGATTCAAGGCGTTTGGGAATAGCTAAGCATACCTGCTATTCTAATGTTGGTGATGAATGGTTCTAACGGAAGATAGATAAGTATTCTAATCCAGTAATCGCTTGGTAACGGCGAAGGATTCCTTAATCATCTTTTTTATTTATTATTGTCTTTCTATTCACCTTATAAACCAAAACCCCCCTTTGTTATTTACTTTATCTTGCTATTTCAAATAACCTATCAATTACACAATTATTTGTGGGAACGATCTCTTATTACCGCTATATTACCAGTTAATTAGTGGGAAAATATTTATTAATTTGTTGTGCTCACGACGGCCATCAGCAACTCATTGCGGCTTCCTACGTACCCTTCCCTACACTAAAGGGATCAAACACAGACCGTAGTTCATCCACGAAGGGGCCGCAACTTAAGCCAAACTCGTTTGCAAGTCCGTGGCCTAGCAATAATGGTAATGGCCTGGTCCGTATAGGCCGTTCTGTGAAGATGCACAATGATTATGCATCATCGGGTCCATGGCGTTGCATTGTGATGCCTTCGCATCATATGCCCCATTGGAAATGTTACAGAGCTATAAATGAGACTTAGGCATCATTTATACTCTTCCGGCTAAGCTATGAAGTTTACTTGGTGCAGTGTCCGCATATGCACCTTCAACAGACTACCCTTCCCTATATATGTTAACTTGCAATTTCTACAAGTTAGATTAGGGGAGCAAATTGACATGCTTGCTTCACTATTCATGTGCAATGATTGGGCAACACTCACTTCTTCCATCCCTCTCTGGCTTGATGCACAATGTTTGTGCGATATTGGCCCAAGGAAAATAGCCTTCATAATGCGTAATGATTACGCTGCAACCTCGAGGCCATCTACCCAACTGGCCTAATGCATCATGATGATACAACATTGGCCCCTGGCCAAAATTCCTACACGACGTGCCTTCCTTAGCACCAAATATGGCCCATGGCCAAATGCATCTTACTATGCAAAGGAAGCTTTGGATGAAGCTTCATCTCGAGCCATGGAGCATTGTTTTAGCATGCGCCATGCTAAAAAACACAGGGTGTTATATTATTCACCCCTTTAAAGAATTTCTTCCCGGAAATTCAAAACAAAACAATGTTGTGTACAAGCTGTTCGGTTTGGATTTCCTGAGCAGAACTCCCATACCAGATGCTCGGAAATCAGTTCTAAGAAATATCCATTTGGCCAGTTGCCAAAGGATTTCTCAACAGGGTATTCATTCAGCCAGTTGCCAAATGATATTCCCACAAGATATCCGTTCGGCCAGTTGCCTAGGGATATCTCAACAAGGTAATCATAAATGTGCATCCCATACTACACACTCAGGAGTCCCTAAAGTTCACAAGGTTGAAAGTGTCGTCGAACGTAACACTGTGAGGACCAAACTCTAGTGCCAGTGCAGTGAGATGCAAGCCACCATCCTTGACGGATTTATGGAAAACTCACAGCACCCAGTCTGTGAGGACCAATCTCTAATGCATGTGCAGTTGGATGCAAGCCACTGTCCCTGACGGATTTCTGGCAAACTCACAGCACCTAGTCTGTGAGGACCAATCTCTAATGACAGTGCAGTTGGATGCAAGTCACCGTCCCTGACGAATTTCTGGAAAACTCACAGCACCCAGTATGTGAGGACCAATCTTTAATGCCAGTGCAGTTGGATGCAAGCCACCGTCCCTGACGAATTTCTGGAAAACTCACAATGCTTAACCAAGCTCAACTCGATTCGCAAAGTAACTGGCCCAGCAGTTACAAACTCTTTCCGCGCAAAAGTTGGCCTACTCTCCAACTTTAAGCTTTCCATTCTAATAAAATACTTGCCAGTGAGTCCACTTCGCACAGTCCGTAGAGTTTCTCGGAACTTGCTCTAATACCAACTGTGACGGACCAGAAAATTACGCAAGGGCGCGCATGCCATAACTCCCCCAATGCGCCATGATGAAGCTATGATCCGGGCCTCAAAGCTGGGCAAATGCATGTCCATTTCCCTTGCGAGCATGCTCCTGGAGCATGATGCAGCTAACTCATCTTCCACATTGTTCCAAACTTACCCTTGTTCGCTAAAGGGTGTAAGGCCAAGGCTAATGCATATTGCATGCATCACTGATTTCCGAGTGCCTTGCTTCAACGTAGGAAATTCATCACACTTCCTCTTCACTAAGCTTCGGCATTGCTGAGAGCATGCACTTGTCTTGCTTGTGCCAATGGAGCATCAATCAGGCTCATGCCTTACTTTCCTTAGGCTTATGCAAGCTCCGCTAACTTGCATATTGATGTAGCTTACTTTCGAGGCCATGCCCAATGTGCAATTGGTACATCCCTAAGTCGAACGTCTTGACAGGAAGTATGAGCATCCACTGGCTGGCATGCAACTTGCCTCATCAAGTTTGGGAAAAATCATCTCTTGCATCGCAATACCGAGCCAAGTGATATGAGAGGCCAATGTGCCGCAATCATCTCGCAATTAGATGATATGAGCGACAAAGTGCTGGACCGGCAATGCTGCAACTTATTGCGGCTTCCTATGTACCCTTCCCTACTCTAAAGGGATCAAGCATAGACCGTAGTTCATCCACGAAGGGACCGCAACTTAAGCCAAACTCGTTTGCAAGGCCGTGGCCTAGCAATAATGTTATTGGCCTTAAGACAATCTCCCTTTTACCAACCAGCGAAAGCTTTGGATGAAGCTTCATCTCAGGCCATGGCGCACCTTTAAGCATGCGCCATGCTAAAAACACGGGGTGTTACAATATTCACCCCTTTAAAGAATTTTATCCCCGAAATTCAAAACAAAACTATTGTGGATAATCTCTTCGGTTTGGAATTCCTGAGAAAAAGTCCCATACCAGATGCTCAGAAATCACGGGTTTCTTCAAGTTTGTCATGGAACATCAATTAGGACCTTCTAAGCAAATGTCCCATACCGCATACTCAGAAATCCAAAAAGATTCCACAACTTTACCAAGAATATCGATTTTGCCAGTTGCCAAAGGATATCTCAACCAGGTATCCGAAGTGAGCGTCCCATACCACACACTCAGGAGTCCCTAAAGTTCACAAGGTTGAAAGTGTCATCGAAATGACATGTAAAATCCTAACGCAACACTGTGAGGACCCAACTCTAAAGCAAGTGCAGTGGGATGCAATCCACCGTCCCTGACGGATTACCCTTTACCCATCATAATGGGTTGCTAGCCAACCTGACAACGCACACCGTCCCGGATGGGTGAGGGGTGATCAATCCCAATGCCAGTGGTAGTAGGATACCAGCCAACTGTCCTAGACAGCACCGTCCCAGACGGATTTTCTGGCAAACTCACAATGTTTAAACAAGCTCAACTCAATTCGCATAGTAACTGACATAGCAGTTTGTGAGTACCAAAAATCTGATGTGCCACGTGGCACAACATTAAAGGTGGAGAAACTTATTATGTTACAAAGGCACACACTACATTACTTCTTAGTCTCCTTAGTTATGAAGTTATCTCCATCAACGTGTGGCGCAATATTAAAGGTGGGAGTAGCAAAGTACGCTACAATGGAGTACACCAAATCACTACCAAGATTGCTTAGTTGTTAAAAAATAGGTTGTAGTATAAGCACGTGGGTGTGTCTGTCTGTCAAAGGTAGCTGAGCAGTCTGCACAGCTTTTAGTACAAAGGTACAGTCGTCAACCACGTGGGCTCAGAGTGCGTGGCATCCTCTGACTGGCGAAGGTACACGTCCAACGAATGTACAACTTGTACGGAGGATTCACAGTTCAGGATGGCACGTGGAGGACGCTAAAGTGGCATCCTATGCCTAGCGAAGGTACGTGGCCAACGAAGGTACAACTTGTACATAGGATTCACAGTTCACGATGGCACATGGAGGAAGCTAAGGTGGCATTGTCTGATTGGAGATGGTGGGCGGCCAACGAAGGTACTAGATTGACCAAGGACCATCAGATCTCGATGGAACATAAGACATCAAAGATATCCATGATGCATGTAGAGCTATAAATACCCATCCTCATCTCAAGAGAAATGGGACAATTGGGTTGGTTAGGAATTAGGGAAAGACTCTCTCTCTACTATTTTACTTTAGGAGCTTCATACTCTCTTTAATGGAGTTCTTCCACCCATTTGTAACAAGATCAATAATAAACTTATCATTTTTACCCGTGGACGTAGGTTAAGATTAACCAAACCACGTAATCTCTTGTGTGATCTATCAACTTAGTTGCACTTACATTATGTTCTTACTTAACTATTTACTTACTGAGTTATCTCTGTTTTTTGAGTTATCTATTCATCTGAGATATCTCTTTATTTAGCTTATTTGCTTACTCGTCTCTGTTTTATAGAGATACATTTGTTTTCTTAGCATCTTTTCTTGCGAAGTATCTTTACTTAGTTAGTATATGATCTTCTGAGTAGATCGTATTTCGAACATACCTTTTATTTACTCAACAGTATCAGTTCAACTGAGGTATCCATACTACTTAGTATCGGATTCTCTTAGATGTTCATATTACGTAGACTATGGGAAAATTAGTAGTCACAGTTTGGCGCTAGAAACGAGCTGGACTGAAAAGCTATCGATTTTCGTTATTTTTGCTATTCCATCATCTTTTTTCTTTAGATCTTCGTTGGAAGATCGGATCTAAGAATAAGAGAGTTGGATCTTACTTTCTAGTAAAGATTTATCATTATTTGACAAGTTTTTCGAGTATTAAACCTTGAAAAAAAAGCTTGAAATCTTACGGATCTACAAAAAGTGGTTATGTGACACCATTAAAAACACTTTTCAAAGCTCAAAAAGCTACTATTTTATTGTTATTTGCTTACTCATGAGCAAACCTTATCTGAATATGGATACCTCCATTTCCGAAGGAACCTCAGTAAAAGTTATGGAGTAAAATCCCTAAGGTTATTTATTAGATGAGGGCGTTTTCTTTCACAGACGCCTTCTTTTACTCAGGTTGCTGTATTCTCTGTCATTTTTTAATATTTGAGCAAACCTTTTCTGGATATGGATACCTCCGTTTCCGAAGGAATCTCAGTAAAAGTTTTGGAGTAAAATCCCTAAGCTTATTTATGAGCTGAGGGTCATTTTCTTTCGCATACGCCTTCTTTTACTCAGCTTGCAGTACTCTCTGCCATTTTTGAATCTGAGGTTCATTTAGGAACTAAGTCCCAAACATTAGACAGTTCTATTAAATACGAACTTAGCAAACATACCTCTGTTAAGTTTTATACTAAACTTTTTATTTTTTTATTTCCGTAATGGGCTATTAGGAACGTACCCTACCCCTTTTTCTCTTTACTTTCAGGAAACGGAAATACGAAGGTCAAAATTACGAAACCTTGGAGCGAAAATAAAGCTTATCTTTGGCTCGAATGTATTTATATACATTCTCAACATCCCATGACTATTATGAAGGTTGCCTTTGGCTCATACGTACCTAAGTACGAGCATCCAGGGGGAAAAACGTAGCTTATCTTTGGCTTGAATGTATTTATATAATTCTCAACAGCCAAAGACAATTACGAAGACTGCCTTTGGATCGTACATATCTAAGTACGAGCAGCCAAGGGAAAATACGAAGCTTAT
>JAJJMB010011511.1:887179-908392 GCA_023531105.1 Papaver atlanticum | reverse complement strand
TCGTACATATCTAAGTACGAGCAGCCAAGGGAAAATACGAAGCTTATCTTTGGCTCGAATGTATTTATATACATTCTCAACAGCCAAAGACTATTACGAAGGCTGCCCTTGGCTCATACGTACCTAAGTACGAGCATCCAGGGGCAAAGATGGAGCTTATCTTTGGCTCGAATGTATTTATATACAATCTCAATAGCCAAAGACAATTACGAAGACTTCCTTTGGCTTGTACATATCTAAGTACGAGTAGCCAAGGGAAAATACGAAGCTTATCTTTGGCTCGAATGTATTCATATACATTCTCAATAGCCAAAGACAATTACGAAGGCTTCCCTTGGCTTGTACGTATCTAAGTACGAGTATACAGGGCAAAGACGGAGCTTATCTTTGGCTGGAATATATCTATACACATTCTCAACAGCCAAAGACAATTACGAAGGCTTCCCTTGGCTCATACATATCTAAGTACGAGCATCCAGGACAAATAGCGGAGCTTATCTTTAGATCGAGTATATTCATATGGAAATCAAGGGAGATCAACAGGATGCAAGGCTATGCAACCTAGCGGAGGTAAGGCTGAATGAAAAAAGAGCCGCCGAACAGCAACATGGAAGAAAAAGAAGAAGGGAGAATACCAGCGAAGTGAAGAACGGAGACTTCAAGGTTCCTGGAGCCCCCTCACCTAAGGATACAAGCACTAACAACGCTCCGGAGGGTGATAGCTCCACCAAATGACAATTCCAGAAACGGAAGGTCATCGGAAGACTGTCCTTGGCTCGTACGTATCTAAGTGTGAGCAATTAAGGACGAATATGAAGCGTAAGGACAAAGGTTCAAAATACAACTCGCATGGAAGGACAAAGCTTCGTTTGTCTAAAATTATTAAGCTAATCGCTTTACGAATTTCCGGGGGAAAAGGAAGGTATGTAGCATCAACATCATCAACGAAGGTCAATCCCCAAAAACCGGACCTACAAATGAAGGTGGATGATGAAAATGCGGGGGTCTAACAACCACACCCAACAATTTGTTTGGCAATCTGAGAGGACTTACTCCAATACACTTTCTAGAGAATCAACTAGACAGTCAGATTCAATCTAGAGTAAAGTATATCAAATAGTGTAAATATCTCTAACTCTTAATTCAATCCACAATCAACAAATAGAAATCTGCAAGCCCGATTGAATATAAGAGGAATTACTTGAACGGTACCAAAGACCAATGTTCAAGTGTCAATCAATGTAAATCAACAACCAAAGGTTGGATATTCTAATTGATTGATCTTAACGCACAACCTGTGATATTTCAATTATATAACAAAATATAATGCGGAAAAGAAATAACACTGACACCAGAATTTTGTTAACGAGGAAACCGCAAATGTATAAAAACCCCGGGACCTAGTCCAATTTGAACACCACACTGTATTAATCCGCTATAGACACTAGCCTACTACAAATTAACTTCGGACTGGACTGTAGTTGAACCCTAATCAATCTCACACTGATTCAAGGTATAGTTGCGCTCTTTACGTCTCTGATCCTAGCAGGATACTACGCACTTGATTCCCTTAGCTGATCTCACCCACAACCAAGAGTTGCTACGACCCAAAGTCGAAGACTTGATAAACAAATCTGTATCACATAGAAAAGTCTATAGGATTGAATAAATCTGTCTCCCACAGAAATACCCAAGAGTTTTTGTTCTGTCTTTTGATAAATCAAGGTGAACAGGAACCAATTGATAAACCGTACTTATATTCCCGAAGAACAGCCTAGTATTATCAATCACCTCACAATAAACTTAATCGACTAGCGAAACAAGTTATTGCGGAATCACAAACGATGAGACGGAGATGTTTGTGATTACTTTTATCTTGCCTATCGGAGATATAAAATCTTGAGTCAATTATTCCAATTATACTCAACACGATAAAAAAAAGCAAGATCAGATCACGCAACTACAAAGAGAATAGTTGGGTCTGGCTTCACAATCCCAATGAAGTCTTCAAGTCGTTAACCTACAGGTTCTCGAGAAGAAACCTAAGGTTAAAGGAGAATCGACTCTAGTTATGCAACTAGTAACACACAGGAGGTGTGGGGATTAGGTTTCCCAGTTGCTAGAGTTCTCCCTTATATAGTTTTCAAATCAGGGTTTGCAATCTAAGTTACCTTGGTAACAAAGCATTCAATAATCACTGTTAGATGAAAAACCTTATTCAACCAAGATAATATCTTTCAACCGTTAGATCGAACTTAGCTTGTTACTCACAAATGAAATGTACCCTCATTTAGGTTTATGTAGCCGTACCTAAACGTGTACACCATCTTGGTTCATAATAGTTAACCAAGGTTAGACATATGATTACTCTTATATCAACCTTATTCATCTTAACCATAACTAGTTCAAATGACTCAAATGAAAATAGTTAATGAGTTGTTCAATTGCTATATTCTCATGAATTATACAAGAAAACAATTGAAGCAAAATCGGTTTGATTCACTTGAATCAATCATGAATATTATAACCACGGTTTGCAAAGATTACATTCCTTAAGATTCAAATGTTTAAGTTCATGAACAGACCGATTTGATAAAAATAACCATCTTAAGTATGCGTACGGGTATGCGTACTTAAGCAACCGGATTTTGAGTTTGTTAAGTTTCCAAACTCAGCAGAAATTCTCAGTTCGAAAACTTCCGCCAGTATGCGTACGGGTTCGCATACTTAAGGTGGCTAGTTTAGGAGTTTGTAATTCCCAAACCCAGCAGATATTTTCGGTTCGAAAACTTCCGCCAGTATGCGTACGGGTACGCATACTTATCTTGTCTCCTTTACCAATTTCGTATACACACATATGCATACACTTGGCCCCCGGTTCATGGATTTATACACTAATGTGCGAAAACACTATATATTCTTATATCCAAAGATGGTTACATTATCAACTCTACATTCCAATCATTGAAACATTCTTCTATAATGACAATAGCCGTTTTCACACACTATTAGCATCAAAGAAATTTTAAAGTTATTGAAATGTCAACATGACTTTCGTCACGAGTAAAGATGAATATGGCTAAAGCGAAAGCTTGCCAACACATATTTCGAGAAATATGTAAGCGAGATATACTCAGCTCGAAATCTCAAATGTGTATGGTAGAAAACTATATCGTAAAACGACTTATGTCTCAATTATAAGAGATAGAGTAGAAATAGACTTTCCAAGTGATAGATGAGTTTAAGTCTCCACATACCTTTTTTCGATGAAGTTCCACAAGCTCCCCTTAGTAGTTCTTCGTCTTCAAATGATGAACGCCGAGAAAACTAAGCTCAACTACACTATTTATGTCCTAGTCCGAGACATCTATAAATAGGCTAGAAATCAAGACTTATAGTTTTGATCACTAACATTGACAAACATGCTTGAGATAGCAATGCATGCAAGTTCGACTGAGCAATGCTCTAACAATCTCCCCCTTTATCAATTTTAGTGAAAAAACTATCAATACATATGGATTACAAAATAGATAAAAATTATAGATTCTCATCCACATGCTTGATCTCCTTGGCATCTTCAACATGACTCGAAATCTTCGTCACTTCCAAGTACTCCAATGATTCAAAAGGTTGTAAGTTTAGCACCATCATTAGTTAAAGATCCGTAGCTATAACAATGAGAAAACAAATGCTCTCAATTATTGTTATACAGTGTCATAGTATTATTACACAACATCAAAGTTCAATTGTATCACAACTTTGACAATAACACTATGGTGAAATGTACCACTCCCCCTTAGTCAATACTTCATCTCAACATGAAAACCACTCCCCCTTACATAATGATCCGTAAACCATATGTACTTGTAGTGTGAAATACACATTAATTCTCCCCCTTTTTATCAATTTTTTTTGGCAAAGGTATGAAAATTAGCGGGATCCTAATGAAATTTCCACGGAGATACTTCATGACCAAAGGTGTATTAACATACCAACAAATTTAGATGCAATCATATAGCCAAAGCTAAATGCATTCATCAAGGAGTTTATAAAGATACAAGATAACCCCTATAATATTCCACAGCCGCACTCCCCACAAAGATATGGAAATTAAGCAAAAGTTCAAAAGAACTCTCCCCCATAAAATGTCATTCCCGAAAGAACAACAAAGGCGACCTTACTTTCACAAGAAAATAAGGATTTCTTTGGACAAACCAAATCACATGTAAACATGAATTTGTATCCAAAATATTCAATTGAATTAACCACAAGAGAACCCATGACTAATTCAATCGAAATGCACAACTAAATTAATCACAAGAAAACCCATAATTAATTTAGTCGGATTACACAACTAAACTAACCACAACGTGATCAATTCAATTGGTCATGCTCGTCATAAGAGAACTTACGGAGCAACAACTAAACTGACCACAAGAGAATGATCAATTCAATTGGTCATGCTCAATATAAGAAAACTTATGGTGCAACACAGTATATGCACAGAAATGTGGATCGGAGAAGACCAACACTGCGGAATATACAAGGATTCATTCTATTTTCCATTACTATTTGTACAATGACATATAATAGACTTAATCCTTGTAAACAAAAGTTCATCCTTTCTTCCATCAAATAATGACATAAAAGGCTTTAACTTTTGTAATGTCAAAAGTTCATTCTATCTTCTATCAATACACTCGTATCGACATAATAGAGATAACTTTTGAACAAGTATAGGACAGTCAAGGTTCACGGACGTAAACAACATATCCCATAACAATTTGCAATATACCAAATCATAAAGATTAAAATTGAAAAAATCATCTTCCAAAATACTTAGAATTTAAACAAATAAATCTAAAAACATGAAGATGAAAATCGTTGGACATAGCTATGTGTACTCACAATAACGGCTATTCCAAACCCTAGCTATTCTTCTAAAAACAAGAAATAAATTCTCTAAAAGAAGATTTACTAGACATTGAGACCTCTGAAGAATTCTTTATCGTCCCCGAACTCCTTGTCGTCAACAGCCATGGGAACATAAGGTTCATGGAGAAAGGAGTCAATTCCAACAAACCTTCTAGGCTGATGATGTCGAACCAGGGCCTTCTGAATTTCGACAGTTCTCGTAACACAAGCCTTTATTTGCTGAATCTCCTTCCTTGCTTCCTTCAACTCTTCAAGAATATCAGAAAACTTTTGATAATTTGAAGGAACAGCTCTTGGCTTCCTCACATTCCTTCTTTTTCTTTTCAAAGTTGGAGGCAACGGAGATTTTTCTTTTTCCTTTATGATTGAGGGCTTAACAATCATATTAACATTTTTTCCATCAGAACACATGATGCTTGGAGTCTCCATACGTGTATGGGTTTATGAGAGGAAATCTAAATTAAAACTCAACAGGCATTTTCAAGATGAAAAGAGTTTCAGAGAAGGAAAAAGAAATGTAGGGTTACGGAACCTTTTAACCACACAGGTTTATGCACGCACAATTCACGACCCTAAAGAGAGTAGAATTGTCGAGAATAACCCTCTTTTATTGAATACACAGGGAAGGTTCTTCCAATATCAATTGAAAGGAAAGAATTCCAAATCATACAGCAACTCTAAGAAAAAAAAAATTCTTTTAAGCCTGAGGTGTGCATAATCTTGTCTCTTTTAATCAGCCACATGAGACAAGATGCACAAAAAAACACAATTAAGTTGTGCTGTGGTGAGCAACAATTTGTCCACCATGGCCTTTATGAAAGGAATTCATAAACCCCTGTCTATCAAATTGTTTAGACCAGACTCTTTTTTCTAATGGTATTGTCTTATCTTTGGAAACTAACTTCTTTGAAGAGGGTAAAATTTTACATACCTCATCAGTTTTTTGAACAAGTTAAAGCTTGTTTGCTAGCCGATTTGCTCTTCGTTGAAGTTTATTGACATGTCTCATCTTGTGCGTGTACTTGAAACACTTCGAAAGTTCATGACCTTTAATTGAACAATAAGAGCATGTCAACGGATAAGCTGATTCAGACGCCTTAGATGTGCAAGCTGCTAGGCACAAATTGGAACCTGAAAAATCAGATAAAGAGTTTCCAACAGAAAGATCAGTTTTGTCTTCCAGATGGGTTGAGTCTTCTTCTGGAAGAATATCAAGACTGATGTATGTATTGCTACAATTATCAAAATCAATATCTTCACAAAGAAGTGCAACACTTGATTTTTCGTCTTCATTCGAATCATAGTCATCAGACATCTCATCAAGAGTTGCAACAAGACCTTTGTTCCCAGTGTATTTTCTACGGTTCGGACACTCATTTGCAAAATGACCAAAACCTCTACACTTAAAGCACTATGGCATATCCTTGTCAGCATCCTTGTTTTTAGGAGGAATGCGATTGTGAAGTTTAGATGGTGACCTAGGTTTGTCTCTGGAAAACCGTTTACTTCTCTTCAATAGAAGATCCCTAAACTGTCTTGTGATTAAAGAGACTGACTTGTCAAGATCTTCATCTAATGAATCAGTCTCATAAAAATCATCCTCAGAGACACAAACACTTTTACTTTTGTCAAGTAATTTAGTGTTCCTTTGTGCTTTGAAAGAAACATCCTTTCCAATCTTGGATGTATGCTCGTGATCAAAGATCTTTAGCTTTCCAACCAATGTATTTCTGAAGAGAGCATCAAGGTTATTTCCTTCTACGATGACATGCTTCTTAGAATCGTATTTAGTTGGCAGCGATCTGAGAATTTTCATCATAATGTCCTTTTCAGGAATAGTCTTACCCAATGCAAAAGATGCATTAACAATTTTAGAGACTTTGTGATTAAACTCATCAAATGAATCTTCATATGCCATACGAAGGTTTTCCCAATCGGAATTAAGGTTTTGAAGCCTAGCTTCCTTTTCACTGGTATTCCCTTCGAATACGTTTTCTAATATATCCCAAGCATCTTTAGACCGAGTGCACGTAGTCACATGGTGCTGAAGATCTGGGGTAATGGCATGTATGATGGCATTCAAACCGTCGGAGTTTTTCTTTGCAGCAAGTATCTCAGCAGCGTCATATGCACCAATATCCTTAGGAACGGTCGCATTCCCTACTGCCACAACGGGAGCATCATAGCCATTAACTACATATACCCATGATTGAAAATCACACGCTTGAAGAAATGCACGAATAGCAATTTTCCACCACAAGTAATTTGAGCCATCGAAGACTGGTGGTACGTTTATAGAGATAGCACCTCTGTCCATATCAGATCGCTACAAACACAGACTTGTAAGGTCTTTAACGTGTTTTCCTGCTCTGATACCAATTGAAAATGCGGGGGTCTAACAACCACACCCAACAATTAGTTTGGCAATCTGAGAGGACTTACTCCAATACACTTTCTAGAGAATCAACTAGACAGTCAGAATCAATCTAGAGTAAAGTATATAAAAGAGTGTAAATATCTCTAACTCTTAATTCAATCCGCAATCAAAAAATAGAAATCTGCGATCCCAATTGAATATAAGAGGAATTACTTGAACGGTACAAAAAACCAATGTTCAAGTGTCAATCAATGTAAGATAACAACCAAAGGTTGGATATTCTAATTGATTGATCTTAACGCACAACCTGTGATATTTCAATTATATAAAAAAATATAATGCGGAAAAGAAATAAAACAGACCCCAGAATTTTGTTAACGAGGAAACCGCAAATGCAGAAAAACCCCGTGACCTAGTCCAGTTTGAACACCACACTGTATTAAGCCGCTACAGACACTAACCTACTACAAATTAACTTCGGACTGGTCTGTAGTTGAACCCTAATCAATCTCACACTGATTCAAGGTACAGTTGCGCTCCTTACGTCTCTAATCCCAGCAGGATACTATGCACTCTATTCCCTTAGCTGATCTCACCCACAACCAAGAGTTGCTACGACCCAAAGTCGAAGACTTTATAAACAAATCTGTATCACATAGAAAAATCTATAGGATTGAATAAATCTGTCTCCCACAGAAATACCCAAGAGTTTTTGTTCCGTCTTTTGATAAATCAAGGTGAACAGGAACCAATTGATAAACCGGACTTATATTCCAGAAGAATAGCCTAGTATTATCAATCACCTCACAATAAACTTAATCGACTAGCGAAACAAGTTATTGCGGAATCACAAACGATGAGACGAAGATGTTTGTGATTACTTTTATCTTGCCTATCGGAGATATAAAATCTCGAGTCAATTATTCCAATTGTACTCAACACGATAGAAACAGCAAGATCAGATCATGTAACTACAAAGAGAATAGTTGGGTCTGGCTTCACTATCCCAATGAAGTATTCAAGTCGTTAACGTACAGGGTCTCAAGAAGAAACCTAAGGTTAAAGGAGAATCGACTCTAGTTATGTAACTAGCAACACACATGAGGTGTGGGGATTAGGTTTCCCAGTTGCTAGAGTTCTCCCTTATATAGTTTTCAAATCAGGGTTTGCCATCTAAGTTACCTTGGTAACAAAGCAATCAATAATCACCGTTAGATGAAAAACCTGATTCAACCAAGATAATATCTTTCAACCGTTAGATCGAACTTAGCTTGTTACACACAAATTAAATGTACCCTCATTTAGGTTTATGTAGCCGTACCTAAATGTGTACACCATGTTGGTTCATAATAGTTAACCGAGGTTAGCCATATGATTACTCTCATATCAACCTTATTCATCTTAACCATAACTAGTTCAAATGACTCAAATGAAACTAGTTAATGAGTTGTTCAATTACTATATTCTCATGAATTATACAAGAACACAATTGAAGAAAAATCGGTTTGATTCACTTGAATCAATCATGAACATTATAGCCACGGTTTGCAAAGATTACATTCCATAAGATTTAAATGTTTAAGTTCATGAACAGACCGATTTGATAAAAATAACCATCTTAAGTATGCGTACGGGTATGCGTACTTAAGCAACCGGATTTTGAGTTTATTAAGTTTCCAAACTCAGCAGAAATTCTCGGTTCGAAAACTTCCGTCAGTATGCGTACGGGTTCGCATACTTAAGGTGACTAGTTTAGGAGTTTGTAATTCCCAAACCCAGCAGATATTTTTGGTTCGAAAACTTTCGTCAGTATGCGTACGGGTACACATACTTATCTTGTATCCTTCACCAATTTCGTATACACACATATGCATACACTTGGCTCCCGGTTCATGGATTTATACACTAATGTGCGAACACACTATATATGCTTATATCCAAAGATGGTTACATTATCAACTCTACATTCCAATCATTGAAACATTCTTTTATAATGACAATAGCCATTTTCACACACTATTAGCATCAAAGCAATTTTCAAGTTATTAAAATGTCAACATGACTTTCATCACGAGTAAAGATGAACATGGCTAAAGCGAAAGCTTGCCAACACATATTTCGAGAAATATGTAAGCTTAATATACTCAGCTCGAAATATCAAATGTGTATATTAGAAAACTATATTGTAAAACGACTTATGGCTCAATTATAGGAGATAGAGTAGAAATAGACTTTCCAAGTGATAGATGAGTTTAAGTCTCCACATACTTTTTGTCGATGAAGTTCCACAAGCTCCCCTTAGTAGTTCTTCGTCTTCAAATGATGAACGCCGAGAAAACTAAGCTCAACTACACTATCTATGTCCTAGTCCGAGACATCTATAAATTGGCTAGAAATCAAGACTTATAGTTTTGATCACTAACATTGACAAACATGCTTGAGATAGCAACGCATGCGAGTTCGACCGAGAAATGCTCTAACATAGGTCATAATAATTGGAGCCAAAGATATCAACAATGGTTTTATTTTTACAACTTAAGTGTGAATCCGAAGGTATGCAGAGGAGCGAAGCCCCTTAAAGGCAGACTCACCACCGTCAGGCATACATATGAGAAAAGCCTGTTAAAGGCAGACTCACCATTGCAAAGAATAGGTTATTCAATCCAAAATTATAACAAAGCCCGTATGCGTAGGTGTATGTATACTCGACGAGGCTACAAATCATACTTAGCTACGAGGAGTCACATGACATGCATAAGCAGACGCCACCTCTCAACCACCACTACATTGATGCTCCCGGCCTATAAATGCACGAAGCATGTATACATTTGTATACCTACAAGTGCACAACTCAGACGCAACGATATACAAAGTCTGTATACATACGTATACCCCAAGCCTCAGCAATACCCTGACTCTCCCATCTGAGGAACCTATGAAGTGCCAAAGACTAGTGCAAGGGGCAGTTCGACGAAAGAAGAAATCCTTCAAGGATAAGAAGAAGCAACAACTAAATCTTAGAGGGTACTCTTCGAATACACATGGTGCCAAAGGAATTTTTATTTCTATTCTATGCAGGAACGAAGCCTGCAAGAGCAACTCAGTACAACCATAATGAAGCCTACAAGGGGCATCTTGCTGCAACCAAAGTACCCTGTGACACCTGGGACGAACATGTAGCTGATACAAATAAGAAGGAAACCTCACGGACGAAGGCTCCATAAATGCAAATACTTTTCCTTTCAAAAGCTGCAAGAACCAGCTTTCAAAAGCAAAAGGGGGCAAAACATACATCTATCATGGCGCCTCCACAACAATCAGTTAAAAAAAACAAATACATGTTGAAAGTGATACAATTGTAAGGTATGCTTATATACGTAGCAATCAATATAAAGCTTGGATTTGGAATATAGCTTGTAATGTGTGTGAAATGAAACAAACATGAAAAAACAAAGGGTTAGAACTGACACCCACCGTCAGAATTGACGACAAAAACGAAGGGTTAGAAATGACACCCACCGTCAGAATTGACGATAAGGCAAGGAATGACATAACTGCGCATATGTCAATCTCGGATCCTCAGGGCAAATGAATCCCACTAAGAGGCAAATAATAAGCAATATATCCCAAAAATAGAGACACCTTGTCGAAGTAAAGCAGCCTTCACGCTGAATGCGTAGGGTTACAGGAAAATTATTTCCCACGTAAGGACCCTCGCCACCATGGTACCTTTTGGACAAAGGATACTCTGGTAGGACGTTGAATGTTCCACCAAGGTTAATCATACCTTAGCACCGAGCGATGGATTGATTGTGCGACAAACTAGACATACTATGTCATAAATATTGTGCAACAAAGCAAGAAAATGTTGTAACACACATTACCAAAAGGTGACAAATACCAAATGGTGTATGTACGTATTCTATTTATGCAGGTAAAACAATACGGCGAAAAGCTTAACCAAAGATAAAGGTTCCAAAAGGTATACTTCCATTGCAAAGGTGTGAAGTTATAACAACGAAGATACACCAGGAAACAACTCCATACCAGGCAAGTAAAGAGACATCTTAGAGTCACCTTAGCTGAAAGAAAAACTAAAAGGTAAATAATATACACCTGAGCAATAAGTTCAAACTTAGCTTAAACTCAGCTACATGCTATGAGGGGATACCTTCTGGCCACGTTATATCTTGCTCGGGTGCCAACTGGTTCAAAATGATAGCAAAAATACCTAAGCAGCGAGCGAAAGCTCCGCTTTTAAAAGGGGTGAAAACCACTATCCCAGTCTCAGCTTTCATTAACGAAGGCGTGGACTTCGTAAACAAATACTTACATACATACATACATGCATACATACATATATACACATATACATACATACACACGTACATGCTTGCATACATACAAACATTCATATATTTGTGTGATAATATTAGCATCAGAATCTTGTTCAATACTTCGAGGGTACCTCAGCAAATTATTTCGAGGGTACCTCATTAAACTACTTCGATACTTATCTACATCGACAAACTACTTCAATACTTCGAGGGTACCTCAGCAATTTACTTCGAGGGTGCCTCAGCAAATTTCTTCGAGAGTATCTCAACAAATTACTTCGATACTTTTATACTTCGAGGGTACCTCAGTAAACTACTTCGATACTTCTCTACATCGGCAAACTACTTCAATATGTCGAGGCTACCTCAGTAAACTACATTAATACATTGAGGGTACCTCAGTAAATTACTTTCATACTTCAATGGTACCTCAGCGAATTATTTTGATGCTTCAAGGGTACCTCAGCAAGTTACTTTGAAGGTATTCGATACTTCGATGATACCTCAGCAAAATAAACGAAAGGGGGATTAGGATTTTTTCATAAGGATCGTTCTTCGAACAACCCTCAAGAAAAGGGGCAAACTGTGAGTACCAAAAATATGATGTGCCAAGTGGCACAACATTAAAGGTGGAGCAACTTATTATGTTACAACGGCACACACTACATCGCTTCTTAGGCTCCTTAGTTGTGAAGTTATCTCCACCAACGTGTGGCGCAATATTAAAGGTGGGAGTAGCAAAGTACGCTACAACGGAGTACACCAAATCACTACCAAGATTGCTTAGTTGTTAAGCAATAGGTTGTAGTATAGGCACGTGTGTGTGTGTGTCTGTCAAAGGTAGCTGAGCAGTCTGCACATCTTTTACTACGAAGGTGAAGTCGTCAACCACATGGGCTCAGGGTGCGTGGCATCCTCTGACTGGCGAAGGTATGCGGCCAATGAAGGTACAACTTGTACAGAGGATTCACAGTTCACGATGGCACGTGGAGGACGCTAAGGTGGCATCCTATGACTGGCGAAGGTACGAGGCCAACGAAGGTACAACTTGTACGGAGGATTCACAGTTCACGATGGCACATGGAGGAAGCTAAGGTGGCATTGTCTGATTGGAGATGGTGGGCGGCCAACGAAGGTACTAGATTGACCAAGGACCATCATATCTCGATGGAACATAAGACATCAAATATATCCATGATGCATGTGGAGCTATAAATACCGATCCTCATCTCAAGAGAAAGGGGAAAATTGGATTGGTTAGGAATTAGGGAAAGACTCTCTCTCTACTATTTTACTTTAAGAGCTTCATACTCTCTTTAATGGAGTTCTTCCACCCATTTGTAACAAGATAAATAATAAACTTATCATCTTTACACGTGGACGTAGGTTAAGATTAACCGAACCACGTAATCTCTTGTGTGACCTATCAACTTAGTTGCACTTACATTATGTTCTTACTTAACTATTTACTTACTGAGTTATCTCTGTTCTTTGAGTTATCTCTGTTTTCTGAGTTATCTATTCATCTGAGATATCTCTTTATTTAGCTTATTTGCTTACTCGTCTCTGTTTTACAGAGATACCTTTGTTTTCTTAGCATCTTCTCTTGCGAAGTATCTTTACTAACTTAGTATATGATCTTCTGAGTAGATCTTATTTCGAACATACCTTTTATTTACTCAACAGTATTAGTTCAACTAAGGTATCCATATTACTTAGTATCGGATTCTCTGAGCTGTTCATATTACGTAGACTATGGGAAAATTAGTATTCAAACAGTTACAAACTCCTTTCTGCGCAAAATTTGGCCTACTCTCCAACTTTAAGTTTTCCATTCAAGGAAAATACACGCCAATGAGTCCACTCCGCACAGTCCCTAGAGTTATCTCTGAACCTGGCTCTGATACCAACTGTGACGGACCGGAAAACTACGCCTAGCGCGCCAGAGCACGCAGGCCATAACTTCCCCGATGCGTCATGATGATGCTACTTACCGGGCCTTAGAACTAGGCAAATGCGCGTCCATTTTCCCATGCAAGCATGCTCATAGAGCATGATGCTTCTAAATTAGCTTCCACACTGTTCCAACTTACCCTCGTTCCGCGAAGGGTTTATTAAGAAAACAAAAACTTTCCTAAAACGGCCTTTTGAGGCCCAAACTAATGGAATTTGGCTAAAATTCCAAGACCGTGATGCGAGTATGCCTTCTTGATCATTGGGCCGTTTCCAATCAATTTAGACCCGTTTAGAGTTAAATTACGACAATCGGGATTTTATCCTCCATATAAGCTATAACTTGCTCATCTGCATCCACTTGTCTTATCAAATTTGGCCAAAATCATCTCATGTGTCGAGCTACCGAGCCAGATGATATGAGAGGCCAGTGTGCCATAATCATCTCACAATTAGATGATATGAGCGACAAAGTGCCAGACCGGCAATGCTGCAACTCATTACGGTTACCTACGTACCCTTCCCTACTCCAAAGGGATCAAGCAGAGACCGTAGTTCATCCACGAAGGGACATCAACTTAAGCCAAACTCGTTTGCAAGGCCGTGGTCTAGCAATAATGATAATGACCTTCTCCGTATTGGTCGTTCCGTCAAGATGCACAATGATTATGCATTATCGGGTCTGCGATATGGCATAATGATTCCTTCGCATCATCTGCCCCATTGGCAACGTTAAGGAGCTATAAATGAGACTTAGGCATCATTTATACTCTTCCGGCTAAGCTATGAAGCTTACTTGGTGCATGGTCCGCATATGCACCTTCAACCAACTACCCCTCCATGTATATGTTAACTTGCAATTTCTACAAGTTAGAATAGGGGAGCACATTGACATGCTTGCTTCACTATTCATGAGTAACGATTGCGCCACATTCTCTCTGGCGTATTGCTCAATGATTGTGTAATATTCTCTCTGGCCTGATGCACAATGATTGTACTGCAATGCTCTAGGCCATCTACCCAGCTGACCTAATGCATCATTTGATGCGATATTTTACTTACGACCCGGAAAATTACGCCTGGGCGCGCAGGCCATAACTCCCCCGATGCGCCATGATGAAGCTAAGATCCGGGCCTCAAAGCTAGGCAAATGCACGTCCATTCGCCCTCGCGAGCATGCTCGTGGAGCATGATGCAGCTAACTCAGCTTCCACATTGTTCCAAACTTACCCTTGTTGCTAAAGGGTGTAAGGCCATAAGGCAAAGGCTAATGCATATTGCATGCATCACCTGCTTCCGAGTGCCTTGCCTCAACGTAGGAAATTCAGTGATGACCAACCATCGCACTTCCTCTTCACTAAGCTTCGGCATTGCTGAGAGTATGCACTTGTCTTTATCGTACAAAGGGTGCATCAATCAGGCTCATGTTGTACTTTCCTTAGGCTTATGCAAGCTCCGCTAACTTGCATATCGATGTAGTTTACTTTCGAGGCAATGCCCAATGCGCCATTAGTAAATGCCTAAGTCGAATGGCTTGATAGGAAATATGAGCATCCACTGGCTGGCATGCAACTTGCCTCATTAAGTTTTCCACAATCATCTCTTGCATCGCAAAACCGAGCCAGATGATATGAGAGGAAAATATACCGCAATCATCTCGCAATTAGATGATATGAGCGAAAAAGTGCTGGACCGGCAATGAAGCAACTCATTGCGGCTGCCTACGTTCCCTTCCCTACTCTAAAGGGATAAAGCACAGAACGTAGTTCATCCACGAAGGGATCGCAGCTTAAGCCAAACTCATTTGCAAAGCCGTGGCCTAGCAATAATGGTAATGGCATGGTCCGTATAGGATGTTCTGTCAAGATGCATAATGATTATGCATCATCATGTCCATGGCGTGGCATTGTGATGCCTTCGCGTCATATGACCCATTAGCAACGTTACAGAGCTATAAATGAGACTTAGGCATCATTTATACTCTTCCGCCTAAGCTAAGAATTTCATCCCCGAAATTCAAAACAAAACTATTGTGGACAATCTCTTCGGTTTTGATTTCCTGAGCAAAAGTCCCCTATCAGATGCTCAGAAATCACGGGTTTCTTCAAGTTTGTCATGGAACATCAATTAGGACCTTCTGAGCAAACGTCCCATACCGCATACTCAGGAATCCTAAAAGAGTCCACAACCTTACCAAGAATATCGATTTTGCCATTTACCAAAGGATATCTCAACCTGGTATCCGAAGTGAGCGTCCCATACCACACACTCAGGAGTCCCTAAAGTTCACAAGTTGAAAGGTGTCATCGAAATGACATGCAAAATCCTAACGCAACACTGTGAGGACCCAACTCTAATGCCAGTGCAGTGGGATGCAAGCCACCGTCCATGAAGGATTTTCCTTTACCCATCATAATGGGTTGCTAGCCAACCTGACAACGCACACCGTCCCGGATGGGTGAGGGGTGATCAATCCCAATGCCAGTGGTAGTAGGATACCAGCCAACTATCCCAGACGGATTTTATGGAAAACTCACAACGCTTAAACAAGCTCAACTCGATTCACATAGTAACTGACATAGCGGTTACAAACTCCTTTCTGCGTAAAAGTTGGCATACTCTCCAACTTTAAGTTTTCCATTCAAGAAAAATACTCGCCAATGAATCCACTCCGTATAGTCCCTAGAGTTATCTCGGAACCTGGCTCTGATACCAACTGTGACGGACCAGAAAACTATGCCTAGCGCGCCAGAGCACGCAGGCCATAACTTCCCCGATGCGTCATGATGATGCTACTTACCGTTCCTTAGAACTAGGAAAATGCACGTCCATTTGCCATTGTAAGCATGCTCATTGAGCATGATGCAGCTAAATTAGCTTCCAAACCGTTCCAACCTACCCTCGTTCTGCGAAAGGTTTATTAAGAAAACAAAAACTTTCCTAAAACGGCCTTTTGAGGCCCTAAACAATGGAATTTGGCTAAAATTCCAAGACCGTGATACGAGTATGCCGTCTTGATCATTGGGCCGTTTCCAATCAATTTAGACCCATCTTGAGCTAAATTACGACAATCGTATTTTTAGCCTCCAGATAGGCTATAACTTGCTCATCTGCATCCACTTGTCTCATCAAGTTTGGACAAAATCATCTCATGTGTCGAGCTACCGAGCCAGATGATATAAGAAGCCAGTGTGCCACAATCATCTCACAATTAGATGATATGAGCGACAAAGTGCCAGACCGTCAATGCTGCAACTCATTACGGCTGCCTACATACCCTTCCCTACTCTAAAGGGATCAAGCACAGACCGTAGTTCATCCACGAAGGGAAATCAACTTAAGCCAAACTCGTTTGCAAGGCCGTGGCCTAGCAATAATGGTAATGTCCTAGTCCGTATAGGTCGTTCCATCAAGACTCACAATGATTATGCATTATCGGGTCTGTGACATGGCATAATGATGCCTTCGCATCATATGCCCCATTTGCAAATTTACGGAGATATAAATGAGACTTATGCATCATTTATACTCTTCCGGCTAAGCTATGAAGCTTACTTGGTGCATGGTCCGCATATGAACCTTCAACCAAATACTCCTCCCTGTATATGTTAACTTGCAATTTCTACAAGTTAGAACAGGGGAGCACATTGACATGCTTGCTTCACTATTCATGGGAAATGATTGTGCATAATGATTGCGCGACATTCTCTCAAGCGTATTGCACAATGATTGTGCAATATTCTCTCGGCCAGCCCTCTCTGACCTGATGCACAATGATTATGCAATATTGGTTACTAAGCCAATAGCCTTCTGTTGATAGTGGTTTTAGTATAGGGCGAAAAATGTAAAAGTCTGCCTACCTTACCCAGCATCAGAAGTAGTAGACCTTGATATGTCTATATTCCGCAAGGAATTTGAAGAATATATCCGAATCTGATGAGTGCCTATGTCTCTCTTCATATTATATTGAAACTCAAGCTCCTAGATGAATTGTTCACTAGTATAGAGCCTAATGAGTATTTAAGCTCCTAGTTGCATTACTCACTAATGCCGGAGCCTACTGAGTATTTATTTTATGCTATGTTCCCAGCCGAACTTTTTATTTTGACATGACATAACAATTAATGTTCGCTCGCAATTGAGTATAATGAATTTCCCGAAGTGTCAGGATTAAGATATGCATGGAAATACTCAATTAGAGGCACGCAAAGTTATGATGCCCTCTGAAACATAATTAGTGATTTTGTATGAGCGCACAAAATTCACCAAAAAATTGATTGGTTTTGCGGCAACCCGCAAAATTCAGTCCTTTAACCTAATTTTATCAATTTGCAAAAATTAAGTTTTTTGCGCCCTGCGTGATAATTCGAACCCTGTTGGTCGAAACTAAACCTAGGAAAACTTGGAAATTGATCCATCACGGAGCAAGTAGGAGCAAAATCCTACCAAAAGTAGAAAACAAGAGGAACTGCGGCAAGTAAAAGCAGCAGTGAAGGGAGGCGTGGCCACGCTACTTGGCCGGCCGATCTGCTACAGCAGGCGGCGCCCGTGGCCGGTCGGCCACACTCCATGTTGCTGCTTGCCAGCCCCTTTCCCATCGACCAATCAGATTGCTTTAAATGCGCCACACGCACTTTTAAACAAAAGTTAGAAGTTGGCTGGTCGACACACCTAAATTCCTTAAGGAATTTAATATAGACTGCCCATGTAAGTCTTAAAATGATCACGGCCGTACGTTTTGGCCACTTGATTTATCAAGTCTAGTCACTTCTTAGCGCGGCCAGATAAGTACCACCATGCACACCAATGGGCCCACTAATGCCCTGGCCAATCGGCATCCTTCTAACTCGCCAACAGATCCACTAACCGATTGCTCAAAGTTAGCTGGCCGCGCGACTTACATAACCCTAATTTCTATTAAGCGGCATTACACTACTGCCGCAAAACGATCTCGGCCGTCCAACTTTGCCATCTGAATTGACCGGCCTAGATTCAACCCTAATCAACGAGAAAGAAGCTGATATGTTCACCAGCGGCCCGGCTATTGAGCTGGCCGATCGAATATCTCCCAACATGGCGCCAACACCAAAAACGTTGGCCCAAAATAGATTGGCAACACGGCTTTTAATCTAAATTAAATCAACGACAGCCATTAACTGCCGCAAATCATCTCGGCCGCCCAACTTCGCAAGACGAATTGGCCGGCCTAACTACTATTTTGAGCAGCCGACAAGATGTGGCCATAATCAACGGCCACTCCCCTTCCATAAGCTGCAATCGGCCAAGCCATGACTTGCCCATATGGCTTCCAAATGATCGTCCAAAAGGGGCTGGTCGCATTGCTTACATAAATATTAAGGCAGCCATTAACTGCCGCAAATCATCTCGGACGTCCAACTTCTCCAGCCGAATTGACCGGCTTAGATTAAATCTTAGGCGACCAATAAGATGTCACCATAGTCGCCAGACATCACTCTCCCATAGGGACCGACCGGCCAACCTTTGGCATGTATAAATAGCTCCTAGAAGCTTCCTAAAAATGGTCGGTCATGCTCTTTTTAAGACACTAGGTTCCGCGACCAACCAAGACAGGCTCTATACAACGATGCTTCACATGCATCGATTATTTTGAGCTGCTTTCTTAAAAGCGATGCTTTACATGCATCGAGTACATACGATATTTCATGAGTATCGGTTTCACAAATAACTTAGTTATTTTACATAATAGCGCTGCATGCTATTCTTTGCGGCAAGTCTCATGACTTGGCTCGCCACATGATTACCAGCCACTTAGTTTGTACGTGATTGGTCAGAATAACTAGGCAAGACCCACTACGCAACTTGCTACATATTTTCTATGAAATACTCGAGACATCAAACATGTCACAAACTAGGGGATGTTCATCAGGGTATTGGTCTGGTGGTTTACAGCGTGCGGAGCGCAATGCGCCCATTACGAGAAAGTGTAAAGAAAGGGCAGGACGGTTAACAGCAGTGTTAGAGCATAGCTCGGTTGAACCCACCAAGTGTTGGTATGTCAATTTTGGTTGTCATATTTTCGTGAATCAAAACTCATTTAAAGAGTCGCTTGATCATTTACTAGAGTAAACTTCGTATAGGTTAGCTAGAAAGTTACTAGGATATGAGACTTACAAGTATTACGTGAAGACTTGAAGAATATGAAGAAGTAAAGAGCTACAACGACGACATCATCCTTCCACTTGAGGTTAGTAATATTTGAATTGAACTGTTTCATTCCTAACGTATCTTTCAAGTCGTGCATATTGAAAACATAACTGCGAAGCTGTGAATGATTATAATCTAGTTAGACATAATATTAAGGAATTACAATACGAAGTATAACGTTTATCTTTTGAACTTCGTATATAAGACATCGAAATAATGGTATGAATGCTATTGTGATTATGTATGGGTATGGGTGAAGATTTCGTCCTAGGAAACAATGTTTTTACATTCGTTTAAAGGAAGTACGATTCATAAACTTGTGTTATGAATCGAAAGGGAAATCGTTAGGCTTATTGGTATTGTTATTCATTGTAAATCCATGGATTACCAATATGTGTGTTTAATATAACCCCTCATAACTTGTTTATGTATCTTGGTAAAACTATTCACAAGGACTGACTTTTGTATTGGTATGACTTTTATTAGTGAAACCGATCTTAAGTAATCACCTGAGATGGTATGATCGATTTACTGTAATTGGTATGACCAACTCTAGACATTGGGGAGCCGATCCTAGTAAGAGGTGCAACCAATCACAAGTAGGGGAATCGATCCTTGTAAGAGGTGCAACAAAATCTTAGAGATTGGTAACCATTCTATGACTTGTGCAGCCGAATACAAGTTAGATACCATATATGTGTGGTAACCGATCCTAGTACCTAGTCAACCAATTTTTGGAAAGCTAGTGTGACCGATCCTAGTACCCATATGGAGGTAGAACCGAAACTTGTTTTGGTAGAACCGTTTAAACCCATGATTGGTGATTTGATAGGATAATCAATCACATAGTTCTTGGAAGTCAAATGAACCAATTCTAAACTTGTTTGGAAGTGTGGCAAATTGGTTCCAAGATTGTAAATATGAAAAAGGATTTACAAAGTAAACATATCGACATACTTTGAACATGTACAATAACTCTTATATTTTATTGTTCAATGATATTCCTTAACAGCTAAAGGAGAATCCCGGATCGAAATAAATTGAGAATCTTTTAAATAAGGTTTTTAGTTTTATATGCTTTTAATTTCAAGCAATTAAAATGCATATCTTTAGAAAATAAAAATTATTAATGTGCATTTACTAGTTGGAGATTTTCTACTGAGATTTCGGTCAATATTTGGACAGAGCATTTCCAGGAATTATGAAAACCGTTTTTGCCCTTATTGCATATTATTGAGAATATTCGGTTTTGGAAATTCCTTGGTGTCCAAACGTCCTTGGTCTATAAATATTGAAGTTTGCATTTCAAGCAAACTAATCCTCAGAGCCAGCAAAACTACCTAGTTGTGTTGTTACTGGTAGAGCCGTCTATTCGGGGAGGAAAGTACCCTAATTAGGCGAAATCTCTTACGACCGCTCATTTTA
>JAJJMB010011511.1:873659-887169 GCA_023531105.1 Papaver atlanticum | reverse complement strand
CTAAGAAGATTTGAAGACGAAGAAGATTTCTGATTTGGGTTCATAATCTTTGGTGTGCACAAAACTTGATCGGCTGGGGATCCAACTATAATCGGTTTATCTTGTGATAACCTTGATAGATTAGTTGAGTAGATCGGCATCAATACGTTTCTTTGTGATTTAATGTATTGATTGAAAAATCTTGACAATTACTTTGGTAGTTGTTATTGGATAGATCTAAGAACCTGACAAAGGAGTTTATTGGGATAAACGGAAGAGCCTTTTGTCAAACTCATATCACTTGATTGAAAAGAGTTGTTACCGAACAGATATGTTGTTCCTTTACTATTTGGAATACGAACCAAAGGAATTGTTCCAAGTGTATGACTTATTGCAAGTTAGAGGCGCAGGGATACAGACGGAACTAGGTGAACTATAGGTTTAGTTGCTTGGTCTCAACTATACGAAGTTGGTTTAGATTTTGTATAGCGGCTTAATCCTGAGAGTATTCAATTTTGGACAAGGTCCCGGGGTTTTTCTGCATTTGTGGTTTCCTCGTTAACAAAATCTTGCTGTGTCTTTTACTTTTCTATTTCCGCAATTATAATTGTTTTTATTATAATTAGAAGTAAAATACACAAACGTTAATTCCTATTTACTTGATAGCAATCTTATTGTGTTTGGTTAAGTCCGAACCTATTATCAAGTAAACATACTTCGTTATTGTATTGTCTCGATCTTGTATCCATAGTCAATCACATAAGTTATCTTGTTGTCGTATTGTCTCGATCTCGTATCCATAGACGATCACACGAAGTGTGAACCGATTAGTTGTATTGTCTCGACTCAGTCCATAGACAATCACTTTCGGAGAAAGGACTTATAGGTAGAAAAGTTTTAGATTGAGGTATATTTGGGTACCCTCGTCTTTTCAAGCAGTAAAAGAATAGTGGGTGTAAGGCTGACTAGTCTTCCCTCATGACGGAAACGTGATGGTCACCACCTTTTACACATCCCCACTTCTCCACTACTTAATTGTCTCCACTTCCTACGAGATCAGGGTGCGCTCAATCATGACTTGTATAAATAGGTTTTCAACCTATTTCGACAAAAAACAAGTGTTATCAACACAAGTATCCAGCGAAATACCAAGAACTGATAGCTTACATTCTGCAAGCCAGTTCCATATTCTGATACAAGTCATAAAACAACCACACCTTTAGAGTTAACCATTCTGATCTCAATACCTTCTTCGCTTCCCTCCCTAAGATCAACCCTTCTCCTTCACTTTGTGACTGAAGCAAGACTAGAACGGACATTTCTTGGTTTAGGCCAGGAGTGTACAGATTGATCTCTCGAATCTAAAAGTACTCCCTTGCAGTGCATTTGTTTAGGTTTTAGATTCGTTTCTCATCAACACACCCAAATTTACCAAAACCAGCAGAATCAGTTTTTACCCCAAAACAACTAGCGACCACAGTGGGAGATTAATCTCTCGGTTGCAAAATCAGTTTTTCAATATTCATTCCAGTTTTCTCCAATTTCAAAAGGGTGGATCTTAGATCCAATTCAATTATTAAACTCAATTTAGGTTCAACAACAATTTTCAATTCCGGTGTTCTGTCCACTAAGAAGCTTCACAAAAATGCTTTTTCAAGCAATGCTACTGGAAATGCCTTGGATAGCTGAGCACCAGTAAATCTCCCAGATGAAAAGACCAGAAATCCGCGTGGATACACAAGAAGACGTGACTACTACTTAGAAGGGAACAATGGCTTCTCTCGAAATCATGATGGAGCAACCGCCTTTTCTGCAACACCATAAGTGTTATATGGAGCAAGCCGGAAACGCCTCAAAGTTATCATTGATATTAATGTCGCCAGGGTCCATGCCCAGAGAGATAAAGGGAAGATTCACATAGCCGTTGTTCCAATATGGAGATAGTCGACAATAAATCTCAACATCAGTGGAGTCCTAGAAAGGAACCTGCAGAGATCACGAAAGCAAAGTAACAAAGGAGGCTTGACGCATCTTCAAATCATCATAAAGGGGTTCGCCTATTATGCCAACCCAAGCAAGAGCAAGTAGGAAAATCCAAGCAAGAGCAAGCCCGTGACATCTTCAGATGTACTGGAGCCGACACATCAAGAGAGCAACCTCGAGAAGATAACGATGCATGCATCATCATGCCAGGAAAGAATCCGCAGCCAAGATAACCTCACGTAGAGGAGATTCGAGAAGTTTCTGCACTAAAAGGACCCACGTTTCCCATATTTCCTTTGCCCGGGGAAGCGGGTAATGCTGAAGAACATATCTCCCATCGTTGGAATACTTAGGAGGAATACGAGTATCACCAGATGTTATGACTCGAAGAGTTCTCCAAATTGCCTGCCTATCAGAAGAGCCTACACCGGGTACAGCAACAACACGCTGAACAAAACCTCCAATCGGTTTCAGATGGTGATGTTCCCTATCATAAATATCTCTTCATTCCCGAGCCGATCACCCTCAAGACTTGGACATGATGTTTCAGCAAAATAACAGGCATCTCGATGACTACGTCGAGAGATCCATAATTGAAGCCCTCGATTTCCAAGTATACTGCTGGTTCTAACACATCAAGAGATAACTCACAAAGAGAGACACCTCATCAGCAGCATCACCCACGGTAATCTCCAAGACTCCCTCCTCAGGTACTTTTCCGTTTGGGTCGAACCCCCGCTGAAAGATCATAAAGGCGTCATAATAAGCAAAAGATGGTTCAAGCATGGGGATTGAAGTACAAACCATAGAGCAACCTAAACATTCTTTAAAAAGTGTTTTAGAACATGGCATGTAGTCAGCAAGGTTACGGGTCATTTTGCAAAAACTCTGTCAGAAATGTTTTTACACTGCCCTCTGGGAGAACTGAAGCTGGCACTAATTGGTGAAGAATCTGTGGGTGAGCTATATACCAAACGATTCGCATGGAAGTCTTCTACAACATACTAAAAGGGCACGTTAATCTAATGAATGAGCTATAAATGATAACCGAAACTCTCGACTACGTGACAGATGAAAATCTACATCGGATGAAGATTTTGTGGCCGTTCTGGCAAGAAGACACAAATCTGAAATTTTCATCAAGACAATACACCAAAGTCGTACTTACAATCAGGCAAGCAATAAAAGGAGAGCTTACGCACGCATGGAATCAGGGAGGAGCTGCTTCACCGAAAATAAAGAGGGGAAAGAAAAAAAAGGAATAAACTCACATACATGTGTTATATACTCATGGTCGTGGTCGTCCAAGGTTCGTGCTCGTAGCTTCCGCTCCTTCCTTCCAATATCCATTACCGTAGCCACCACACCTCCCTGTCAAGGATCATGACCGTAGCCACCACTCTCCCTGCCAGTCTCTTCTGATCACAGCTGCTGCCAAGAACCGTTGTTGCTTGTTTGTTGATACCAGCCAGAGCTTTACCATAGCAACCACTATGGACAGAGGTAATCCGAACTTCTGCATATTTTATTCTCCCATGGAGGAAGTAATAGAGTCACCAATACGGAGGCAAGATGGTGATATCTTTATTATGGTAAACCCACCGACCATACAAGATAGAACCACGTAAATCGCACTTGGGGACTGAGGCTCAACACGGAACCCCTTCACTGTCAAGAACCTCTTCAACTCAGAATAAACGGTCAACCAAGAAACCGTGACAAGGTCACCACTCTTCAAAGATGTAGCGTAAAGATATCGTCACCTCCCTGTATGGAAGGCGCCTGACCAACAACCAGTATTTGGTTCAGCCATTCATAAGTGTTGTTGTCAGTGAATAATCAAATAGGAAAGTCGCGCCTCAGCAAACCAGCACAATCAACGCATCTCGTGGCACTACATCCTCTACCACCAACACCAGCGGTGCAGGAAACATTCCCTCCGGCATGACACCTCCTATCACCAGAGCCAGAGCCGCTGCCGCCATTCCCAATGTTTCTTCGAGCGTAACACCCCTAATTGTTACCAAAGCTATTGCCACTCCTCCATCAGGACGAGAGGTTAGAGGATCTAGAGGAAGCCAAACCCCAACCTCGCCTGGAAAGCACAACTGATAGATGCAACTAGGGACTCCTAACCACTGCTCACTTGAAGGATGTCGAGTTTGACAGCACACTGATTGACGCGGCCTCTGACTTCAACATTGTAACCGTCAAGACTCTGAGAGCTGCAAGGATTTCAAAGAAGGAAGCAGTTCACTACCAAACCATAATCAAAAACTCGAAAGGAGAATCCAGAGATGCGTGCGGGTATATCAATCTCGAAATCAAGGTGGGAGATGCTCTAACACGCGCCAAATTTCATATAGTTAAGGAGTACCGAAATTATGATATGGTCCTAGAGCGTTCATGGATATACGACAACAAGGCGAAGCCGGGAGTATGTCCTGAAAGGGTCTCCAACAAGCCATCCAATCCTGAAGATTATTTGTTGTTGTATCAACAACTTGCGAATGTGATGCAACTGACTGGAAAGCAGCACACAACTACTTCTTCAGAAATAGTCCATGCTCATACGTATCTAGTTGGCGCGCCACAAATCTTCAAGAAGCATGTAATTTGCAAGGGAAAATCAAACAGAAGAAGCGGTATTCTTTCCCATGAGGAGAAAACACGACTTGCCGACCAGCACTATTTGTGTGCCGTCTTCCCATCTGCCATATCGTATCGCCTCCGAAGAATGGGAAGAACTCGTTTTTCGAAATCAAGGGTTAATGGCGCCCTCACTGGAGTTCTCTCAAGAAGTCGCTTTAACGTTCTCTCCAGAAGATGCTTCAATGTCCTCTCCAGAAGCCGAAGCCGCTTCAATGTTCTTTCCATAAGCCGCTTCAATGTCCTCTCCAGAAGCCGAAGCCGCTTTAACACCTCAGTAAGCCACACAGACCAACCGCATCATGTATGCCACGTCGCCGACAAAGTCAGATTCGGTGTTTCTAGATTTCCAATTTCCTATGGAGGGGGTGCATGGGCTGCCAAAAGTTTGGATACAATACAGATCTATCAAGTGCTACTCCCGCCCATTGATCAGCAAGTGACGAATCCAAAAGATTGCCGCCTTCGTCAGTTTGTCAACCACTTTACAATCAAATGCAATGGAAGTACATCTTTCAGGAGAAAATGGGCTCAGGATAATTACACCTGGGGACTGCCAGCACAGGATGCCTTCACATCCCTCAACCGGGCTATTTCTGATATCAGTATCATCACTGTCAAAGCTTTACGAGCCGCAGGAATTTCTCAACATGAAGCCGTACACGTGCATTAAATACTCCAAAAGTAGGCCGCAAAGATACTTTCACATATCCGCCACGCCATCAGATCTAACACGCATCTACAACTCCTTGCAAGAACACATTGTATTCCCAAGCCGGCTCAAAAAGTACAGCTCTAGTAACCAAATAGTGTAACTGGGGACTGCTCATCGCATCCCATTCCATACAACAATCCAAGATTCAGAAGATGATTCAAAGGATGTCGCTTGGAACGAATTCCTTGAAGACTTGATAGCATCACGTCGGCAACGGAACGCCTCTTAGCTCGTCTACTTCACTCAATGGCTCTGAAAGATTTTTCCCATACAAGCATTCCAAGCATATCATCATCGCAATCAGAAAGGAAAAAATAGTCCTATGAGCTAAAGAGTCAGAATAAATACAATTTCGTGCCAGTCAATGCTCAGGAGTTTAAAGAACATTTTAATTGCGACTCAGCAGTCCAAACATCAAACAACTTAAAGTCAAGGCCTCTTGCAATTAACAATGGAGTTTGGCAAATTTTGAAATCCACTGGAGAGGTTAGATACTCATTCTTCTGGAGACAGAACCTTATTACACATTCTGGAGAAGATCGATGGTACTGTTGAGTGGCTACATGCGCAAAAGAGAAAAGAGCACCTACCTTGAGTTCTCCTGGCTCACCTTGCTACTGATTATAACTATTGGAGATTGCTTTGTTTCCATTGATGCTTGCTCTGCCGTTGCTAACAAAGAACGTCATTCACACCGAGCTAAATGTCCAAGTTTGATTAACTACTCATGGATATTAAACTCACAGCTAAAATACGAAGACAAGATGAACTTACCTTGCCGCTGACGATTGGAACGCTTGTGATGGAGCTGCTGACAGTGACAAAGAGGAGCCGGCTACTGCAGACGAAAGCACGGAGCCGGACGAGCAACAAAAAACAGAAGAGGGTCGATACCCCTTTTTATACGAACGGAGTTTCTAGAGTTCGAACAGAAAAAGTATTCCTTCTTGCTCCATGAACGGGAATCGATAGCTGGGCGCACCGCACTCATCCCCCATAGATGATCTAGAAACACGCTACTACGAAGGCCACTGTCCTTGTGATCCCGCTGCTGAAGGCTGATTAGAATTTTCCTGGTAATATCTACCTTCTTCGCCTTTTCAATTTTAATTTCGTTTGTCACCATCTAATGCTTACACCGCACCAATGTCACTGTTACGTGCTAAGCAGGGGACTTAATATTTATGGTGGTTTTTAGTATAGGGTGGAAACTGTAAAAGTCTGCCTACCTGACCCAGCATCAGAAGTAGTAGCCCTTGATATGTCTATATTCCGCAACGAATTTGAAGAATATATCAGAATTTGAAGAGTGCCTATGTCTCTCTTCATATTATATTGAAACTCAAGCTCCTAGATGAATTGTAAACTAGTATAGAGCCTAATGAGTATTTAAGCTCCTAGTTGCATTACTCACTAATGTCGGAGCCTGCCGAGTATTCATTCTATGCTATGTTCCCATCCGAACTCTTGATTTTGACATGACATGACAATTTATGTTCGCTCGCAACTGAGTAGCATGAATTTCCCGAAGTGTCAGGATTAAGATATGCATGGAAATACTCAATTAGAGGCACGCAAAGTTATGATGCCCTCTGAAACATAATTAGTGATTTTGCATGAGCGCACAAAATTCACCAAAAAATTGATTGGTTTTGCGGCAACCCGCAAAATTCAGTCATTTAACCTAATTTTATCAATTTGAAAAAATTAGGTTTTTTGCACCCTGCGCGATAATTCGAACCCTATTGGTCGAAACTAAACCTAGGCAAACTAGGAAATTGATCCATCACGGAGCCAGTAGGAGCAAAATCCTACCAAACTTAGGTGTGTCGACCAGCCAATTTCTCAAACTTTTCTGATTCCCTCCCCTAAGATCAACCCATCTTCCTCTCTATCGTGACCGAAGCAGGACGGAACGGCTGCTATCGTGGTTTAGGCTTGTCCTATTAAATTTTTGATTTTTGAACCTAAACAGAAAGTACCACAGCGGTGGATTTGTTTTACCTGGAAGTAATTTTTAGGTACTAACAATGACAACCAAACTTGGCATACCAACCATTGGTGGGTTCAATCGAGCTATGCTCTAATAGATTGATATAGATGTTAAACCAACTGGCCTAAGCTTCATCCATGCGTTAGTAATCTTAATTATTACTTGAAAATGTTCAAACGAGCAATATTTGCTCAGTCTATCGATATTGATTCAACTATCAATATTTAATAATTCCTTGAACGAGTAATATCTGCTCAGCTTATCAATATTGATTCAACCATCAATATTCATTAATTTATCAAATGAGCATTATTTGCTCATACGAGCAATATTTGCTAAGACTGACAATATTTACCATGTTGATTCAACTATCAACATTCATTCGAGAACTACACATCTGTCTCAACAGACATGCTCAATCCACGAATCATAGAGCATTCGTCAATCATGCTCGACTCGACAATATCAAGATTCATCGTTTGATCAAGTCAACAACTAACTAACTAAATACATGTCTGCCTTGTAGACTCCACAATCACGAGACATCAATCATGTCACATGGGGGGATATTAACTAGAGTTTTGGTCTGGCGGCCTACGACACGGGTGTTCACCCGCGATGAGAATGTGATTAAGTCGTGCAAGCGGTTAGAGGAGTTAGCAAAGTAGTGTGTGGAAAATTAACCAAGTCTCCGTACGATGAGTAACTGGTTTTCCCACGATTTCCCACTCTTTCACTCCAGCAACCGTCACACTTACTGGGATCAATGTGTCTATTATTCTTGTAATTTAAATAAGTCTCTGAATCCATGATTGAAAAAACAAGAACGCTCGTCTAAGGAAATAATTCTCATCCGCATAAGAATTCTCGTCTGAGCAATCACTCTCAACGGAGCAAATTCAATCAATCAGAACTTATCTTATTTCTTCACGCAGAATATACAATACATACACAATCCTTGATCATCATTGATCTCACACACTTCACAGCTTCCCTCCTATAGATCGACCCATCCTCTCTTGTGACCGAATTGACTCTGGAATGACCATTGTTTTAGTTTAGTACGGAGTCCTACAGATTGATCACACGAACTCAAAGCACTCCCATGCAGTGCATCTATTTGAGGTTAAGAAGTTTGCTCGGTTGAGGAGTCACATCCGTACGATCGTCTCTTCACTTTCCTAAAAAACCAGCAAATCGTTTTTTCTCATCAATAGATTGGCGACCACAGCGGGAGATTAATCTCTCGGTTACAATCTCAATTCGTCAAAATGGTTGATCTTAGGTTAGGTTCAGTTACAAATCCTAACCCGAACGGTGCTAGCACTAGCAACAACAATGGTGGTACTCCAGTCACTCCGGCTCCCAACAATTGTGCTACTGATACCACCTCTCCTCTAACCAACATCGGAAGTAATCCTCTCTTCGGCCGGTCTCTCGAAGAAATCAGGGAAATCCGCCTACCATAGATGATCTTATGAAGGTTCAGGAAGTTCTCGCTAAAAATCAGACTGACATGGCCGCAACACAGATGGAGTTATGCAATTATCTCAAAACTCTCATAGACAAAATATCAGAGAAAGCTCAGGATGGGTCAGAGAAAGGAAAATCCAAAGAAACATCCCCGGTTGCTGATCCTAAAATATCTCCAATTCATGTGGTGGATGATGATTAAGTCCGCAAAGCTGCAGACAACCCACCAACGAAGGAATCCGCAAGTTTCATGACTTGTGAAGATTTGGAACGCCTCTTGGAGAACCATGGAAAAGATAAGACATCCTCTGTCCATCGTCACCAACCTCCATACCCTGCTGCTACTCAAATGATTCCTCTTCCAAATGGTGATACCTCTCCAAAATTCACTCTTTATGATGGAACAGGCAATGCTCGAGAGCATGTTTCTCGGTTTCTGGAATCATTGGGTGAACATGAGCACAACCATGTCGTCCGTATGAAGGAATTTTCAAAGTCTCTGATAGGCAGAGCTTACACCTGGTACAATAACTTCGCACCAGGAAGTATCACCAGTTGGGGAGAGATGATAAATGCTTTCTACAGAAAATACTTCTTTGTTTCAGAGAAAGTCACTCTTTCTGATCTAGGAAGGATGTTTCAAAGGAACAATGAACATCCCAATGATTATGTGAAAAGGTTCAGAGTTCAAGCCCTGGACTGTCACGATCCAAACGTCACAGAGCAGCAACTTGTAACTTATGCATCAATGGAATGATCCCGGTCTACAGAGCTTTACTGTAAAATCTCTGATTCCAGACTTTCTCAAAACTTCATGAAGCAGCTAAGCGATCAGCAACTACCGCACCTGCTTTATTGGAAAGAGAAAAAGCTACAAAAGCTGAGGAACCATGAGAAATCGAGGTAGCAGGCGTTTGATCAACAAGCAGTACAACCTCCAACCTTCCACAAACATTGTTGCAGAATGGAGCAAACGGAAATCCGAAGCAAAACACAAGCACGCTTCTCCAGCTCCTCTTAAAGCACAAAGGAAGGATGATCAAACTCGGAATGCACGAGCCCCAACCCAGCACACGAAAGCTGATCAAGAACCTGACTTCCCTTTTCCCATTGAAGAGGTGATCGAACTGCAAGAGGTTTGGATCCAAGATGGTGCAATCAAATTACCATATGTCAAGAAAGAACCAACTGAAGAGGACATAGAGAATCCTCATTATTGTCGCTTTCATAGATTCGTCAATCATCCCACAAGTAACTGCAGAATTTTGAAGCGCATATTCAAAAAAAAAGGTCGAATCAGGAGAGCTTAACCTGGAGACTGAGGGAGTACACAGAGATCCTCTTTCAGTCAGGACTTTCACTCTCTTTGAACCACATATCAAGGAAGCAGTTCAGTCCTTAATCGAGCATGTTTGTGAATTGCTGTACTTATCAAAGGATCAAAGGAAAGACATGTTTGCTGCATTAAATCACATCGTATTAGGGAAACGTCTATCAATTCAGGAAACATTCCCTGAACCTCCAGCCACATACAAGGAAATGTACGACTGGGGACTTCTCAACATAGTCCATCTCAAAGGAAATGAATTCAAGCGAGCGTTGATCAATGTCGGCACTGCTGTCAATCTCATCCCATTAAAAACTCTCAGAGCTGCTGGTATCACTTAACATGAAGCTACTCATGCTCCCATCTCCATCACGGATCATGAAGGAACACCCAGGGAGGCTTATGGCTACATTACTCTTAAGATGAAAGCAAGCTCGACCTGGACAGAAACCAAATTTTACATAATCCGGGAAGATCCAGGGTTGGACATGGTTCTCGGAAGAGCATGGATTCACGCTGAAAATATGATTACTGATGAGGCGCCTACACCTCTATCAGACAAGGAAAGCTTTGACTCGGAAGATTCAACGGATGTTCCATCAACAAAGTATTTGGAGCAATTCCACACTCTGATGGAGTTGAAACAGGAGCCCAAAGAAGATGCATTAAAATTTCTCAGGAGGTTCCGCGCTCAGGAAAGTCTTATTCCTCCTCATACGTCCATGTCATCTGTTTTCAAAGATGCTCTCCTAGTCTGGGGACTCAAACCGACAAGCAACTCTTCTGTTGTGAGACGTTATGAATGGATGACTTCACCATAACAATATTTTACGAAGTTGTTGAATATGGAGTCTCTCCAAATCGAGCATCCGACTAACACATTCATTGCTGAAATAATGTCCAAACACAACAAGCAATATCCTGGATATTCTCCTTTGCACGAGTGTCCACCTGTGCCGCAAGATTGGAAAGCTCCACAAACATGGAATCCCGAACCGATAGAAGATATTCAAGGCACGAACGGTCAAGCCTAACAAGTTTCATGAATGAGATTTGGTTCTCAAAGCAACTAAGCGCAATCTCCGTTATACGAGGAACTCCAACTGGGAAGGACCTTTCATGATATCTAAGTCTGTTGCTAGAGGATATTACAAATTAGTCAAAATGGATGGCGATGCGAACGTGCCAATAATACACGAGAATTGGCTCAAGGTTTTTGACGCATGAGAATACTGGAGGTTTGAGGTATTGGGTGTTTGATACATGAACACTCATGACGTTTTGGATTTGGCATTTAGGATTTTCTTTCACTGTATTTTCAATTCCTCCAAAACATATGCAATACTTGCATTCAGTACTTGAATTAATTAATCAAAGTTCATTTACTTAAAGAAAATCTCTATCAAACCCAAAATAAAATCCACACAACCATTCACTTATCCAAAATCAGTCAAAGTCAAAACCAAAATAAAACCTCTCGTCTCTCAGAAGTCCAAGGTTCAAGGAATCATGAAAAGGAAACTAAAGGAAATTAGCAAAGAAAGATTTTTGCTCCTCTGCAATCTTCAGATCTCGCAAAGATGCTTTCTCCAACTCCAATTTTTCAATAAAATGGGCGATCTTAGCCTCCTTCTCCATCACAACATCATTTGTCAAGGGTACATTCTTATCGACTGCTTCTTTAATGGCTTTAATTCTCTCACGAAGCCATCCCACATTGAAACCCAGTTTATCATAATGGTCCAAGTTGTACTCCCAATCAAAGAGTGCATCTTTGGTCACAGTATTTCTAGCTCTGGTTCGAATATAATCTATAAAACGCAAGATGGCTACTACCTGCATTATCAAGAAATAAACACGATTGAGATCTTTGGTGACAACGATGTGACCATACCGTTCCCATATTTTCTGATATAAGCTAGCATATCCAATGGGGACGCTGAATCTACCAACTAGTTCATGATACTGGAGTGGATCGCTGAATGGAGGAACGAGAGAAACCCATGCATTAGGAAATTTGTGCATCATTATACGAGTCTCAATCCTGGGAACAGTTTCTGCTATCTCTGAAGCGATAGTGACTTGAACTTCGGTCTCTTCAATAGCTTCAGTAGTAACATTCTCACGCTCTTGAGGAGTAGAGATGGTTACATCATCACTTTGATCCACAACGTTGCTTGTATCATCAATATCAGCTCAGTTATCCTCAACATCATTGTTTCGCACCTAATAGGGGAAATATATGAGTCATAGTGCTTCAATCATGGAATTCAAATGGCAACCATAAAATACAGCATGTAAGTGAACTAACACTATCTAAGTTATTTATTATGCATCCAAGACACAAGCAAGTTGTGTAAATATACAAGAAAGACGTTTTACAGCAAGTCCATCTGAGACAGTTTTACACTTCCCTGCCCAAAGCAACAAGCTGGGAACAAATTGTAAGGAATCTAAGGTCCATATACCATTCTCTTTGTATGGATGTCCTCTACAACATATCCAAAATTCGTAGCAATTGAATAAACGAGCAAAAGGATGTGGCCAAAACATCGAACAACATGATAGCTGAAAACTTTCTGAAAACTTCCTAGAAGTTTACTGTTTCATCAATTTCAACCCCTAAATATGCTAAAAACTCAAAAAGATTCTTTGATTAAAGCTAGGAAATTTTCTGGGCATAATAAAACTGGGGTAGACAGAGAAAATCTGATGTTGGATGAAGATTCTACAGCATTTTTACCAAAAGGCTGAATTCTGAATTTTCTGGTGACGTATTTCGGCAAAACTTTTCATTTATTCACATGGATTTGCATTCAATCATTCACTAATCAGCGATTTTATACTTCTATGAAGAAGGTACAAGATGGACGCTTACTTGAGTGGTCTCTAAATTGTTCGAGGGGTCGATATTGCCGGCGTCACCATTAGGAGCGTTATTATCTTCATTCGGTTCCGCCTCTTGAGAATTTTCTTCATCACCATCTTCCGAAGACGAATGGGCATCATCAACGCTTTCTGAAAAAACGAGGGTACCCAAATATACCTGAATCTAAAACTTTTCCACCTATAAGTCCTTTCCGGAAAGTGATTGTCTATGGACTGAGTCGAGATAATACAACTAATCGGTTCACACTTCGTGTGATCGTCTATGGATTCAAGATCGAGACAATACAACAACGAAGTATGTTTACTTGTTAATAGGTTCGGACTTAAACAAACTCTAGGGATTATCTATCAAGTAAAATAGGAATTAACGTTTGTGTATTTTACTTCTAATTATAATAAAACAATTATAATTACGGAAATAGAAAAGTAAAAGACACAGCAAGATTTTGTTAACTGGGAAACCGCAAATGCAGAAAAACCCCGGGACCTAGTCCAGAATTGA
>JAJJMB010011511.1:826483-873649 GCA_023531105.1 Papaver atlanticum | reverse complement strand
AAACAATAACGAAAGATAACAATAGTTTTTCTTAACCGGAAACAACTAAATCACAAACAAACATCCATACACAAATAATGGAATCAACATCAATTGTACCGAAATTTTGTTAAGCAAAAGCAATAAGGATATGAAATAAAACCATGCTTTTTTTTCAACAAGAAAACAATTAACTAACAAGATTGTTACCTCAAATTCCGCATCCTCTTCTCCAATATGTTTGCATCTTCTTCCAGGGAGAATTGATACCGAAATATCATTATGTTGTCATCCTTATGCAAAACAAAAGAATAACAACAACCAACCTTTACTAGAGAAAGGTTGAAAACCGGTTTTAACTAATGCAATGCAAAAGTTGAAACCCCGAAACACATATGCTTTTATGCTAAACCAAAAGATTCAACATATTGTGACTTTTTCACATATTATTTCTACCAGAACCCCTCATGATCCTTTGATAAAGCCTACCAACATGGGCTAGAACTTAATCCTGCTAAATCAAAAAGTCACCCAAACCATAAGGGTTCACATATTATGAGATCGAATATTAAGGTAATAAAACCGAAATCAAACATCCCATAAACATACATAGCAATAAAATAAAGCATTCAAGCACAGGCTATGTAATCAAAAACTATCACAAGATATTATAAAATAATAACTTTATTCATAATAATAACTTGATCAAGCAGTCAACATTTTATGATATAATATTCGGTCCAGCTACCAAAATTTTAAATTAATATTTTATTTGGTCGTGTTACCAATAATCATCAGACGAGCAATATTTGCTCAGTTTATCAATATTGATTCAACTATCAATATTTAATAATTCCTCAAACGAGCAATATTTGCTCAAACCAATAATATTGATTCAACTCTCAATATTCCGCAATTCATCATACGAGCAATATTTGCTCAGACGAGCAATATTTTCTTAGCCTGTCAATATTCGTCATGTTAATCCAACTATTAACATTCATTCGAGAGCTATACATCTGTCCCAGCAGACATGCTCAATTCATGAGTCTTAGAGCATTCGTCCATCATGCTCGACTCAACAATATTGAGACTCATCGTCTAGTCAAGTCAACAACTGACTAAAAACACGTCTGCTTTGCAGACTCCACATTCATGAGACATCAATCACGTCACATGGGGGGATATTAACTAGGGTTTTGGTTTTGTGGCCTATGGCACGTGTGTTCACCCACGATGAGAATGTGATTAAGTCGTGCAAGCGGTTAAAGGAGTTGGCAAAGAAGTGGGTGGACAGTCAACCAAGTCTCCGCACGATGAGTAACTGGTTTTAACATGATTTCCCACTTTCCCACTCTTTCACTCCAGCAACCGTCACACTTACTGGGATCAATGTGTCTATTATTCTTACAATATAAATAAGTCTTTTAATCCATGATTGAAACAAGAACAAGAAGGCTCATCTGAACAAAGAATTTTCATCACACAAGAATTCCCATCGTTTGAGCAATCACTCTCAACAGAGCAAACATTCAATCAATCAGAACTTATTTTATTTCGAACTCGACAGTTTACGACAGAATTCACAACACATCCACAATCCTTGATCAACATTGATCTCACACACTTCTCAGCTTCCCTCCTACAGATCAACCCATCCTCTCTTGTGACCGAATTGACTCTGGAATGGCCGTTGTCTTGGTTTAGGCCGGAGTCCTACAGATTGATCTCTCAAACTCAAAGTACTCCCGTGCAGTGCATCTGTTTGAGGTTAAGCAGTTTGCTCGGTTGAGGAGTCCTGTCCGCACGGTCGTCTCTTCACTTTCCTAAGAAACCAGCAAATCGTTTTTACCCATCAACAAATTCATATCACCGTGTACTGTAAGAATCCCTAGTTTATGCTTACAAATCTATATGTACTTAATAAAAAAATGTTTCATTGATGTGGTACATATCAATATGTACTGGATAAACCCTTGTCCCTAGATGCTTGAATACCAACAAAAAAACATGTTATATGTATTTACAAGCTCAAAAGCTCCTTTACTACCACTTTCAGGTGAACATGAGGTATCGTGTTGTGGGACAGTTTATGAACATGATATAATTTTTAAGAAAATGAAAAGGGATTACTTCTGTTAAAGGACGGGTTTTACAAGATGCGAAGGTTTACCAACTGTTTTCTATTCATAAGCTGTGGATTTTATGTCTATAGGACCAACACATGGAAAGAAAAGAGTTTGGTTTCATATACACAGTCAATCTTGAAACATGGTACGTTTTTTCACTTTAAATTATAATGCATCCTATTGTTAAGTTATGTTGTGTATATAATGCATCCTCTCGATCCTGACATTGAATCTGTTTTGTTCCTCGAAAACAGAACTTCAGACAGTGGAGTTGCAAGATCTTTCAAGAGAGGGAAAACTTATTTTCTTCGTAAATCTCCATAATATGATGGCGATCCACGCAATATTTTGGTTTTACTTTTTATTTTACTTTCGTTCTTATAATTATGTTGAAATTTCCATAGTTCCATTGTAATGGTTACTCGTCAATGTTAGCAAGTAATTAACAGGAAAATATAAAGATTGTACTGTGTTTGGATTATTTGATCAAATAACAAATTACATTTCTAAATGGAATGACTCATTTGAAATTATCGTATAAGATATATACTTCTACCGTTGTGACTTGATTTAATAGAAAGTAAATATTATTTCTGAACCTCAGTTATGTGGGAGACAAAAAACCAGGAAGAATGATAATTATCTCAGTCACTTGCAATCTAGCATTAAGCTTACAATTATATGCCCCTTCTGAACTTTTGCCAGTAGATTATTGAACTTATACTAGCATAATACCATCCAAAATATGAGGACCATGCTCCTCATTTGCAGTTAGGCTATCCTGGCTTCTGTAATCAAATGTTCTTAGGCACATGTTATGAGTAGTCATATATAAGGAGTTCTTTCCACATATAATCCTACAATACATATCGATAACTACTGAGTAAAACCCTAATACATATAGATATGCACTGAGTATAAAACTTTTCAAGTTGATTCCTCCAGTCACCCTCTCAGCCTTGAGGCCCCGCAAGTTTGCTAACCTCAATGATTTATCTGCTACATCTCCAGCGGCCATAGCTGCAGCTGCAGTTTCTTCTTTGAATTTGAGATTTTTCTCACACTTTACCATAACTTGTTTCATTTCATCCAACTTCTGCCGCAGAACTGTCAACTGTCAAATACACAATCAAAACTACCAACATAAATTATTAAGGAGTTGAATATTGAGTGAAACCTTGTATATATTGATATGTAAATGAGTGAAACTATAATACATATCGATACGTACTGACTGAAACCTAATACATAATAATATGTAATGATTGAAACACTTGTATATATGATATGGAATTTTGATAAACAACAAGCAATTATTGCACAATATTGTCTTTTATTTCTAAGTTCCTCATTCCTTCTGAATTTTGATGTGAAAATAAAAAAACCCAGTGACTGCTCTTGACTAACATAGCTTTAAGGATCACCTAATTATTCAATGTTTCTTATATGCCATATAATACAATTATCTACACTAACCACTATCCATTCTACTTATGGCATTGTTCACTACTCTACAACCATCAAAGTAAAGAGGAGGATTAGGTTCTGTACTATCCACAAAGTAGATCCCTCATCATCACGCTCTCTTGCTCCTTCCTCTACTCCAGTCTAAAAACAATGGTCTCCAAAGCTTTTTGTTGAGTGTTGGTATATGATTTTCCCAACATCCCAGTACACGACGGTACCTACAATTTGGTCTTAGAAATGAAACAAACAAAACTAACATTGGTACATAAAGCACACTACAATTAGGTGATCCTTAAACCATAGTACATATTATTATGTACTGATTGAAAACCTAATACATAATGATATGTACTGAGTGAAGCACTTGAATATATGATATGGACTTTTGATAAACAACAAGCAATTGTTGCACAATATTGTCCTCTATTTCTAAGCTTCCATATTCTTTCTGAATTTTGATGTGAAAATAAAAAACCCAGTGACTGTTCTTGACTATGCTCTCTTGCTCCTTCCTCTACTCCAATCTTGACGGGGATTGCTACCAAGGTAGTTAATATCGTGTATCGGTATCGTATCGGTCGGGTCCTATACACCTATACAAATGATAATATATGTTTTTATAGGCGATATATCATTAAGATTTTTTTAATATTTATTATTTATCAAACAAAAAAATATATTGATATAACCATAATAGAAAATAATAATTGTAGTAAACATACTTCAACCTTACAAAATAAGAGGTGGTTGATTAGAGTCTTATACTATCAACAATGAAACCAAGCATTGAATGTCTGTTAGCCCACCAACATCACATTTACAGTAATTACATCCACCATAATCATATATGAAGTTACCAAAATTAGTGGAGTTACTTTCTTGAACTAAAAGTTCAAGAAATCATAATCAAAAGACAAAATACATTAGTGATATATCAGTGTACAAGTAAAACCTATATTATCAGTGTACAAGTGAAACCGATATATCGATCCGTACAGGACGATACACGCGTTTTTATCGTTTCTCCTTCGTATCGCTGATATTTTCAATATCGTAAAGTTTTTTTTCCGATATCCTATAAAAACCTTTAATATCGGCCTGTACAACCGATATTGACTATCTTGATTGCTACAGCTCTATGTTTTCCTCTACCAGATCTGGAAGACATTGACAAGTGCCTATGATACCAAATGTTAAGGTTGCACAGGAACCAGACCGAAACAGGAGAACCGGACTTGAACCGGAAAAAAAAACCCGGAACCGGTTAAGGAGGTACAGGGAATTGGAATGGATTTCAGAAACGGTAAAGGACTGGGTACAGGGAACGGTTCTATCCTATTCCCGGCCTGTACTGGACCAAAAGTACTAGTTCATCTAGGCCCCTTGATCTGATATATCCTAGCCGTTGATCTAAACTTATATCTAATCCAAGCCGGTCAATTTTAGGTTTAAATACATTCTCGTATATCTCATTTTCACTCCTTCTTTCCTCCTCCTTCTTCTTCACGGAACGAAGAGAACATCACAGTGCACACACGTCCGCTGCGGGTCACCGCCACCACTCTATCACTTTTTCTTTTTCAGTTACTTATTCTTCTCCAGTTATTAACATCACGTAAATGATTTTGGGTAGAAAAACTATAGATATAAATTAATTTAGGGTTCATGTTTAATTGATTTTGGAGAAATTAGGTTTTTTGGTTGTTCAGTTGGGGGTTTTAGTTGATGAATTACAAAGAAGTTGCGGAAGATGGAGAAGATAAGGTGGTGCAATTGGCTAGGATGGAATGGTGTTGCTTCACGAATTATTGATAAATCGATTTATCTTCTTCCTGCTCTTCAATTTTGTATTAATTTGTTGGAATTTCACGAATAATTGAGGGAACAGTTTGGAGGTTTGTTCAAATTTGGTGTTACTTTAAGTTAATTGAGATAGGTTTGAGCATTGGGTGATGTTTGGTCTTGTATTTTGTTAATTCTGTTTGCTTAATTTCGAATTTTAGGGCTGGAGGAGTATAAGTAGATGTATGTTTGTAACAATACAGGGAGACAAGCTAGAAAAGATGTTGATGTAAATGAGTATGTGAATGAATTAAATTGTGATAATGATTCATGAATGGGTGTATTTTTCTCAGATTCAAATGGATCTATTTTTCACTTCTATGTGTTCTAATTTTATTTTATTTTTGTAATAGGTAAAAACCCGGTACCGGCTGGAGCCAGACTTGTATTTCCGGTACGGGTACATGTACATGTAGCCAAAACATGGTACCGGCCAGTAGTAGGTACAAGTACCGGGTTCTAAGGAAATCGGGACCGTACCGGCCCATGTGCAGCCTTACCAAATGTTGTTGCAATTTGTAAAATAAAGCAAACATACAGAATTCCCCAACTTTTGATATTAAAATTAAAACTTTGTACTCTGTGGTATAGTATAAAGATCCGTCAGTAGATAATGTAAACAAATCATGGAAACTAAACCAGTTCTAGTGTTCTAAGACTAACAACAAAACTACAAACAACATTCAATGGAGGTTAAAACCGAAACAAACCCAAATCATTAAACCTTAATTCTAACAAATTCACAAAATAAAGATCATGAAGACTAAAACGAAGGGAATAATATAAAATAAACAAAAATCTTATATCCAAAAGAGAGAGATCGATGAAAGCTTTGTGTTACTGGATTCGAAATTGGTAAGCGCTGAAATCAAATTGAATTGGTATGAATCAAAATCGAATCGGGCTGAAATCAAATTGAATTGGTGTGAATCAAAAATCGAATCGAACTGGTGTAATATAAGTTGTTTTATAGTTACGAAATTTTATGTAATAGAGGTGGAGGAGGAGGGTGGTGATGATTTTGCTGGTTATGGTGGCGGTGGAGAATGAGTGTTGTGGTGGTGATAGTCATAAGGTGGAATGTAAGTATGTTGAGGGTGAAGAACGAACTGATAAAATAGAATTAGATCTGAAAGGGTGTTTTAGGCATTTATAAAACACATTTTATAATTTCCGCAAGTTTTTGGACCAGCGAATAAAACAAGTTGATGGGTGGATTAACCATTAAACGGGTCCTCCCAACTGGATTAACTAGTAATTCCTAGATTAATTTATCTACGTCTCAACAAAGATATAGAAATAACAAAGATGTAGAAATAGATGTATTATAATAATTAATCATAATCTAACTTAGGGTTTCCGATGAATAAGAGAGATTCACGAAGAAAAAGACAAATAAAAGTGATAATGGTTATAATTAGAGTCGATTTGACCTTTAAGAATGATACATGGAAAAACCAGAACTAAAAGGTAAATTGTGTAGCGGACGGAAAATAAGAAGTAGGAAATACCATTTAGTCCTAAAAATAATATATTAGAGTTCATTTGGCCCTTTTGACTTAGTCAACTATCTATTTGGTCATTTTCTTAAATATAAATTATTGTTTGGTCCTAGGGTGGACAATACCCACGTGGGATGATGTCATCAATAATGTCACATTCCTTTAATATCGGTATAAATACCATATTTTCCTTTTTTTCTCTCTCTTAATAAAAATAAATAAATAAATAACTTAAAATGGAAATATCTTTTGAACCATATGTCAAAAAATGATAAATTTCATATCTTCCGAAAGCCCTCGACGAGAGCTTTCCAACGAGTACCATTGTTGCTATATTTCGGGGCTTATTTTTACCTTATTCTTTAGTTATAAAATGAACTATTATACGAGTTCATTCTACAAAATAAACTACTTTAATGAACTATCATACTAGCTAGTTCATTCTCAAAAGTGAATTCTTAGGATTAAATAACATACGAGTTCATTCAACAAAATGAACTGGTATAATGAACTATTATTACGAGTTCATTCTACAATATGAACACCTATCACGGGTTCATTCTACAATATGAACTACCATTTACGACTTCATTTTATAATATGGACTACAATAATAAACAACTATTACGAGTTCATTCTACGATATGAACTACCATTCTTAATTATCATTACGAGTTCATTTTACAACATGAATTATCAATCCTACAATATGAACAACCATTATGAGTTCATTCGAAAATAAGAACATCTATCACGAGTTCATTCTATAATATGAACTATAATAATGAACAACCATTGCTACTATTATGAGTTTATTCTACAAAACAAATTGCTAGTATATACGAGTTCATTCTACGAAATGAACCGCTAGAACTAGAATGAACTACCATGTTCTAAAATAGTGTTCATTCTCGGATATGAACTACTATTATACCGAAAAAAAATAAAATTCCGAAACATAGTATAATGAGTACTCATTGTGCAGATCTCGTCGAGACCTTTCCGAATATATAAAAATTATTAATTTTCGACTTATATTTTGAGAGATATTTAATTTTTAAGTTTTTAATCTATTAATGTTGGGAAGAGAGAGAAATTAGTAGAGAAAATAAAGAGGGGAGAAAACCAAAAAGGAAAATCACGTGAATAAGAAAGAAAATAAAATAGAGAAAGAGTATTTTAGATACTTTAATATTTTTGAATAAATAAGGACCTTTTGTTGATTAATCAAACTAACTTGGGTTGGGACCACATAATTTCCCCCGAATAAGAAACATTCGGAATTCCAAATGAACTAAGAGTGCGTTTGGCACCGACAGATTTGAGAGCGGAGTGGAGTTGGGGGAGGTAGTTCCTTTTTATAGTGTTTGGCATAAATTTTTACGGTTGATTATGTTTTCCTATCAACTTCTTTTCCCTAGTTTGATGGAATTGGAGTCGACGCTCCACCCCATGAGATTTGGAACTCCACCCTTTATTTTCCATCGTTTTATCTTTCGTTTCTATTTTTCTCTCATCTCCCTGAAAAAGCTCCACGAGAGAAAAACCCTGTGACTGAATCTGGCGGCTCTAACTATTTTCTCATGATTTCATCATCAACTGTGGTTGAATTTCCATTGATGTTTCTCTCTAACAGTCGTATTGATCATCTATCGAAGGATTTACAAAACCCTAGATTTTTTTTCTGAACCCAAATAAGTCAGGATTAGAGTATAGATGCAGATTTTGGGTTCTTATATAAGGGTATAGAAGTTTTCAAGGTCAATTTGATATTTCACTTGTTCTTCTGAAGAAACATTAATCATATCTACTTGTTTAAGATCTGTTGATGATTTGTTCTTTAGATTTTACTTATCTTTTCATACTAATTTTGATGTTCCTTTGTTTTTCCTGTAGAAACATGAATCTACAGACGGAATTGTTTCTTTATCTCTTGATAATACCGATTATTTTTGCTTTCTTCTTTTTTTCTTCTTCTGTTGATATTCACATGAATTGATGAACTTATGAACAGGAAATAGTTGGAATTCTATGGCATATGCCAAACACGGAACTTGGAAGGGAGATAGTTGGAACCACCTAGAAATCGTTGTATTTTAGTGGTGCCAAACGAACCCTAAGGAGGAAAAATTCACTTTTCCCTGCGCTAAACATTTGGCGGGAATAGAGAGGGGGAAAGATGGCGAACAAGGTGATCTCTCAAATGGGTTTACCAAAATCAATAGCTAACATTTTTGCAGCTCGTAATATCTTAACATCCAAGGTAGGTGTTTCTAAAGGCTCCAGTGTTCTCTGAAGATTTAATCCTTCAAAAAAAAAAAAAAAAGTTCTCTGAGATTTATTATCTAGGGTTTATGACTGATGAATTTTATTTTATGGGTTCAGGATGCTTTATCATTAACTGAATTCGATTTGATGGAATTGTTAGATGTGGGTATGAGTGATGTTAATTCCGCGGTAACACACATTAGTGAAATGACATGTCCACCATATCAGACTGTAAGTTTGCTTTCTTGATTTTCCTTATTAAACAAACTTAGGTTGTGTAACATTGTGTACTTAAAGTGGAAAGGGAATCAAAAATTGTTGGTTTTAGTTGTTTCTAGGCTCTTTCGTTGATGGAGGAACGTGTCCAAAATGAGTACTTGGCTGGTCATTTAACCACACGGTTAAAAGGGTTAGATGAAGCCTTGTGTGGTGGAGTACCGTTTGGTGCTTTGACCGAACTTGTTGGCCCTTCTGGGATTGGCAAAACACAAGTACGGTCCTTATTGCTTTTTATTTAATTTTAGCAATCTTACCATTGAACGATACTCTTGTAATTTTTCAATTACGTTTGCAGTTCTGTATGAAGCTAGCGTTATTGGCTGCTCTACCAACAGCTTGTGGTGGTTTAAATGGCCGAGCAATATATATTGACGTGGAGTCAAAGTTTAGTTCAAGAAGGTTTAATTATCTTATTTATGGATACCTTGTCGTTTAGGCTTGTGATGTTATTCCATTTTATTAGCAGACAAATCAGTGGTTTATATTACAGGTTGATAGAGATTGGAGCAGAAAGTTTCCCAGAAGTCTTTCAATTGGAAAGAATGGCACAGGAGGTTTGCTGCATTCAACATATTCCTGATTTTGTTCTCACTCATTAAAAATTCTCAAGGGATTCAAAATAAAATGCTTCATGTTTTTAAATGCAGATGGCTGGCAGGATACTTGTTTTACGACCTACATCATTCGCTGAGTTCACTGAGAGGTATGTGACTCACTCTGAGGGATAAAGTTAATGAGCAATTCTGTTTATTTATTTTTACTTCCAAGAATTATTTGTGATTTACTAGTTACTCTCTTGGATGACCTTAGTGAGTAACTGCATGGTGTTTTTTATGTTCACTTCTGCCAAACTTGGTTGCTAGCACTATGTTGGGGTTTGGATTGCTTGGATGTATACAGAATTAACTGATCGGATTTACATGGGAAAAAAACTAGTTTTAGTTCGAGGAAGTTAGATATATCTTCCTCGTTATTGCATTCTGATGTGTTGTTTTCTGTCATCATGCAGCTTGCAGCAAGTCAAGCTATCTATTCTCCAAAATCAGATTAAGTTGCTCATTATTGATAGCATGGCTGGCTTTGTTTCAGGGTATGCATAATCATTTCTTTCCTAGGGAAGTGTCTATAAGGAGTTAAAGAATAGGAGTTGTACTACGGTAAACTCGTGTCTGATAGGAAAACACTTCATGTTTCCATACCTGACAGTTTGAAGCTGATAAATTCCTGATAATATCCAACTTTTGACTTAACATCCATTAGGTTGGCACATTTCCTTCAAGTAAGAGCAGAATCGACTGAATAGCTTGTGCATGATTTATTTCTAGCTAACTCCTGGACATCAGTAGATGATAGATAGTTACACACAGACACGAAAGCTCATTGACAATATGTTTACCTCTAAAGAGTTCATTGCATTTATAATAACATGAATGCTCCTTCATGTTGTGCACAGTGAAAATGACAGAGATATGAAAGCTCCTAAGCAGCATTCCCTAGGTTGGCACATTTCCTTCATCAAGTAAGAGCAGAATCTTGATTACTAATTGATTTGTAATACATTTTTGGTGCAGATGTTCTCATTTTCATAAAAGAACTGATGTTTGTTTGAGCTATCCCTAGGTCACTTGCAGAGTTCTCACGAATACCTATTGTTGTGACCAACCAAGTGCGATCCCAGAACTGTGATGAATTAGTCCAGTATCCTTTCCAAGGTATTATTTGAATTAACCTATTTAGGCCACTTATTGCTAGACTGTATCTCCTATAAAAGTTGGTTATCTTATGTGTAGCGGAGAACAAGCATGAAATCGTGAAAGATCCCGAGAGGCTTAATTCACACCTTGTTGCTGCGCTTGGGATTCACTGGGCCCATGCGGTGACCATTCGTTTAGTGCTTGAATCTGATTCAGGTTGGCCATTATGAATTAGAACAGCTCTTATACATATTACGCGGGGCTAATTTGTCTAGTTTGGCTATTAAGCGACCAGCGTCCTTTATAAGTATGATTATCCTATTTTAGGCACCATTCTTATGATAGATTATGCATGTAACACTCTGGCGTTTTTCCTTTGAAGGTCAGAGATATATTAAGGTGGCAAAGTCTCCCATTTCTCCACCTCTTGCATTTCCATTTATCATCACCTCATCGGGAATTTCCTTAATAAGCGATAATGGTATAGAAGTGAAAGGACCAGAGATACACTCAATTCATTGTCAAGGTCAGTTACTTAGTTTGATAAGATTTTCAAAAAAATTCTAGGATTTTCGCAATCTTTGGTTGAGGTTTTAAACACGAGAAGTTGTGAAGCTGTACGCTCCATGGCCGATATTGGCACTGTTCTTTCGGGAATTTGTGGGCCAGTTAAGATTAACACCTTCAGTCTATTGTAGCACCTCCTTCACCAAAAATTAGTCAATAGTAACAAGAAATGGGAAAAGGGATCCATAAATAAAAGGGTCAAAAATCCGTGTTCAGGTCTGAAACTAGCCAGATTATTCTAGACGATGGACTTCTTTTTTGTAATCTGGAAATAAGAAGAAAATTTTCTGCTGGACTAAGAATAACAAGTCCTAATCATTCCTCCTAGTCCTACACATTTGATACAACATGGGAAGACATTGTGACTTGTCATTGTTATTTTACTGCAGGCTTTGATGACTTTTTAACATCAGTTGGCCCAAGTTATAACGGTTAAAATGAAAACAGGTATGTTTTCTGTAATATATGTTCAATATGAACTTATACTGATGTGTACTCCTTAGGTTCACTATTAATTGTTAAGCATATTACTGGGGAGTGTACTATTTCTCTTCAACAACTTGATTTCTTCTTACTGTAATGTACTCCATATATCTAAGTTCAGATTAGTGTTTCAAGTTCGTTCGTGTATTCTTCTCTTTATGTAACATAAAAGTTAGTGGATGTTCCCAATTAATATTTATTCAGGATGATAGCTTGACCCAAAATTCCATATGTCAGTATGAAGCAGTATATCACTATCAAGAGAAACATGAAAACAACAAAAACTCGGTCAATTGTTAGTGCTCCACTTTTGGGTTTGTGTTCCTACTGCTCTTAAATCGTCTTATCTCAACATAGAACCGATAGCATCAACATCCTTGGGATTTTCTAAAAAGTGTATATCCCATTTGTAAGATCTTTTATCCAAAGGAACAAGTTCCCATGGGTATTGGATCGAAACATCGTTATTATGTATCTTTCAACTTCTAACATGTGATCCATGAGAGTGGCTGCACATTATTGTGGTTAAGCTTCAAATGTTCTAGGGGGTGGCAAGCATAAAGATGCATGGGACAAACTTGGAATCTCTTATTGCATTTTGGAATCCATAAGATAGATAGCAGTTTTGCGGACACATCTGTCAGTGTCCTGAGGTTGGGACTATCCTTTGATTTGAGCCTCATTTAGTGGGAGGGAAGTGGTAAAATGGTTGTCGTGTTGACTTAGTAAGAAGAGAAGGTCGGTATATTTGGTTTATGATAGTCTCGTTTCTTGATTATTTTTCCTTTGTTTTGTTATCGGGTTCTCAGTATATTTATTCGTCTGATCGATCAGAAAAGGTTTCATATTGTTGTAATTATAATATAACATCGCATCTCTAAGCCATGGTCCATAAGACTATACTGGTTCTTTGTTGTGAGTCATTTCTGCACACTGTTTTCCTGTTTTTGTCAAGTCAGGTTTCCTAGCACCATACATTCGTAATACAGTCGGTACGACCTAGGGACTTGTTGTGCCGAGAGGTTCATATTGTTCCTCAAGGCATTCCAGGATCCGTCATCAGAAACAAAAACAAAAAACATTCAACGGAACCTGATGCACATAGAACACATAAGACACAGAGATTTAATGTGGTTTGGCAATGTGCCTACATCCACGGGAAACAGAAGCTCACTTAATTCATATGTCAGAGAATATACAACACAATTGACATTCAACACCCCTTCTTCTTCTTCACATTCTCAACTCACCTTCAACTCTCTCCCATCCCTAAAGCTATGAGAGGAACTACATCTTGCTAATGGAGAGATTACTTCTCTTCTTTGTGAGGAGATGCCTTCAACCAAAGGGTTTAGACAAGGTTGATGTAGATGATGTAGATACATATAACCTAAAGGTTATGCCTTTATTTATAGGCTTATACAATAGGGTGATACTTGGAAACCAAAGTTCTACTTGAATTAGGAAACCAAGCTTTACTTCAAATTAGGTAACCTAAACTAGCTAAGAATAGGAAATCCTTGTTTAGATAGAAGTCTAAACATAATTCTAGAAATTAGTCAAAACTGATTTAGGAAATCACATTGATGTTTCCTAAAATCGAGCCAATATCCAACAATTCTCCACCTTGGCAAGATTTTTAGGACAACTTCAACTTCACTATTCTCTGAATTCCCCACCTTGGCATGAAATCTCGACATTCACCTTCCAAGCCTTCGTACTCTATTGCCTTCAATCGCCCGAAGGTTCCAATCATCTGTAGATGCTTCAATTCCTACTAAAGGACTTCAATACTTCACTCACCCATAGGTGCCAATCATCCAAAGATGATTCAATCCCTCAAAGGGCTTCAATTCTCCAATCATCTGATGATGCTTTAATACTTAATCATCCGAAAATGCTGCACTCCCACAAATGGGCTTCAGTTCTTTAATCATCCACTTCCAGAATCCTTGTCTAAGGTTCAAATGTGTCAAATCCACACCAACACCAAATGATGTTTCAAATTCCTTTTAAGGATGCAATGTGCTTCAACATGTGCTTCACAAATTCGATCCCATGGTAGGGCTGCAACTGTGTCTTAAAAAACACCAACATACTAATGCACCTAAAGATGTTGCAAACGTAAGTCATTGATTTAGTTCAAGATGGCCAATCCTAAACATCACCAATTCTTTCGTAACTTTGCTGATTTCTCAACAATTCCAGTTATCTATGAATTCCTGATGCCTCTTCGACTTCATAAATTTTCACATGCGCATATTCTTCAAACATGCAAGATTCAATTGTTTGCACATTTGCTTCAACTTGTAGGATATAGTCTTTGACTTCAACTCACCCTTCACTTGTCAAATTTGAGCTCTTCCTCCATCCTACTTCTTCAAATTCTAACACTTCGTCTTTCAATGCGGAGTTCAATATTTCATCACCTGCAAATGTATGGTGTACCCCATACCTACGAAGTTTTCTTCAAAAGATGAAATAATTCATACATTTACCTTACAAAGATGCAGTCTTTGTAAGTTCCCAAACATCTGTGTGAACACATTCCAGTATTCCATATATTCATGATATTTTCATATCTTCAAAAAACTAGAACTTTTTACACCAACTCCAAGCTTGATTCTTTCTCCACCTTCACACAATGTTCGTAAAATCCTAAACTGCATGATTCTGCATTCTTCAACTTCATGCCTTAACTGCATGAATTAGTCTTCAACCGTATTAGATTGCGCACTATTTAACACTTCTACTTCCATATCAACAATACAGATTTCCATTCTCCAATCCTTTCATTATTGCAACTGTATTGGAAAAAACTTCTTCAATACTCCACCGTTTAAACAACTTTAAACCCCACGGAGTCAACTGGATCTAATGATTTCAGATTCTTCTTCAAACTTCGGTACACACCGAACAACTTCAAACTTCTCGAGTTGCACCTAAGTACTTCAAATGAATGCCTACAACTTAAAACTCCAACTCTTAATTAAAAGTCAGAAAACCATTCTCTAGAGAATGCCTATGATAAAAGCATTCAAACACTCGATTTTCCACATCATCACTAGATTTGCGTTTTTCAACGTTCACGTCTGAACTTGAAACTTCGTTCCTTGTTTTCCAATGCCTTTCCTTACGACAAAAGGCAATTCAATTCACATACAGCGTTCTTCAAATAGTTTGCGATTTCTTCGCTTAACAATATACTTCACATGTAGTATTGTACCTTACAGTTATGAAGTGCCACAATGATATCTTGTTCCTTGCAACCGAGTTTTCACCTCAAAAAACGGAAACATATCTTCGCGACCTAACTGTTTTTCCACCACGGTCTTGCACTTCTTCAACTTGATGACTTCAAAAGGTAAACACCTTCATTCTCCGCCAAATATCATCAAAATAACAAAGGTAACAAGCCACCTAGCTCCTCTTTCAAAAAACAGTAAATCAAAGAGGTGTGTGCAAACATTCGAATGGATGATTCAAAACGTACCATATTTGCGGTGTTCAACGGTACCAAAAAACTCTACTCCTACATTGTTGTGTAAACAACAAAAGCTTGCAGATATCCAATGCTCATAAGCTTATTCTAAAAGTAAGCTTCAAAGTCAACACATTCAAACAAACCCTTCTTCAATCATATGCCCAAGGTGCATATGCCAATAATTGTGTCGACTTCATCTTCAATCGCTTCTCTTCAAAACAGAACAAGAAACTACAGCTCCACCAAACACAATATCTCCATAGAGGAAATCCAATTACCACGTCTTCAATCGATCATTAACAATGCAATATGCTTATAGCCACCAGCTTCAAGCATTTCTTCATGAAATCAAACTCTTCAACCAGAATTTACCAACCCTCCGCTAGTGCTCTCACAACACTAAGATATTCAAATGGTCGATAATTCTCACATGAAACCTACTAATAGGTTTCTGCAATCCTCATTACTCCATGCAACTGAGGAAAATTTGAGTTTAACTTCTTCTTCAATTCCTTCGACTACGTCAATGATGTGAGTTTTAATTGTAGTGAAAGTGGTGGTAATAGGATTCGATTCTCGAACTTGTGAAGGATAACTTTAGACTTAAATTCAAAACTAAACAGAAAAATCACTGAAAATTATAGCAAACACTGACAAAGTTGATATCAATAATAAAAGAACACTGAGGCTGAGATTCCACTAATTTCCAAGTTCAAAGTGATTTAATCTAGTATTTATATTCATGCAATTCTCTCGTTCAATTTGATTCTAAACTAATGCAACATGTAGATTTTCAAAATAACAAGTGTAAATCCGAAGCATAAAACATCAAACACCTAGGTCCAAGAATGCTCTATCAAAAGAAATAACAATTGCTCAATAAAAATCACTCAAACAATTTTCAATCAAGGCAAATAATCATTAAATAATTGCAATAAAATAAATAAAATAGAATATACCACTTTTTGTTGGAAAAATAGCTTCCTCTATCGCCTCAGCAATGGGGTTTAGCTCCTCATATTAATCATAATCTCAAAATACATGTTTATGGCTCAAAAGTTGATTAAAAGGGAGAAAAGTGTTAAAACAGCGGATTCTGCAGTTGCTGAAGGTCTAAAACAGAAGTCGGAATTGTTGCTGAAAAGCTTCGGTGACTGCAGGAATATGCGACCGTAAATCGTTGTCACTGAAAATAAGTCTGTCTCTGCAACTGACTCTGAGGGTCTTATGTTCTTCGTGTTCTTCTTCTTCGCAGCAGCAGAAAAGTTTCTGAACTCGACTCCAGTTGATTTTTTTTCGCTTTTCTAAGGCTCTAAACTTCTCCAAAGTGTTCGTAACCCTTCCTTAGCCTCTCTAGAGCTTATATATACCTCACAGCTCGGTTTAAACTCGATCAAAATCTCTTTTTTTCTTCCCAAAAATAATTTTTTTTTCTCGGCCAATTTTTGTTATTTCTAACCTGTTTAATCACTTCACCTCCTTCCTGAATTATCCAAACTATCCTCTTATTCTTCTACAGACAAATCCTTGCAAAATATAGCATGTAACTTCTAAATATAATTCGAAACTTTTGTCTGTTTCCATTTTTATTTTTATTTTTCCTGTTTTATCAAAACCCGATCATTCAGCCCATTCTAATCGATATAAACAGATGTACCAACCTTGTTTACTCCATTCAAGTCCATCCCAACTTAGTTTGGCAATTGAATCACGATAAAACACTTCCAAAAATCAATCCAAAACTTGCCAGGAAGTTACGCAGGTGACTTTTTTTTCCCGCCAAAACGAATTTTCAAACGAAGGGGATGACCTCCCCTTATCCAAACCCGGTCTGTGCTTAGCAGCTGCCTGGAAATGGGTTACCCCTTATCCAAGGTGAGAGTCCGAATAGCAAATGTCCTCCCAGGAGCCTTTAGCAACTTTTCGAGCCAATTTTCCCGCAAAAGCCTATTCCTCCAAAATACACCTACAAGGGATAAAATACCAAAATTAGTACAAAAATGGGTACTAACACTATACATAAAAGAGATGAAAATAGACACATAAATGCGTCTATCAGTCAAGGACAACATGATAGAACTAATGACAACCGGTAACATTCACAATCGTTCCTCTTGGTACTTCGTATAATTCTAAGGATCATGATGAAGTTCAATTTTGCATCTTTACCTCTTTCAATGTACAAACCATTCAACTTGTACTTCAAAACACAACACTCTTGTTTCCATGGAACTTGGCTTGCAAAACAAGCACATTCAAACGGAAAACCAACAAGGTATTCCCTAATAGTCCACAAAAGTCTCAAACAAGCGAGATAAAGACCAAAAAACAACCAAACACCTTTATCAAGCTAGTTAATAAGGTTATGGAATTACTTACCCGAAGCTATGCAAAATACATAGGGTTTATGCTTCAAGAAGTATACCAACGTCAAATCCTCCCTTCAAGTAGAGCTTCAACTTCAAAAGTGTATCAATCTAACAATCAACGAATGTGAAACTCTTCAAATACATTCATTTAAGAGTAATTGATACTTCAAACGGTGCTTGTCAAATCAGAAAATCCACCTCTTCAACTTGATGTAATTCTAACGACCTTGTCTCCAAAATTCTTCACATGGGGTTCACAAAGACTTTCTGAAATCCAAAATAACTCTGATCTTCAAATCGACATAACTTTACTGCCTATAGATGCATCTTCCTCTAGGCTTTTACTTCAATCTCCAAGTATGTCTTTCTTCGAACATCCTCTTAGCAATTTCTGAAATTCACATGGTGAATGTCGAAAAAAGCTTTGCACCATCTTTCCAGACAGAACTGCTACACCCTTTGACCACAGTTTCGAAACTGCCACCAATCTTCCACCACAGTTTTCTAACTGTCACGATTCTTCACCACAGTTTACAAAACTGTCAAGAATCTTCCACCACAAATTTCTGTCAAAAACACGTCGTCTCGTCTTTGTGTTCTTCTTCAAATTTGACATCTTCTTTGATATCTTCACATACCGTTTCTGACCCAATTCAAACGAGCAAACCCTAGATTTCAAGAACCTAGACCTAAGCTCTGATACCAGTTTGTTGTGTCGAGAGGTTCATATTGTTCCTCAAGGCATTCCAGGATCCGTCATCGGAAACTAAAAAAAAAAAATCAACGGAAGCTGATGCACATAGAACACATAAGACACAGAGATTTAACGTGGTTTGGCAATGTGCCTACATCCACGTGAAACAGAAGCTCACTTAATTCATATGTCAAAGAATATACAACACAATTGACATTCAACACCCCTTCTTCTTCTTCTTCACATTCTCAACTCACCTTCAACTCTCTCCCAACTCTCCCAGCCCTAAAGCTATGAGAGGAACTACATCTTGCTAATGGAGAGATTACTTCTCTTCTTTGTGAGGAGATGTCTTCAACCTAAGGGTTTAGACAAGGTTGATGTAGATGATGTAGATACATATAACCTAAAGGTTATGCCTTTATTTATAGGCTTATACAATAGGGTGATACTTGGAAACCAAAGTTCTACTTGAATTAGGAAACCAAGCTTTACTTCAAATTAGGTAACCTAAACTAGCTAAGAATAGGAAATCCATGTTTAGATAGAAGTCTAAACATAATTCTAGAAATCAGTCAAAACTGATTTAGGAAATCACATTGATGTTTCCTAAAATCGAGCCAATATCCAACAGGACTTTTATTGTTGGTCGATCTACTGCAGGTCCATGACTTTTTCAGCATGGACTGGGCCAAGTTGTTAAAGGTTAGAATGCAACCAGGTATGCTTCCTAAGTTCTGTGATACATGAGTTTATACTCATTTCTCACACCAGAAATGTGAACATTCTTCTAAGACTATTACCATTTGGCTTCAACGACTCCAACTTCATTTTTTTTGTTTTCGTACCAATGACTTAATTCAGTCTAGGATTCAGAGTCCAGTGATGTGTTCTTCCTCATGTGTACTAGGAACAATTTAGTTCAACTTTCCAACAAATATCTAGTCAGACTATTGGGAACGAGAGAAAACCCCTTCAAGATAAACATATAAAGAACAAAAACTAAGTTCAATTTGGTTCGGACTCCAATTCGGGATACTTTAGTGTCTTCTTACTTTTATATTACCTTATCTCAACTTAGAAACATCCTTAAAGATTATCTGGAGAGAAAAAAAGAGAGTTAGGTCCCAGTTTTAATATTTTTTTTGTCATGTGGAGTAAATTTCTCATTAGTTTTTTTTTTTCCTTCTCCTCTTTCTTTCTTTCTTTCTGTTGGATCCCACACATTGCTATTAGGTGTACTATCATTAAACTTCCAACATGTGATCCATGAGAGTAGCTAACATGTCTCTCTCGCTGTCTCTTTCTCTTTAGTTTTTATTTCTTTTTATGTCAATTAAAGTTGGTTTCAGAGTAGAAAAAACCCACTAAATCATCATTTTAGTTATTTAGAGGTAGAAACCTGGTCAAAATTTGTTTTTATTTTGGGTGATAAGAACATCCTTTTTACTTTTTCTTTCTTTCTTGTTGAGGTTTTCATAGTACCACCATATGTTCTTTGCCAGCTCCTAAATGAGAAAGTCATGGTTTTCTTGATGTGGATGTGGATATAACTCAACATTAAATCCTTTTTTTCTTAATTTGTTATGGGGTGTCACTATTTAGTATACCTCTTAGGTCATATCGATTCTATTCTAACACTTGTTTTTGTCACAAAATCTAATTAACTCTATAGTTTGTTTTTCTTTAAAGCAAAGTTAACTCTAGTTAATTTTATCTAAAAAAAAAAATTCCGCTTTGTTTTGTCGTGATTAACGACGGATCTTTTTTTTTTTTTTGACAAAGAGAAAGATATTATATATTAAGAAAAGGATACATCAGTAGCTAGTTTTACAGAGAGGGCTGATGATGGAACAAACCACCATTCTCCAGGATTGTAACTTCTAAGGACAGGTTTAGCCAAACAATCTGCCGCCTTATTACATGTTCTAGGGACATACACACAAGACCAACTGTTATGATTATTACACATCTTAACACACTTATTTAACAGAGGAGAAGATTGCTAGTAGGGAAGCAAACCTTCATTTACAGATAAAACCACATTCTTACAGTCAGACTCAAAGATTACTTTGTTCCAATTGTTTTGTATTTCCCATTGCGTGGATTCTAGTAAGGCCCACTTTCAGCTTGGTGAACATGATTTACTCTTTTAAGAACTCATTTTCCTGCAACATAAGAGCCTGTAGAGTTTCTTGTTAACTTTGCAATACCAGCCAAATGAAAAGGCTTATGAAAAGAAGCATCCACATTGATTTTTAAAGTGTCTGGTGGAGGAGGATTCCAACGATACATGCTCTACAGGATGTTTAGTATGTGATGCATAAGTACTATTGACAATATCAACGAGATACTTAAAAAGAGGCAGTAAAGTAGAGTTAGGGTTAACAGTTTCCTGCTGAAATTGAACCTTACACCTGTATTTCATATATGCCAAATAGTTGCAATCATGCCATGTAAAGAAGGACTGTCTGAAGCAAAGTTGATGATCGAATCTGTTGGCCACGAAGCAATCCAGTCCTGAAGAGTAGAAAATTGTTGAATATAATTAAACTGTTGAGGTAGACAAGCTTTCCATATTGCATTAGCAAAGGGGCAGGAAAAGAATAGGTGATTGATATCTTCTATTTGCTGAGCATTGCAGACATACCATTTAGTCCTAGAAATAATATAATAGAGTTAGTTTGGTGCTTTTGACCTAGTCAACTGTTTGTTTGGTCTTTTTTTAAATTATATATTGTTGTTTGGTTCTAGAAATTATTGTTCGGTCCTAGGGTGGCCAATACGCACGCGGGATGATGTCATGGATGATGTAATTGTCTTTTGGTAGTGACAGAAATACCCTTTTGGGACCATATATATACTCAATTATTAAGAGAAAATGAATCATTTTCAGATTTGTTTTCTCTCTCCTGTCTTTTCAGATATACTTTCTCTTTTTTTTTTACTTTTTTTTTTCCTTTTCTTCTTCTTCTTTTTGCTGATGAAGATGATGAACACGACGATAATAAAGACGACGATGATGATGAGACAGTGATGAAAATAATCCTTCTTCTTTCGTTTTTTCCAGGTTTTTGACGATGAAGATAATAATGAACAATGAAGTTTTTTGTGTTCTTTTTCTCTGCTACTGTTGTTGTTGAAGATGATAAAGATGATGACGATTTAAATAATGAACTCTACTTTTTAGATCCTTTTATTAGGTGTTACTTCGAAAAAATGAACTTTGATTTTTGTTGTGTGTTCATGTTAAAGAATGAACTGTGTTTCAGATCTTGAATTATTAGGTGTTCATTCGAAAGAATGAACTCTGTATTTTGTGGATTTTCGTTGTGTGTTCATGTTAAAGAATGAACTCTGTTTTAGATCTTGAATTATTAGGTGTTCATTTTAAAGAATGAACTCTGTTCTAGGTTTGAATTAGTTTGTTTTTGATAGATGTTCATTTTGACGAATGAACTCTGATTTTTGTTCATGATAATGAACTTTGATTGAGTGTTCATTTTGACGAATGAACTCTAATTTTGTTAATAATATTGAACATTGGGTGTTTATTTGAAAAAATGAACTCTGATTTTTTTTCATTATAATGAACTTTGATTGAGTGTTTATTTGAAAGAATGAACTCTGTTTTCAGACTTGATTTAGTGGTTTTGATTAGTTTTTTTTCCATAATAATGAATTTTTTGTTGTGTGTTCATTTTTAAGAATGAACTCAAATCTATAAAAAAACATTACCAAACACTTGATAGTTCATCAAACAGAATGAGCTCCTACAAGAAAATAAGTAGGAAGTTCAGAGTTCATCAGAGAGCATGAACTCAAACAATTATGGAAATAAAAAAGTTACGGAAATTAATGCTAAAATAGTACAGAAGAATATTTTTGTCCATTTTATATTTTCAAATAATTATGGACCAAATAGGAAACGCCTTTTCCCGCTGGACCAAATAGTCTTGGGACCACCTAAAAAAGGACCAAACGATTATTTCCCCTAATAATTATTGTATTGTTAAAAAGTATGATTTTTATTAACCACTTTTTATTTTAGATAATAGAACTTCGATTAACTAATCCTCAATAAATTAATTACTTCGCTAAAATAATAAAATTCTTTGGTCCCAACTAGGGTTGGATAAGCTAAATTTTAACTCGATAAATTAATAACTTCGCTAAAATAATAATTTTTTTTGGTCCCAATGCTATTAATTTATCGAAGTTGTACTGTAATTTCCAAATAATAAAAATCAAACTAAAATTAAATAATTATTTGACATTAGCACTTATTTTTATTATTGATAAATTAAAAAATTATTAAAATCTATAATTAAAATTATTAAAATCTATTATTAAAATTATAGGACGGAAGGATATACAGACCATCTGAATTAATCCTAAAAAATATTAGTAAGAACTAATTATAAAAAATATGGGAGATTCAGCCTAACCAAAGGATACATTAGAGAAAAACTATATTGTGACTAGAGAGAATAATTAAGTTACATGAATGTCACATTACCCATTTTGTCTTTTTTTATTAAACATAATTCGAACACGATGTTATAGGTGATTTTGGTTGAGTTCAGTGTTCACCATGTTATTAGATGAATATTGCAACGAGTGCCGCTACGGCACGGGGTATTTCCAGTGGTATATAAAATATGGATTGAAAATGAAAAATAAAAATATTTAAACTAATATATAGGGAATAAAAAAATGATGATATATATTTAAGGGTAATTTACGTCGTCCACAAAATACATGGGTGTAGAAAAGAAAAATCATGCGAGACCACAACTTTTGCTTTTGGAGCTTTTAAAAGCTCTTTCTCCCCTGCTTTTAAAACTCTTAGGCCCTGGTTGATACAGTTTTCAAAAATAGTTCTCTACTGTTTTAAAAACATACATTTTTTTTCCTTGTTTTCATTTTCTAAAATTTGTTTGGTAGGACAAAAACTGTTTTTGAAAACCAAGAAAAATCAACTAAATCAGATCAAAAGTAAAGACTCGTCTTAGAGATTGTGATACTGGTCATAACTCACTTGCAATCATTTCCCCGATCTCTTACTTTGTTCTGAAAAGAAAAAGAAGGAAGAAGAGAAAAGAAAAAACACAGAAAGTGATTATTTATTGTTTTCATTTTTTTGTTTTTAAAAACAGAAAACAAATGAAAACGTTTTCTGAAAATGCTCCTACCAAAATCGCTTTCTCCCGTTTTCTATTTTTAAAAACAGAAAACTGTTTGTAAAATTCATACCAAACACAACCTCAACTTTTCAAAGTTGAGAAATTTTGGAACTATTTTGCATAGCTTCAGAAATTTTTACCAAACACCAAATTATTACCATATACACCCTCCGTTTTTTGGAAAAGTGATTTAAACACTTCTTAAATTTGGACTATTTTGGAGGGAGTAAATGTTTTGAAAGAAAGGAAGAAAAAAAACACTAGCAAACCCATCTTTAACATCCATTTTGACAATTCAGAGTGAAAGTTTGTTTTTGTTTACTCTGCTTTATATGAATATAGATAGATTTTCCCAACATCTTGTTTCTATAATTTATTTATTTATAATTTTCTTATTTTATGCATAGATAATATACATTAAAATACAGATACTAGTACCAACGTATTATAAATGAGGGTAAAAAGATTTTTTTTCTTACATAGAACACTGCTCCCTAGACTACTTTTAAATCCATTCATTTAGGATTTTTAGACTACTACAAGGGTTCGAACCCAACTTTCCCTATGAGAGGGAGCATGAGGACCACAAGACCAGATAGTTCTCGTAAATTTTTTTTGAAATATGCAATCGTGATAGTTTGGATCATTGTTCAAGTGTTGCTAGTCATTTCGAAGGTAGAGCTCATGGTCTTCCTTTTTAGATTTTGGAATTACCTCGCTCGAGATCCCGAGTTCTTAAAAATAGTGAAATTGGTATTGGGATAACCAATGAGAGATGTCATATTGTTATTTTAGTTCCCAACTTACAGGAGTAAAAGAAAAGTTGATAAAGTGCAAGAAGTTTGAATTTCCTAAACTGTATGAGCTAACTATAGAGGATAAAGAGGGTTATGAAGCCTCTGCCGACTCAGCAGTTGTAGGCTAATCCTTTATGTATCACGAGGCTGCACAAGAACCGGTACGGAACCCGAAAACTTGACCAGAACCGATAAACCCGGAACGGAACTGATTGAAGAGGTATAGGTACATAAACTAGGAACTGGTCTGTTTGGGGTACATGAACTCGGTTCTTGAGGAGTACCGGCTGGTACCGGACCGAGAATACCTGTTAATAATAATCGTTGATGCAAATTAATCTAAATATCTAATAGCCGTCGATTCTAGGTATATAGACTACCCATCTATCACTCATCAATTCACTCATTTGTCACTTCCTTTTTCTCTTTCTTCGGTGAACAGCGACATCACCACCGGTTAACACCACCACCACCACCACCTTCTTCTTCTTCACCATCAGCGACAACATAATACTGGTTAACACCACCACCCTCTTCTTCTTCACCACCATCAGTGAAACTTTGCCAGATTCACTCATCACTTCTTCTTCTTCTTCAGTTACCAACAAAAAGTAACAAAAGTTAGGGTTCTTCACTTATTTTTCAGTTACTCTTCTTTTTTTTCTTCAGTTATTTGAAAACTAATTGCATGTTTGAGTTAGGGTTTTTTCAATTTGGTCATGGATTGAGTCATTGATTCCGTTGAAATCAATCAACAAGGTTTTTGAGATATGGGTTCTCATTTAAATTGAATTGCAAGAGAGGAAACGTTGGTGGTGACTGAAATCAATTGTGAGGAAACGTTTGATGGATTTTGGGGTTTAATTCAGAAGGAAAGGAGGAAACATGGGGTGTTGGTAAAGATGTAGATGCAGTTCTTGAAAATTGTTGTTGGATTTGGCAGTGTGATTCCGTTTATGTCTCTATTCAATCAAACAATATTTTTATTGCATCTCTGTTCAATTTCTTAGGAATCATTAATTGATTTTGTAGGAGTTCGGTAACATGGGTTCTGATCTTTGGGTTTTTTAATTTTGTGAAATTTAATGAGTTTGATGTATTGATCGTTGAGTTGAATTTGTGGTTTATATTTTGTTCAATTGAATTTTGGGTAAAAACCTAGTACCGGATTAGAACGGACCGGTATCACATGTACAAGTACCAAGAACATGGAACCGGTCGCTAGCAGGTACAGGTACCGGTAACTAAGGAAACACGGACTGTACCGACCCATGTGCAGCCTTAATCACAAGCGCTAGCTCTGAAAGGTAAGTTGTGAAATCTTATGCAAGATTGTCAATAGTATGATGATTCATTAGTAAAACAGAAGTCTAAGTCTAAAATGGATGGATATTGGCGATTCAAATGTAACATTTGATACATATTTCTATTTAAAAAAAGGGGATTTGAAGGAAAGAAAAATCCTCACTCCTCAGGCCAAATCTGGTGAGAAATTGGAAGATGGTAAATCTATTACCTTATCAATTTTTATGAAACTCTATTTAGTGACTCTTATGTTTCTAGATACTGTATATTGTTGTTGTGCAATTTATCTGCTTTGCAATAAATTCTCACTTCGCATAATTATTTTAGTTACAAGGGGTGAAATGGTGTAGGCTTTATTAATCAAATGTGAAGGGTTGGATCATCCAATAATGGACTATGGAGTCTCTCTCATCGCGACGGGCTATGCTGGGTCTTAAGTCGTAGGGGAAAATTTAGAGCCTTACTCCTGGTTTAGAAACCACTCGGAAGTGATTTCTCATGGACATTTTTTTCTCCAAAAACCACTCGAAAACATATAACTTTTGGTCCTGGAACTACTATGTTTTCTGTACAGATTTCATTTTCTTCTTCTTTATTTTTCTTTTTTCTTGAAGCATAAATTTAATCTTATAAGCTTGATCTTTAGTTAGGTTGTCGTCTTTTTTTTCTTCTCTAGGTAAAACAAATGGCATTTTCCTACAATATACAAAAAAAACTAGAATCATATACTATAATAGTTACAGGAAAACTAATAAATAAATAGAGTGTTAAGTGCACGTAGAGGTTTCTCTATCCATATTTCCAGATCAACATATGACTCATATTTGAAGAGAGAGAAAGAGTGTAAAAAGTAAAAACACACTATTTTGGCTTCTCCATCTGTGTCTTCACAGTTCAGATTTGATAGGGATTTTTCATTTCACCTTCAAATTTGTTTGACAGTGACAGCTCACTCAAACTTTCCAATTTCACCTTTACTTTAAATATCTAATTATTATTCCATCCATCCTTTGTTTTAATAATATCCAAAATTACAATATAATTTACTCTAAATGTCATAAATCAAGTTTAAGTTTATTATTTTATTGAGGGTGGATCCATGCACATTCTTAGATAGACACTATCATATATGATTTGTGTCATTTTTTCACACTATCATACATGATTTGCGTCATTTTCTCCGCAAAACTCAAACGACAATGAATTTGAATCTAATATTTTGATGATACGTTCTTCTTATAAGTCTCTACATCTCAACCAAAAATGAGCACAATTCAAGATATCAAACCTCACCATCTACAGATCTTAATTTCAACCGTTAATTTTGAATGACTGATATTCAAAGGGGTAGATGGTGGTGTTATACGTCTCGAATTTTGCTCATTTTTGGTAGGCATCCAGAGTCTTACGAGAAGAACGTATCATCAAAATATTAGATTCAAATTCGTTATCGTCTGGGTTTTGCGGAGAAAAGGATGCAAATCATGTATGATAATGTCCATCTAAGAGTGTCCATGGATCCTCCCTCATTATTTAAATGATAAGGATGAGATAAACTTATTACAAGAAATTAATTTGAAGATAGAGATAGAGATCAGATCACCGTGGTATGAAAAATTTTACAACATACTCCCTATGTCCTTATTATAAACGCAGAAAAGGAGTATCTCTTAGAATAAGAAAATACTTAATTTTGATAAATTTCTTCCTATTTTCCTAATTTATTCTTACCTTACCCCCATACAAATACCAATTTATATATTTCTATCTCATATTTAAAACTATATTATATATAATACCCATGCATCATAAATAAGATTGTATGTTGAAAAAAAAAAATTGGAATTGGAATTCCGCCTATCTAATGAGATTATAAAATTTCTAAATGTTGCCTTTATAATATAGGGACGGAGGGAGTAATTTTTAAGAAAATAGATTTCTGTGATAATGATCGAGGTAGATGAGCTATTACTAATGTTCTACAGAACGCAAATTTTATAGAACCCCATAAATATTTATACTTAACTTCTAAAAATAAGATATCGACAAATTATCAAATAATTAGTATTTTCTCTTGATAGAAAATACTATATTCATTTTTGAAAATGATATCACCTTTCCATTTAAATCTATTTTTAAGCTACAAAAAAAAAATAGTGATAGTTTTTTTTTCCATGAACAAATGGAGTTTGCATATAAATGCATCCAATCGGTTAAAATTACCCAGCTCCAGTGGTGTGTATACTGCAACCGCTGATTAGAAAGGAAATATGACAAAATCCAATCGACCAAAGACAATTTCAGGCAGTGGCATGATATTGTGCGGTTCCAAGCCTATTTCTGCGCCTGGTTGTGCAGCTGCGCTGATATCTCAAAGTTGTATTTTAGATAAGACTAAGTCATATGGGCTAGATTTGGCTGCTAGATTAGCCAAAAAGTGTTACAATTCAAAAAAAAGAAGGTGTTGTCTATTTGTTAACATTAGTTCTCTCTCCTAGCAATTGCTCTCATGTGAACTAGTAGCGAGACAGTTGCGTTGAATGGTTCAGAGCAATCAAAATCACTTTTTTTGCGGAATTGTTCAGCGCATCTAGATTTATTTTTTGATATGATGGCTGAGATGGTTACGCTGAACCATTCAGCGCAACCTAAATCTATTTTTCACTGAATGATTCAGCGCATCTAATATGCTAGATTACAACTACCTTAGGACTTAGGAGGTTGTCCTATCTGACGTGGACTTCCAATCTACATGTTAGATTAGAAAACCATAGGACTAAGCCTAAGCGTGTGCGCCAAAAGTATGTGCATTCGACGAATAGATGGTCAAGTTTGATTGTTTGACATTCAAATATGAAAACAACATATGTAAGCTTGTGTAAAAGATCAAATAAATAAAATATGATCCGTATGTGGGAGTGAAAGATCCACGTTTTGTTACACGTTAACCTCGTATTCCTACCACTCATGTTGCCGACAATACAGCCAGAAAAAGAAAACTCTTAGATAATCGATGCGGAACTTTCCAAAAGAGAAATATACAATAAATGAGGCCCCGTTTTTAGATCAAATCAACTGACACAATATATGCACATCTTTGTTGTCCATTTCTTTTCGATCAAACCTATCCTATTACGACTACAATTAATGACGATACCCAACATCACACCAATTTGGAAAGTTCTGTGGGTTTTGAAGCAAGGCTGGAAAGAGGGGTCGCCGTTATAATGGCGGGTGTGGCACCTTTCCGGAAAAAATGTTTAAAAGCGTATTTATATGACGTTGTTTAACAATAATGAATATGATAACGGTTAAATAAAATAACGGGTGTGATAACGGTTAAATAAAAAAATAAAAATAAATGGTTTGAATTTTCTGTCTAACAGTTTTAACGAGCGTGAAAACGGTTATAACGTTGTTATGTTTGTTGATTTGCTATTCTCGATTAGGTTTGCAAAAAAATTCTTCAATCTCTAATATCTATTACCAATTTTCAATTATTGAATTGCTATTCTCGATCTTTTTTCTCAGTTAACCTACGTATTGACTTAGGGCACAAATCTGAGTTGTTTCTGTTTTGGGTCTTAGTGAAACCTAGGGTTCTTAAATTGAATTCCCTGAGTCGAATTGGAATTGATAATATTAGGATACCCAATAAAGGGTTTCTTTGCTTGAGAAATTTGTGGTGGAAAAATTGTTTTACTTCAATTATTTTTCCAGGTCAAAATTTTGAAAATTTTAACCATCACAACATGAAGGTTCTTGCCTGGAATGTTCAAGGCTTTGGGAATAAACATACAAGGCAACATCTAGGAGAATTAATTAGGTCTAATGACCCTGATATTGTGTTTTTGTCTGAAACTAAGACCATGGATGGGAAAATGAACAAATTTACATATAATTTTAACTATATGAACTACTTGTATGTCAATCCTATATGTTTGTCAGGTGGTTTATACCTGTTTTGGAAAGATGGTATCCATTTAGACTTGGTTGATATGAATAGGAACTTCATTTCAGTTTTAGTCAATATGGGCTCTAGAAGTGGGCATACCCTGTTAAATTGTATGTATGGTGCTTTGTCAGATGAAGGTTGGGTTACTCAATGGAACTATTTATATAGTCTTTACTCCAGATATAGGTATCCTTGGATTATAATAGGTGATCTAAACTTTGTTATTATGCAGGGAGAAAAAGTTGGTGGAAACTTAATCCCCCAAAGTCAGTTAGATGAAGTGAAATGGAGATTAGATCAGCTTGATCTTGTTGATTTGAATTACATAGGTAATCCGTATACTTGGAGTAACCATAGGAGTGGAGATTCTCTAATTCTTGAAAGGCTAGATAGGGCCTTGGCAAATGTTGATTGGCTGAATTATTTTCCTAATGCAATTATTTATCATTTAACTAGTGTTGGTAGTGATCATGTGCCTATAATGCTTGTTAGTTGCAGGGAGGATATTCCTACTAAAAAACCACATAGATTTAATCGATGTTGGTTGAGTGATAATACTTGCAGAGATGTTATAGCCCAAAATTGGGATGCTGGTATGAATGGTTCCAATGCTTTTAAGCATACTAAATGTTTGAAAAATGTGAAACTTGCTCTGATTGATTGGAATCGTAATTGTTTTGGTAATTTCTAGAGTCATATCACTGATATTCAAAAACAAATTGATGTTGTGAAACTGAACATGAATAGTATTGATGTTGCTGATAATCTTGCTAGATTAGAGGAGTCCCTAAAACATTGGTATGATGTTAAACAAGATTACTATGCAAAGAGCCAAAGAAAACATATTGACCTTTGATGACAAAAATACCAGGTATTTTCATATGATAAGGTTAAGTTTAGGAAAAAAAGAACTCAAATTGACTGTTTGCAAAGTAGTATTGGTATTTGGTTGACCGATAGGAGTATGATTACTACTGAACTGAGGGACCATTTTAGTAAGATAAGTAGAACTACTAGACCACCTAGGGATTCTGCCTTTCTTGATGTTATCCAACCTTGTATCTCAAATTTTGAGAATGATTTCTTAATTAGTATACCTACGGATACAGAAATAAAGGATATAGTTTGGCAAATGCATCCTTGGACTAGTCCTGGTCCAGATGGGTATCCACCTGGCTTTTACCAACAGATGTGGGATGTGGTTGATAATGATACTATAGCTATGGTTAAAAGTTTCTTTAGTTCAGGATATTTACTTAACCAGATGAATCATAACTTTGTGTCACTCATTCCTAAGATTAGCTCTCCTAAAACACCAGTTAATTTTAGGCCAATAAGCTTAAGCAATGTGAGCTACAAAATTATATCGAAATTCCTAGCTAGTAGACTCAAAACTGTAATGGACAAATTTATTAGTCCTTATCAAGCAACATTTCTTTCTTTTAGGCGGATTACTGATAATATTGTGATAACACATGAAATGGTTGATACTATGAGGAAGAATAGAACAACGTCAGGATTAATGGAAATAAAGTTAGACATGTCAAAAGCTTTTGACAGAATTGAATGGCAATTTGTTATTGATATCTTGAGGAAATTAGGTTTTCATGATCATTGGTGCAGGTTGATAGAGCAATGTATGACAACTGTGTCTACATCAATTCTTTTGAATGGTGCCCCAGGTGAGGCTTATTACCCTACAAGGGGTCTTATTAGACAGGGAGACCCCTTGTCACCTTATCTTTTCATAATATGTATGGATGTTTTGTCAAAAATGCTTATGAATGCTGAGTCTAAAAATGAAATACAAGGGATTAAGGTAACTAAAGATGCACCCTCTGTGAGTCATCTATTTTTTTACTGATGATCTGCTTGTTTTTGCTAGAGCTAATGTGAAAGGAGCTAGGAATCTGGATAATATGCTAAAGATTTTCAGTAAGTACTCTGGAAAAGCTATCAATTTTGAGAAATCAGGTATTGCTTTTAGTCCAAAAATAGATCCTACAACTAGAACACACATAGTGAATATTCTAAACATCAAGAAACTAGGTCTACAAGACAAGTACCTAGGTGTACCCCTCCTTATTCATAAGGACAAAATGGAAACTTTCAGTCATCTATTTGATAGTTTCCATAGAAATTTGTATGCTTGGAAAGGTAAGCATGTGAATCAGTCTGGTAGGACTATCCTAATTCAATCTAATCTAGGGACCCTAGCATCTCATCACTTGGCTCTCTTTCCCATGCCAAAGAAATTAACAGATAGAATAGATGGAATCCAGAGAAGTTTTTTTTGGAATAAAAAAGGAAACAGTAAGGGTATCACTTTGAGAAAATGGGATAATGTTACAAAACCAATAGTTCTAGGGGGTTTAAATATCAAGAAAACGGAATATCTCAATACAGCTTTACTAGCTAAACTTGCTTGGAGAGTCTTAACAGAACCAGATGCCATATGGGTCAAGATTTTCGAACATAAGTACTTCCCAAATAGTAATCCACTGCATGCAGTTAATGAAGGGTCAGTTTCTTGGGTTTGGAGAGGAGTATGTAGAGGTTTAGACTTAATAAGAAAACACTACTGTTGGGAGGTTGGGGATGGTAAATCTATAGAGATCTGGAAGGATAGATGGGTTCCAAATAGAACTGAATTACTTAATTCTTCTTTTTCTTCTACCAACATGAAAACTATGGATCAACTAATCTTGCAGGAGGAAGGTAAATGGAATGTGGATATCTTAAAATTACTATTTAATAATTGTTAATGATATATGTGCTATAAGGATTCCAGGTAATGGTAAAGACATAATAAGATGGAAACCATCTTACAATGGCTTATTCAGTGTCAAGACTTCTTATAGAAGTATAATTGATGAGGTGTGTGGCCAGGAAATTGATGTTTTTCCCTGGAAAAAATTATGGAAATTGGACCTTCCACAGAAAGTTAAGCATTTTTTGTGGAGGTGTATCCAGAATTGTCTGGCAGTTAGGAATAAACTAGCTAGGTACGTTCCTAATGGCACTAGCATTTGTCCTTTGTGTGAAACTTCTAATCATTTGTTTTTTGAATGCCAAGTATCTAAGAACTTGTGGTATGCTATTGACTCTAACATTGCAGGGTTAGTGGATGGTAAACAGGTAAAAGAATTGTTCAATGGTTGGTTAAGCCATAATAACAGTGACAGTTCAAACATTGTCAGATGTATAAGGTTTGTTAGTTTCACTATATGGCACATTTGGAAACTTCGATGTGTTGTGGTCTTTGATAAGGCTACTGTTAATATTACTAGTTTTATGAGAATTTTTAATCGAGACATTACTGATTGGGTGCATAACCTTCAAAGACAAGGAACTAGAACTGTTAATATAGCCACAGCTAGGAACATAAATCCTTGGCAGCTTCCAGAGCAAGGGTTTGCAAAAGTTAATTTTGATGGCTCTTATGTCAAGGAAAGTAAATATATGGGTATTGGACTGACTATGTTCTCTGCAACAGGAATATGTGGAGGTGCAGTATCAAAAGCTGGGATAGCCTAAGACGAGGAGCAGGCAGAAGCATTTGCAGCGCTGGAAGGAATAAAGATGGCGCGAAGAGCTAATATTCAATGCCTGCATCTGGAGGGTGATTGCTTAAACATTGTGAAAGCGATTAACGGAGCTGATGGTACTGTGTGATGGACAAATAATAATATTATTCGTGATTGTAGAATTTTATTAAGAGAATTTCAGAATTGGAAGTGCACTTTTGTGCGTAGAGAGTCAAATGAGGTTGCTAATTGTCTGGCTAAAAAAGCCAGATCAACTAGAACAAACCAAAGTTGGTCTTTTCTCTTTCCTAGTTGGTTTAAAACTCTTGTCAGAGAAGTACTACATATCATAATTTAATCATCAATAAAATTCAATCTTTCTTATTAAAAAAAAAATGTTTGTTGATTTTATTTATTCATTTATTTTGATTATTTTAATTGTAATTTTTAATCTTTTACTTTAGAAATAAAAAATTGAGTTAAAAAAAATGTATACACTTTTTTCTCTCTAGAAAACGGGTATAACGGGTGTGAAAACGGAAAAAACTGTCTAAAAACTTATATTAAAATGTTATTTAGAAGAAAAAAAACGTAAAAGCCAATTAAAAAAAGAACGGTTATCACATGCGTAAAAACGGTTAGAACGGGTCTAAATGACGTCGTTATTTTTTTATTTGTTGGTGTTATTTAGACACGAGTATCGGAGACCCTTACGGGCACGCTACATAGGCGTAACCGTTTTAACGTCCGTTTTCTCGGGAAAAAATGCCGGTTTTCAAGCTTTGGTTTGAAGGTCCCTGTTGCCTCCGAGTCTTATATTTTTGGAAGGTTTTGTGGTTTTGAAGGTCTCCATTGCCACCGCTATTTATGGATTTGCAAATTAATAGTAAGCATTATGGTCTGAAAGCACTATGATCAGTTATATTTTTGGCAAGCACTATGATCAGTTATATTTTGGCTATAATCTGGACTTGTAACCCAATCAAGAGAAAGAAAAAAATAATCAAGTTTAATGGTGTTTGGATTTATGGAAACTCAACTAACATCACATTATTTTTTGATATGGCTTCTCCATGTACGAATAGGAATAAGCAAAGTTATGGACAAAAATAAAAATTGAAGACGGAAATTCAATTTTCATAAAAAGTTGGACGGATACTCAGTATCCATCCGGGGTGCTTTACATAGCTAAGTTTTCTCAAACTACGAAAACATACAGTTTATACAAAGTCAGACATTTGCTAGTGGGTGCGTACATATCTCTATTACCCACTAGCCAAAGTTTTGACTAAATTTTACATTCTATACAAATTTGTTACCATACTAGTTTTCTTTCTTTCTTGGTTATAATTTAGTTGATGCCAAGAAAAACAACTCTTCATAGGGTTTGCTCTAATATAACACATAGGTGATATTTTGTTTTTTCGGTGTAAGGTCCAGCCGTGAATCAATATCGGATTTGGGTTTGATCCAGAGTGGGTTGTAACTACTATTTTTCCTATAGTTTACATGCGACGGGTCTACGCTAGAGATCAAGTATGTAGTATTCAGATACATTGCTAAGAATTATCTTAGGCAATCGAATGATATTGATTATGCTAAATGATGATGAAGCAGTGCTTAGTGAGTGATATGCGTGCAAGTGAATTATGCAGATACAATTAGGTAATAATTAAGCAAAAGAGTAAGCAATCACACACTTAATACAACAGATTTATGCGGTTCAGCAAATGCTTATGTCCATAGGGTATTGAGTTGATGATCTTATTAATGTTTAGTGGATGTGAAAAAGAGTGGTACCACGTACACCATCAAATTTTAATTCGTAAACCTATATGGACAAACTTGTCATAATCAGTAGCACAAATCAACAGTTAAGATCTGATACCTGATATGAAGACAAGTTTAACTTGGACGATCTCAAAAATCAATATTCAAGTAATAACCTAGTGCGTACCCGAACTGTTACAGAACCTGATTCCAACAAAAGCAAGTCTTGTAATCTTTCTTTTAAGATACGAATTCTCAAGAATACATCTTGTAGGTTCTATAAAGTCTTTTTCGCTTAAAACTCTCTAGGTTATCTCAACGTACTACTTGTGATATTTCTAATATAAACATAAACAATATAATACGCAAAATAAATAACACAAGACACCAGAAATTTTGTTAACAAGGAAAACTGAAAAACAGAAAAACCCTGGGACCTAGTCCAAAAGTTGAACACCACACTGTAATAAGCTACAAACACTAGCTCACTATCAGACTTCGGACTGGAATGTAATTGAGACTGATCGAACTTACAAGAAATTCAGCTTCAATTGTGCTCCTTTAAGTCTCTTGGAACTCACAAGACCCTACGCAGCACGAGTCCCCTATCTGATGTCCTTTACAGGCCTATGAGTTGCTTTAACCTAAGTGAAGACTTTTATGACTATAATGCCTCTAACAGAAAGCCTATTTGATTTCCTTCAGAATGATATTCAATCAAGGTATGGAAATTCATATGCTTATGAGGAATCTCCAAAATATCAAGCAAACTCAAGATTAGGTTGAATTTGTTCTCTTCAAAAGTTATAGAGATGCCTAATCAATTCTACATCACAAGAAAAATCTAAACAAATTATACCAGAGATGATTTAGATATCTATCTTGTGGAATCACAAAGTCTGGGATGAAGAGAATTTTGTGATTTTTATCTATCAAGTTCCTGATCTAAAGTGTCAAGAACTTAGAAGATCAATAAAAACAAGATCCAGATAAAAAAAAAATATCAGGTAAAAGATAGTTTAATCGGGCTTCACGAATCCCTTATCTTAGTCTTTCAAATTCGTAGCCTAATACAGTATCATAGAGGAAACCTAGGTTTTTAGAGGACGACTAGGTCAAAGAAGCGTCGTGATTGAGATTCTAGTGTACATGGAGTCCTTTATTTATATTGATAAACAATGCTAAACAAAGCAGGTTTGTGAACTAGTTTCCATGTTTACAAATTGTTTTGTAATCAAGCAAGCAAAACTTATTTGTATATAGACTATGCATGAAAGCGTGCGAGAAGTTTGCTTTGAATTGTAAAGAAGATGTAAACCAGAGTACACCATATGATTCGTCAAAGAACCACGTTAAAGTAGTTCTGGAACATGCAAACTTAATTAGTCACAAGACTAAATCAGTTCGTGAACTGTTAAACAGTTTGTGAACTAAAAAGCTGTCTCGTGGCGTTGGAGTTTTTATATTTAGAAGTTCGGGAACTGTGCACAAAGGTTTGTGTACTTGAAAATAAAAATATACAGGAAACGTCTAAAATTTATTAGTTTGCGAACTGAGCAAATCAGTTCGTGTCCGTTGAAATAAAAAGTATCTAGTACTATCTCAAAATCGACCAGTTCGGAAAATGAGCAAATCAGTTCGTGTACACGAGTTAATTGAGATGTTAAAAATCAAGTCTTTATATTTACAAGTTCAAATTCGTGAACTGGTAAAACAGTTTGTGAACTTTAAGAATAAACTTGACTACTCCTTATAGCTTGCACTCATTATCAGGGGCGTATCTAAGTGTGGGCACGACTAGACTGAAATTTGCTAACAAAGTCACAAATATTTCTTTAAAGTGTATTTTCTTGTTATCATTTTTTTATATTTTTCCCACTTTCTAGATTAATTCTATCTCTATATTTATGGTAACAAACTAAAGTAACTGGGAGAGTTTACCTTACACTAGTCTATCTTTTGCTAAAATAAATAAATAAGGTAAAGAGCAAGACTTCGTAGTTATCTTAAATAAGGAATATTGATATAAAAATATAAAAAACCCAAAAGAACCGATTAGCAATTACAACAATTTCCAGTTTGGTAGTATCGATCCACAATGAAATTGCAATCTTTAAACTGGTCATTTGTGTTTATCTTTTGAGTTTAACATTTATAAGGAGGATCAAAGGTTTGAGTACATGTGTAAAAAGATGATAATTGACACGTGGTTTAGCAGTACATTTTTTTTTTGTTAAATTTGTAATCTTGCTCAAAGATTGTTGGGGCGGCTACCAATTCATACATCTAGCAGTCGGGATTATTTTGTTTTATTTGAATTAGTACTCGCCCTAACAATCCCGGTACATGCCTTTACCAATCGTGAAATAATGGTTGAGTCTTAACTCTTAGAAAGAAAACAACTAAGTATATTTATTGGTTTATTTGTTTTTGACATTAGCATTGCTCTCACCAGTAACTGTTGCTACGGTAGAAAGAGTGTTTTTCGGTATGAAAATTGTGGAGACTCAATTATGTGATCGAATGGTAGATTAGTGGATGCATGATAATTTCCTTTGTTATATATTAAGTAAATTTTATTTTGAAAGTTAATGATAACAAGGTTATCACAGAGAGATTCAAGAGTATGAGCCCTCGTCACCGACGATCATGAATGCAACAATTCAATAAATAGATTGTTATTGAAACAAAAATAATATTGATTTTCTTTATTAAGTGCCTATACAAACATAAAGCTCTGGATCCGCCACTTTTCATCATTATACTAAAGTCATACGACATGTCTCACTAAATTGAATGGTAGATAAAATGAATAAATAGGATAGGCAGTGTTCGGATACCTTTGTTTATGAAGTTTCCAATGATGCCTCTTCAGTCTTCAATATTCAAGGTCGACTGGTGAATTCTGATACTCAACTATCATGCTTTATTATTCATAGTCCGAGACAGACTTTAGTACACTATAAATCAAGACATAGTTTTGATCGACTAAAATTGCAACAAGGTTGACATACAAAAACTTGTGAGTTTCACAAAGCGATGCTCTAACGGGATGATTACAAAGACAAATGCTTAATAAAGATACAAGAATAGTTGAATGCTACTGATCGGTAGAGAGTCAATCTCCCCTTAGGCTCCGACTTATATAGAAGGCCGCCAAGTATTCTTTTAAATTTTAGAATTTGTGCTCGCATTATATAGTCCACACGAATCTTCTTCCTGTTTTGAGAGTGTCAAAGAAAGCCTTGCTGAAAACGCGGGGGTATAACAACCATACCCAATATTTCATTCGGCAATCTGTATGGACTAAACTCAAATATAATTCCAAGATAACTAACTTAAAAGTGAGACTCAATCAACAAAGATATCAAAGAGATTTATCTCTTTCTCAATACAATCAGTAAATCAACTAGATATAAATCCGTGAGACTGACTGATATGAGAATAACTCGGATGGTACCAAAGACAAATGTCCGAGTGTCAATCAAGTCATATCCAACAAACAAGGTTGGATTTATCTACTATGATTGAACCACGCACAACCTGTGATATTTCAAGTATATAAACAAATATAATGTGGAAAAGAAATAACACAGACACCAGAAATTTTGTTAACGAAGAAACCGCAAATGCAGAAAAATCCCAAGACCTAGTCCAGATTTGAACATCACACTATATTAAGCCACTACAGACTCTAGCCTACTACAAGTTAACTTCGGTCCGAGTGTCAATCAAGTCATATCCAACAAACAAGGTTGGATTCATCAACTATATATGATTGAACTACGCACAACCTGTTATATTTCAAGTATATAAACAAATAAAATGCGGAAAACAAATAACAAAACACCAGAAATTTTGTTAACGAGGAAACCGCAAATGCAGAAAAACCCAGAGACCTAATCCATATTTGAACACCACACTGTATTAAGCCGCTACAGACTCTAGCCTACTACAAGTTAACTTCGGACTTGAATGTAGTTGAGCCCTAACCAAGTCTCACACCGATTAAGGTACATTCGCGTTCCTTACGCCTCTTGAATCCCAGCAAGACTCTGCGCACGTGATTCCCTTAGCTGATCTCACCCACAACTAAGAGTTGCTACGACCCAAATTCGAAGACTTATAAACAAATCTGTTTCCCACAAATAAGTCTATTCTGGTTGTTGTTTCTGTCTTTAGATAAATCAAGGTGAACATGAAACTCAACTAACAATCCGGTCTTATACTCCCGAAGAGCAGCCTAGAAATATTAGTCACCTCACAATAACCTAACTGATTAACAGAAGAAGCTATTGCGGAATCACAAGAGTATGAGACGAAGAACTGTTGTGATTAATTTTTATATCTTACCTATCGGATATAAATCTCAAGAAAACCTTAGAGAAGATTAAACTCAATATGATAGAAAAGGTAAGATCAGTTAAATGAAGTCTTCAAGTCGTTAAATGGAGAATCGACTCTAGTTTGCAACTAGGACGCACGAGAGTGTCGGAATTAGGTTTCCTAGATGCTAGAGTTCTCCCTTATATATTCTTTCAAATCAGGGTTGCTTACAATCAAAGCTAAGATAGCTTAGTAACAAAGCAATTGATATTCGTCGTTAGATGAAGTCCCTTAAGATTCAAGCTAAGTCTGCATAGAAACTAAGCAATCAATCTCCACCGTTAGGTGGTATTAGCTTGATACACATAAATGAAATATACCTATATTTAGATATGGATGAACCGTACCTAAACGTGTATAACTTGTTGGCTCAATAACTGTTAACTGAAGTTAGACATATGAACACTTATAGTTTAGCCATATTCATCTAACACTTCTAGACAAAATATGATGATCAATCAATCATGATAAATAATCAAATGAATCTAAATGTGTTTCAAGAGAGTTGTTCAAATGTTCACTATCTCATAGAAATATATATGAACCATTTGAAACATATTCGGTTTGGTTTGTAGTTGTAAGAAGTACTATACAAGAACCAATTCATGAACATAATGCCACGGTTTGCAAAACAAGTTCGCATACCTTATTTCATTAAAGTTCCAGGGACTTTAGTTCGCAAAATGGGTTTGCAAACGAACCTGAGTTCAAGAGTATGAATTTCATATTTACCAATTTTAGAACTTAACCACTGTGTTCGCAAAGAGAGTACGCGAACCACAGTTCCGTACTTGGGCCTAGTATTGTTGTTCGCAAACGGAGTACGCGAACCACAGTTCCTGACTTAGCCTTGTCTAGCCGTTCGAAAACAGAGTACGCGAACCACAGTTCCGGACCTTTCACAGGTAAACCCGTTCGCAAACATAGTTCGCAAACAAGAGTTCCGGACCTAAACTAAAACTTCATAGTTCACATACAAAGTATACGTATTGTGTTATATCCAGGCATTGGTAGTCCTTCTAAAACTCTCATTTAGTCATTGAAATATCCTTGGATGACAACAATGGTAATCTTACACATACCACTAGCTTCAAGTAATTTTCAAGTGGTTAATCGATCAATACGAAACTTCCCAAGTTAACATCAAATGATTGTCTCACACAAATCATGTAAGATGTTCAAGGTAATTTTCACATGATCATCTTGACTTAATATTTAGTTTCCAACAAATAATTTGTTTCCAACTAAACTCGTCAAGTAGATGATGAAGTTTAAGCTAAAGTTAAAAGCTTCCAACACGTATTTCAAGAAATATGTAAACGAGATAAAGTCAGCTCGAAATTTCAATTGTGTATAATGTAAAAGTCTATATAGCTATACGACTTAGTCTCTTTAGAAGATAAAATAAAATAAACTTCTGAGTAATAGATAAGTTTAGTCTCCACATATCTTTTGTTGATGAAGTTCCTCCAAGCTCTTCAGTAGATCTTTTTCTTCAACTGGTGAACGCCGTGAAGTCTAAAGCTCAACTACACACTTCTATCCTAATCCGAGACATAGCTATAAGTAGACTAGAAATCAAGTATATAGTTTTGATCAACTAAACTTGGCAAACAAGCTTGAGATAGCAACGCTTGCGAGTTCGACCGAGCAGTGCTCTAACAATCTCCCCCTTAGTCAATTTTAGTGATTAAACTATCAATACATATGGATTATAAAATAAATAAACTTTGTAGCTTCTGATCCATCATGCTTGATTTCCTTGGCTCTTCAACTTCCTTGAATTCTTCGTTACTTCAAGTCTCCATCGATTCTGAATGTGTTCAACTCAACATCATTGTTGTTGAAGATCCGTAGCAATAACAATATGAAAACGAAAGTTCTTAATCATTGTTATTTAGTGTCATAGTATTATTATATAGAATCAAAGTCCAATTGCATAACAACTTTTGAAATAATACTACAGTGATATGTATCACTCCCCCTTAGTCAATACTTCCATCTTATAATGGAATCCACTCCCCCTTACATAATGATCCGTAAACCATATGTATGTAGTATGAACTACTAAATAATTCTCCCCCTTTTTGTCAAAATAAATTGACGAAGGTACGAAAACTATGGGATCTACAAAAGATAATTCATGACTAATAAGAAAACATATCAACTTTGTTTCGATGATTTCACATAGTCGAAACTTAGTGTATTCATAAGGAGTTAATCAAGATACAAGTTAACTCCTTCAAATTCTACAACCACTCTCCCCACAAAGATATGGCAATCAAGCACAAGTTCATTTAAGAACTCTCCCTCATTTGATGTCATTCCCAAGAGAGCAACATGAGCGACCTTACTTTTACGAGAAAAGAAGGATTTCTTTGGACGTTATCAAATCACATAGATTTGTATCCGGTAAACTCGAGTAAATTAACTACAAGAAGATCTTATTGATTAATTTAGCCGGAAACACTCAACATAAGAAAACTTACGGAGTAAATACAGTACTTTCACATAATAGTGGAACAGGGAAAGATCAATACTGCGGAATTTTCCCAAAAAGTTCATTATATTTTCTATCAATATTTGCATAAAGACATAATACACTTCACTTTTGAGCATATTCAACTAAACTTCTTATGGATTTAACACATTTATCAATTTAATTGAAAGATAAAATCATTCAAGGCTAAAACACCATTAAAGTTATTACAACCATTAAAAAGATAACAGTTTTAATAAGTTCAACATAAGAAGTTCAACAGAAGTATCATAAGGAAATATAAAACAGACATAACAAACAGGAAGAAAAACTCTAAGCCAGATCGCGATAGAAATCCTTAGCAATCTTGGAAATTGCTTCAACCAGGTCTGGATGAGCCATCACAACATAAGTCAACTGCCTCTCCATGCACTCAATTCTTTGTTGAAGAAGAGTAACTTCAGGATTGGCAGGTTTTTCATCTTGTTAATGTCTGTCTGGCACAAGGGAGATGGAGTACCAACACATGTTCCGAAATGAACAATATTAAACTGACTACAGATTCGGCTGATAAGACATGGAAAGCCAGGGTTTTTCTTCTGTGAAACCATGTGTATCATTTGACGAACAATTAATCCACAGAAATCAACCTCTTCTCCAGAAACAAGATGATAAACCAACTCAGCCAGTGTCCTGCTCCAAAGATATTTGTCGAGAGTACTGGGAATTAAGTTAGCCATGGCCAGCTTTCCAAAAATCTTCAAATGAAGGCTTATATTATCCACAGGCAGTTTGCTTTCTGTCCAGGGAACATTCCTTCCTAAGAGCATTTCAGATAACTGACGCTTAGTTGGTCTTTGACCTTCTGGTTGTGGAACAACAAACGAATGTTGAAGAGGCTAGTTAAATAACCCAGCAATAACTCTACGGTTAACCTCAAATGTTGTTCCTTTGACCATAGTCTTAAAACATTTATTGGTCTTGTTGGGTGCATGCAAATTTACATAAAATTCACAGGTCATTTCAGGATGTGAAGCACCTAGACCATTATGAACATCACCCCACTCAAATTGTCTCACGAACATGTGAAACTTCGGTTCCTGAAAAGAGCGATTATATGCCCTTTCCATAACAAAATGACCACTATAGAACCTAGTTTATTTGTCTCTGGCAGTTATGTTGATGAAGCTAATTTGACGACTAGCATCAAAATAAGGTTGGCGAACATCAACACCGGCATCATCATCATCAAATTCATCATCACTATCTACAATTCTCCTACTTGAACTAGCACCACTGTTATACTTTCTTCTAGAAATGCTGATAGAGAGAAAGGCAAATAATCAACAAAAGTTGTTTGGAAACTTACTTGGGTACCCGAACTATTGGTAATGGTGAAGTTCTTAAACGGTGATTCTTGACCCAGAGCACAAAAACTCCTCCTTATTTCAATGGTCAAAACACAAAATGGTTAAGAAACGAGAGAGATAGGTAGACGATGGTAGTCGTACCTTAGGTTTTTCTCTTTTGTTCTCGAACAATTGAGAAGAAGAGGTGAAAAGAACATGAAGAGTTCTTTCTCTTTTTATGTGAAGATGGAACGGTTCATGTGCCAGCTATGCTCGTTCCGGAACACGGTTCTTACACATAAAGATTATTGGTTCAGTGTACATGAACCGTACGTGTGCAAAAGAGGGCTTATTTTTTTATGCCACACCATATTTTGTTAAGCAACCTGAAAGTTTTAGCTCAATAAAATGATCCAATGGATATTTAGAGCACAAAAATTATTGATTACCACAAAATGAGGTTCTATCAATTTATGCTTATGGAGGACAAAATATATATGAAATTTTTGGAGCAAAGCTCAACAAATTTTCTAGAGCAATTCTTTGTATGGACTTTAAGAAACAATACAAAGTAGCCTTGCACAACATGACACCAAGAAAGAGCTTCTTTCCAACTACTTTTGCACTCAACAAAATTGAGAAACAACCAAGAGTCTGTTTTTACAAGTTTTACAAAAGACTTTAAAAGAACACATACAGATTTGCGTCCATGATGTCTTGTTTTACAACTTATTAAAAATAGTGTCTGCAGATAACATTTAATACTGCGTAGGAAAACTCTTTCTGTGAAAAAAGACATCCTAACTTTTTCACAAGAGAAAGCAATACAGCTATCTTGACAAAGTGTATCAGGATTTGACCAATGAATTGAGTCATGCTTTGAGATGAGCCTATCTGATAGATGAGATTTAGACTCCTTTTGTAATACATCCAGTTTGTTACAACCTTTTGAATTACAGAGAAAATGAGCATTGCACTCACTATTTAGCAGATAAATATCAACCTCAACATGAATATTATTCATCATAACTTGATTTAGTTTATCAAGAGAATCTTTTTCTTGCTGGAGATATAACTAAACATCAAGAGATAAACTATCAAGTTGCTTCTCAAATACTGAAAAGACTTCATGGGATTTTGAACCTGGAGGAGGTCGAGAGAGAATTTCTTCTACATATTTAATTAAATCAGTCATAGAAGAGAATTAATAATCCCCTAGATCTGGTGGTACGTTTATAGAGATATCACTTCTGTCCATAGAGTCAGATTGCTACAAACACAGACTTACGAGGTCTTAGCGTGTTTGCCTACTATTATACCAATTGAAAACGCGAGGGTATAACAACCACACCCAATACTTCGTTCGGCAATCTGTATGGACTAAACTCCAATATAATTCCGAGAGCACCAACTTAAAAGTGAGACTCAATCAAGAAAGATATCAAAGAGCTTTATCTCTTTCTTAATACAATCAGTAAATCAACTAGATAGAAATCCATGAGACTAATTGATATGAGAATAGCTCGGATGGTACCAAAGACCAATGTCCGAGTGTCAACCAAGTCTTATCTTACAAACAAGGTTGGATTTATCAACTATAATTGAACTACGCACAACCTGTAATATTTCAATTATATAAACAAATATAATGCAGAAAAGAAATAAAACAGACACCAGAAATTTTGTTAACGAGGAAACCGCAAATGCAAAAAAAAAACCCGGACCCAGTCCATATTTGAACACCACACTGTATAAAGCCGCTACAGACTCGAGCCTACTACAAGTTAACTTCGGAATTGAATGTAGTTGAGCCCTAACCGAGTCTCACACCGATTAAGGTACAGTCGTGTTCCTTACGCCTCTTGAATCCCAGCAGGACTCTGCGCACGTGATTCCCTTAACTGATCTCACCCACAACTAAGAGTTGCTACGACCCAAAGTCGAAGACTTATAACAAATCTGTCTCCCAAAGATAAGTCTATTCTTTGTTGTTTCCGTCTGTAGATAAATCAAGGTGAACATAAAACTCAACTAATAATCCGATCTTATACTCCCTAAGAGCAGCCTAGAAATATTATCACCTCACAATAACCTAACTGATTAACAAAATAAGTTATTGCGGAATCAAAATAGTTTGAGATGAAGAACTATTGTGATTACTTTTTATATCTTACCTATCGGAGATAAATCTCGAGAAAACCTTAGAGAAGATTAAACTCAATACGATAGAACAAGTAAGATCAGAATTCGCAACTACAGAGAAAATAGTTGGATATGGCTTCACGAATCCCAAATGAAGTCTTCAAGTCGTTAACCTAATAATGGTTTTGGAAAACCCAGGTTAATGGAGAATCGACTCTAGTTTGCAACTAGGACACACGAGAGTGTCAAGATTAGGTTTCCCAGATGCTAGAGTTCCCCCTTATATAGTCTATCAAATCAGGGTTGCTTACTATCAAAGCTAAGATAGCTTAGTAACAAAGCAATTGATATTCATGTTAGATGAACTCCTGATTTAAGATTCAAGTGCTTAGAAACTAAGCAATCAGTGTCCACCGTTATATGGTATTAGCTTGATACACACAAATGAAATATACCTATATTTAGATATGGATGAACCGTACCTAAACGTGTATAACCTGTTAGCTCAATAATAGTTAACCGAAGTTAACCGAAGTTAGACATATGAACACTTATAGTTTAGCCATATTCATCTAACACTTCTATACCAAATACGATGATCAATCAATCATGATAAATAATCAAATGAATATACATGTGTTTCAATAGAGTTGTTCAAATGTTCACTGTCTCATAGAAATATATATGAACCATTTGAAACATATTCGATTTGGTTTTGAGTTGTACAAAGTACTATACAAGAACCAATTCATGAACATAATGCAACGGTTTGCAAAACAAGTTCGCATACCTTATTTCATTAAAGTTCCATGTACTTTAGTTCGCAAACTGAGTTCACAAACGAACCTGAGTTCATGAGTATGGATTTCATACATACCAATTTTAGAACCTAACCACTGTGTTCGCAAACATAGTACGCAAACCACAGTTCCGGACTTGGGACTAGTCTTGCCGTTCATAAACAGAATACGCGAACCACAGTTCCTGACTTAGCCTTGTCTAGCCATTTACAAACAGAGTATGCGAGCCATAGTTCCAAAACTTTCACAGGTAAACCCGTTCGCAAACAAGAGTTCTTGGACCTTAATTAGAACTTCACAGTTCGCATACAAAGTATACATACTGTGTTATATCCAGGCATTGGTAGTCGTTCTAAAACTCTCATTTAATCATTGAAACATCCTTGGAAGACAACAACGGTAATCTTACACATACCACTAGCTTCAGGTAATTTTCAAGTGATTAATCGATCAATACGAAACTTCCCAAGTTAACATCAAATGATTGTCTCACACAAATCATGTAAGATGTTCAAGGTAATTTTCACATGATCATCTTGACTTAATATTTAGTTTCCAACAAATAATTTGTTTCCAACTAAACTCGTCAAGTAGATGATGAAGTTTAAGCTAAAGTTAAAAGCTTCCAACACGTATTTCAAGAAATATGTAAACGAGATAAAGTCGGCTCGAAATTTCAATTGTGTATAATGTAAAAGTCTATATAGCTATAC
>JAJJMB010011511.1:797728-826473 GCA_023531105.1 Papaver atlanticum | reverse complement strand
AGATAAGTTTAGTCTCCACATATCTTTTGTTGATGAAGTTCCTCCAATCTCTTCAGTAGATCTTTTTCTTCAACTGGTGAACGCCGTGAAGTCTAAAGCTCAACTACACACTTCTATCCTAATCCGAGACATAGCTATAAGTAGACTAGAAATCAAGTATATTGTTTTGATCAACTAAACTTGAAAAACAAGCTTGAGATAGCAACGTTTGCGAGTTCGACCGAGCAGTGCTCTAACAATCTTCCCCTTAGGCAATTTTAGTGATAAAACTATCAATATATATGAACTACAAAATAAATAAACTTTGTAGCTTCTGATCCATCATGCTTGATTTCCTTGGCTCTTCAACTTCCTTGAATTATTCGTTACTTCAAGTCTCCATCAATTCTGAATGTGTTCAACTCAGCATCATTGTTGTTGAAGATCCGTAGCAATAACAATACAAAAACGAAAGTTCTCAGTCATTGTTATTCAGTGTCATAGTATTATTATATAGAATCAAATTCCAATTGCATCACAACTTTGAAATAATACTATGGTGATATGTATCACTCCCTCGTGATTTCTTTAATATTTGCTAGGTCCACTTCGATGCCTTTTTCCGTAATCAGCTATCCTAGAAACTTACCCGATGTTACCCCGAAGGTACGTTTTTTTGGGTTAACTTTCATTTGGTACTTACTCGTAGCTTCGAAAATTTCCCGCAAATCAACAAGGTGATTGCTAGCCTTCTTGGTTTTTACTAGCATATCATTTATGTATACCAATAGAGTATGCCATATTCATTGCTCGAAAATATTGTTGACGAGCCTCTGGTGTATTTCCCCGACATTATTTAAGCCAAACGACATCCTGGTGTAGCAGTACAAGTCATGTAGGGTAAAGAATATAGTGTTTTCCTGATCTTCCTCGGCCTGAGTGATCTGGTTATAGCCTGAGCATCCATCCACGAAGGATAAGGCCTCGTACCCATAAGTTGTGTCCACCAACTGATCAATATTTGGTAGTGGGTAACTGTCTTTTGACACGATAACCATGTTTGTTATCCATGTTGGATGTTGTGCTTCTCGGATAAAGTCTACATCTACTAAGTTTTGCAGCTCTTTCTCCATTGTGTCATGGTATATAGATGTTACTTACCCTATACGTTGTTTGAAAGGGTTTGCACCAAGCTTAATTCTTAAATGGTGGAATATGATCTTTAGATTTATGCCATGCATATATTTCAGCTTCCTTTTGAATACGTCAATGTGGTACTTTTGATGTACCCAGAGTGTATGTTAACGATATTAGGTTTACAGAGTACTCTCAGAACACCTGTTCTTTGAGTTTTTATTTTTGCCTTATCTGATGACTGCGTTGCGCTTCAAACTTTTGTTATTTTAGCCTTATCATGGTTGCATTGCATCTCCTGGCTTCAGACTGATCTCCCCTAATTTTCATTTCTCCTTTAGGCCCTATGGTGTGTCGAGGAAATTTTTCTCAATTTATGCTCCCTTAACCTTTCAATGATTGTGTTATAAGATGATAGCGCATCCATCACTGAGAAACGTGTATTTATTTTTAGGGTCCCGCGCTTATGTGGAGAACAATATCCCCCTTTGGTGTTGAAATGGATCCATTCAACCCATATAAAGTATACAAAGATGAAGATGTTTTCTTATCCTGCGGAAAGGTTCATAGAACAATATATTTAAGGAACTTCCTCCTTCTTTGAGGATCTTGGTAATGTTCCACCCATGAACTGGTAGGGTATTAGCACAAGTGGATCATTGTGCACTTCTATCTCTTTATCCATTTCCTTTGCCAAGAAGGTCAATGATACGGGATGTTCCCAAACACAACACAATGGCTAGTACTTGTTTTTATTACATGGGTCTTGCATATCTTTTCCTATCTTAGGTAGAGAATCCAATAAAGGGAAGATGTTAGTACTCTTATATGTTTAGTAGATTTAGATTTTTATTATGTTTAGTAAGAGTTTGGCTTTAGGGTTTGTTAGGGTTCATTTAGAACTATAAGTATTTCCCTATTCTCATCTTGTAGAGAAGCTTGGATTAGCTCATTCTTATGATAATATTAATCAATCAGTTGATCGCATTGGTACCATTGTTATTTTCTTTTCACTCTAGGATTAGAGTTGCATGTTCTTGTGTTTTATCTCCTGGATTGGAGTTTTTTATACCTATTTTAGGAATGGATTCTCCTAGTGTTACGTTTTATATTCAATTGCTTCCGCTTTGTATCAGAGAAAGTTCTTTCCCACTGCTCATCTTTAATATCTATCTTAGAAACGGTTTAGGAGTCCCATATAATCTAGGGTATTCAGAAAAGACGAAGATTTCAGAAGGTGTTAATGGAGAAAAGAATGCCAATAGGGATCCTATGTTGATGATGATTGAAGCTCAAGACAAAATCATTGCTGGACTAGGAGATACCTTAGTATCGCATACACAAACCTTGAAGGATATACAAGATTCAATGAAAGATTTGAAATCTGGGAAATCGTACCATATTGAGCATAACCATGAAGGAGTACGACGACCTAATAGTCGTTTTCAAAACCAAAGATTTTTTCGACAAGCTACGAGAGTGGAGATCTTTATGGGTCGAGAAAAACTTTCTAAACCAGTCCAAGTCGTGCTCCTAATATTTTTGAAGAATCTGGTGATATTGGTTTCGGAAGAGGAAATCATATATCAAGGGCTCCGTGGAATGAGACTAATATCAATGAGTACCGAAAGAACAACGTTCAGGACGATTGAGGGTTTTCAGAATATGATTTTGCTCCTAATAATTTTATGGATTTTGAAGATGTTGATGATACCATACAAAAGAAATCTATGCAGAACCATATGGCTTTTAGAACTGACTTCCACAATCCTTACCAAGCCAACCATAATTTTGTGCAACGTCGACCTAGAGTGGAGTTAGGAACAATGAGAATGAGCATTCAGACCTGACCGAGTGGGAAGAAGATGATTTCGATGCTGTTTTTTTCCACGAAGATGCATCTCAAGATAATGCATTCCATAATAGGGTCGATGCCGAACCAGCATACAAGATGAAGTTAGAAGTGCCGACGTATGATGGTAGGATTGATATTAAAGGTTTTTGTAGATTATATTGCTGTTGTTGAGGATTTATTTACGAAAATTCCTGAAACCCAACAAGTCAAGTTGGTTTCATATAATTTAAAGGGGGATGCTTCGTGATGGCGACAAATGCTTAGGGGTGAGAATCACTTCTTAGTCCCCAATGTGGCGCCTAATCAAGGTTCGATTTCTTCCTTTTGACCATACTCAACAACTTTTCCAAAGATATCAACAACGTTCACAGAAGAGGATGCTAGTTTATGAGTATACAGAAGAATTTTAGCAATTGGGTTTAAGGGTTAATCTTCCAGAGACTGAGACGCAACAAGTCTCGCGGTATCTTAGTGGTCTAGATCCTGAAATCAAAATAGTTTTATACCTTCGTCCAATATCCAAGGTAAAGGAATCCGTCACTCTAGCTCAAAAGATTGAATTGTAACGTAAGATGTTGGCGAAAACCCCTGGAGGGTCGAAGAGAATCAAATTAACACTTGAGACTCCACCATTACCAAAGTTGCCTATAATCGACGTTTTTGCACTCAAGAAAAGTAACAATCCTTATGTGAAACCATCGAGGGAAAAGTGTTATTGTTGAGGGCTTCCGGGGCATCACTCGAATAAGTATCCTAAATGATGACCCTTAGGATTAGTCGAATAAAAATACGACAAGACTACAAGCTCGAAACTAATTAAAGAAGATGAAGATACTCATCATGTTTACTCTGATGAAGCGGTACAAGCTGTTATAGTGGTATGGAAGGTACTGCAAAGTGAAGTTAAGAGTAAAAAGATATTCCCCGCACATAGAATTAAAGAAATAACTAAAAGAAATAAGTTATTTGAATTCAAAGGCATTATTTTAGAAAAAGTTTGTGATTTTATCATCGATAGCGGGAGTACTAAAAATATTATGTCGTGGAAACTAGTCCACGGACTTGATTTGCAGAAAGAGCCACACCCTCATCTTTATCGTGTTGGTTAGATTAAAATCGGGTTAGAGACAAGAAGTGAAATTCCAATAGGATTTTAGAAATGTCTATTATGATGCTATCATCTGGGAAGTAATATACATGAATTCATATCATGTTTTTTTGGGGTGTCCTTGGCATTATGATGTGGATGCATTGTTTAAGGACAGGGCGAAAACCTATGAATTCAATTGGAGAGGATCAAAAGTGGTTTTATTGTCGACTAAGAAACCACAAGTGAGGGAGGAAAAGGGAGAGCTACCTAATCAGGCTCTAGTTATTATTGTTGTTAACACTTATGGTGATCATATATGGTTGTTAATAATGGAGGTAAACTCGGGGAGAGTTTTGTCGCAGCGTGGAAGCCTGATAAGGGACGTTTCCAGACACAACATAATGGCTAGTGCTTATTTCTATTTTATGGGTTTTGCATATCTTTTCCCGTCTTAGGTAGAAAGACCAATAAAGGGAAGATATTAGTACTCTTGTTATGTTTAAATATATAGAGTTTTGTTATGTTTAATAAGAGTTTGACTTTAGGGTTTATCAGGGTTCATTTAGAAATATAACTATTTCCCGGTTCTCATATTGTAAAGCAGCATGGATTATCTCATTCTTATGATAATATTAATCAATCAGTTGATTGCGTTTATTACCATTGTTATTTTATTTTAACTCTTGGATTGGATTTGCTTGTTCTTGTGTTCTAACTCCTGGATTGAAGTTGTTTTACCTATTTTAGGAGTGGATTATCCTAGTGTTACGTTTTCTATTCAATTGCTTTTGTTGTGCTATATCAGTCAATGCCATGGAGTTGTCCACCCACGGCTCCGAGTCGGTGAGAAGTTTTCCTTCTGCAGTATTGTTCAATCTTCTTACGAGTGTGTTCCAGAATGATGTCAGTCATGGAATGACGGGATTATTATTTTGAACATGTGATCATGTTCATACTTTCCGTTTTCGGAAAGTTGTGCCTAATTCATATAATTCCCCCAAGTGGGAGATTTTGGTGCGTCTACGTATTCTTGCAGGCATCTTGCATTAATGAGGTCTTAAACGGTTTGTCTAAGATGCATGGGTTCTTCTATTAAGTGGCCTCGATATGCATGGTACTCATAACAGTTTTTGTGATTCTTGGTTTGCTCTGATTGCCTTCCTTTGGAGTAGGGGTACATGAAAGTTGGTATGTTTCCCGTTTCTCTTAGAATCTGGGTTACGCTTGCCTTAAGCTTAGTGAAGCCTTTATATCTGAAAGATTCCCTCTTCCCGGCTGATCATTTCATTTCCCGTTGCAGAACTTCATACGTTTGTCCTTATGTACAGAATTATGTCCCAGTTCTGTAACTCTCTTTAAGGATATTCCCTTTGTAGGCTCTATCAACAATGTTCTCTAAGAATGCGCTCCTCCTTTTTGGTACGAGCATTGGTCTTCCCTTTGGACTTTCGAAGGGGCTATGTACTTATCTTGGATCGTTAGCAGGTCCCACAGTGTGGTAGGAAAACTCACATGCAGTTCTATAAAATGGGCGAAGCTACGACCAAGTCGTATTTTTTGCAGTTGATGGCTACTTTCGGAATATATTTTCCAATTGAGTGACAAATCTTCTGCCACCTATCTGTTTATTCTCTCAATGTCTCCCTGGAGTTATTGCCAAGGCGATCATTCTGTCCAACCCAACTTTGGCTGCTCTTTTGTACATATACTTCTATATGAAGAACCAAAAAAAATATTGAATGAATCGATTGAGTTCGGTAGAAGGTTTTCGAACCAGGTGAAGGCACTTTGTTCCAGATTAGACGGAAAAAATATTTGCACATTACAGCATCATTCCGCTCCCAGAGCGCAAGCACCCTTGTGTAATATTTTAGATGTGCTACAGCTTTTGTTATGTCATCGAAGAGTTGGATGTTGCCAACGGAACTTTGGAGAAATTGGTGCATTGATGAGATAATACGTCAAGGGAGTGGAAACACATCCTCTAATCTTCTTTCGTTTTACTTTACTTTGAAGCTTGCTAGTTCATCTCCCATCTTTAGTATTTGCTCAAAGATGGAGTCAATATGACTTGATGAATTTTGGGTTTTTGACGTCATAGGACTAAGTTCTTTCTCTAGATGGGTTTTCAGTCCTGGATATTGATTTGGTTGGCAAAGGGTTTACATCCCGAAGTGAATGTGTCGGGTGAATGGATATCCCTCTCTCGGGTACTTGCTTAGCTCTAGCAAGCAGAGCTTGCTGCCTGAGGTTTTGTGCTCTCTGCTCTTCCGCTAGGCGCATTTCACTCCTCGTGCTCCCTTCTTGAGACGTTTCCGCCTAGCTTTGACCTCTATGCGCAGAAATCATTGCCCTATTTGAAAGGAGATTCCTTAGCTCTTGATTTTTGATGGCTAATGCCATCATTCTGGCAGTCTGGTTCTTATTTTCTCTTGCTAGTTCAATGAGCCAAGCCCTCACTTGTACCGTTTCATCTTATGCACCATTTAGGTTAGCACGAGCACCTCTATTCTCTTTAGGGGAAACTTTCGAGGCTATTAAGATAGAAAAATTTCCTGATTTTGATTGGAATCACATTCTCCATTTACGGATGACCCACAATGGGTAGCGTGGGAAGCGATTGGTTTGGATCTTACATCAACAGAAGGTGACATTTGATGTGAATCTGGAAAGGGAAATCAGGGGGTGCGTAGGCACTGTTTTTCCAGTTTCTGCCGCGTGTACGAAAGTTTTCTTTACCATTCTTTCCAAATTGCACTCATTGTCTCTGTTGTCTCTTGTGTCCAGTATTAAGTTCACGTAGCCTTGCGGTGCCACTATCACTGCCTGATTAGCTGCTTGACTTTGAGTTAGCACTGGCTCTTCTCTTGATTAATTTCATCATATGGTTTTGTATTATCAAATAGATCAATTTTTATTTCGGCTCTTAGTTTTAGTTCTAGGATCATCAGGTCTGCTATGATGTTTTTACTGATGGGTCTTGTGTTAATCTTTGTAATGGGTTTCTTATGTTCAGGTCATTATCTGATCGATGCTTGCCCCATGTTAGGTGATGATCTCTGCAGGCAGGAACAACAACTTCGACGATTTTTCTAGCGAGTTCCTTATGTTCCAGCAGGCAAAGTTTATAATAAACCCTCCTTGGAAGGACAGGTCTTCAGGAAAAAAAAAAAAAAAAAACTTGCTCTAGGGTTGTGGGTCAAAGATGATTTTGACGACAGAGTCTTCATCACAAATTTTAAGAGATTTGAGCAAATCACTCCATTTTTAAGAGCTTTTTAATTTGAAGAAGAAAAACAAACCAAATGGGTAGAATTAAATTCCAAGAAAAAACATTATTCCATCGATTTGATTGGTCCTTATTCATGCATGTTCCGTTAATCCTTCTCTTTCTCTTATCGAATCTGTCGGTATTGTATTTGAATGGCATGTTCTCATAGGTGTAAAACGTGTCGGCCCAGCACAGCCCGGCCCACGTAGTCACGTGCTTAGCGTGTTGTGTGCCGTGTTGAGCTGTGCCGGAGATTAAGGTGTGCCGTGCTAAATGACATGTTGTGTTGTGTTGTGTTGTGCCGAAAAATGAACGTAATGTGATGTGTCGTGATGTGCTGGGTCGGGAACATTTATTTTGTGTTTTTCAAAGTAAATATATTCCAAATATTTAGGTATTTTATGAGTTGTTATAAAAATAAGTAAACATAATGATGACCAAATATCAAAAATTGGCTAGAATAAGGACTCTCTTGTGAAATATACTCAAAATATGATGTATTTTGTGTTATATTGTGCCACGTGCTTATCCGTGTCGCGTGTTGTGTTGTGCCACTGTGCCGATTAGGCTAGCCCAGCACAGCCCACGAAACTAACGTGCTGGTTATACTGGGCTAAGTCACGTGTTGGGCTAGGTTGTGCTCAAATTCTAACATGTTATGCTGGGATGTGCTCGTGTTGGCACGACCCAATTTACACCTCTACATGATGTTCTTGTTACTTCCTATTTTTTATTTTCCGTTTTAAGCCCAATATAACCTTGAGCTTTGAAAAGGTTCCTTTCTTAATAAAGAAAAAAAGTAATTACACGCCATGTCGTCAACACCCTAGATAAATAAAGCCCCGTGGAAAATACAAATATGCTTTCCAGATATAATCTTTCTCGTTTTTTTTCTTTTTCTTTTTAATACGAAAATAAATTCATTGAATAGAATGATTAATTGACAGAGTTTTTATCCATTTGGATTTTTAAGCTAATCCATTCTGGAATATGGACTTGATTACTCCATCTAACAGATTGATCTAAATTAATTGAGTACTTAGTTAAAGAATGAGCCACATCATTGGCCTTTCTGGGTGCACACGTGTAAACCCAATTATTAAAACTATTGTCTACAACATCTTAAATATCCGCAATAGTACTATTAATAGTCAACTTCACAACATCTCTATTCCCATTAATGGCAGCTATTACATTTTGGCAGTCTCTTTCAATATGTAGATTTCTGCTTCTTTTAGTCTTTGCCCACTGGATTCCATTATATGTTGTAAGGGCTTCGGCTTGCTCAGCATCTATGGCTCTGTCTGGTGTGCATCCAACTCCATGATTATTCTCTGTAAAACAACTCATCCAATCATTATAATATGACTGAATTTTGTTAGAAAGAGTGGCCACATTAACATGTTGATTATCAAAGACAACAACACTTCTATTCTTCCATATGTGCCACAGTATGATATAAACCTTCTGATAGCATTTGAGATCATCAACATTCATTTTCTGGTTGTTGTGATTAAATTTATTGGATAACCAATCAACTATGTTACAATTATTTACCATATTTGCTAACAGGGGATCCGTAATAAGCCACACATTACTAACAACAGGACAACCAATAAGTAAATGGTGCATGGTTTCCACAAAACTGTTATAAAGGGGACAGTTCACAGCAACATGGTTAACACATCTAGAAAGTTTTGTTGGAAAACGATTAATAAAATTGATTTTTAAAGGTTTTAATAAAAATAATAATTAATTGTTTCTTTTGTGAATGAAAAAACTTATTAGTCCCACATCGTGGAGTTTCCACTCTTTAGTTGTTTTAAGAGACTATATAAATTTTTAGTCCCACATCGGGGGGAGTTACTCTTCTTAAGTTGTTTTATTCTGTTATATAAACAAATTCTCTACTTTTGTAAAATCTATGGGAAAGGGGCTTCTCTATAATTTAGAGAGACCCCCAAGGGAAAAATATTTTATATTGTTTTCTTTAGCGTTCGCGATTTTCCTTAAGGGTTTTTTCGGAGTTGCCAAGCTCAAGTTGAGCATCTACTACATATGCTAGTAGTAGGTGTAGTATGGTGTTTTATCCTGGAGATATCCGTCATGTGAGGGCTATAGCATCACTCTTGAGTATAGCTGGGCGCTAATGTCTTAAGGACAGCGTGTTGAACAAGTGACTCACTCTGTTTTTCCAAAGTTTTGCCTTGTTGCTGTTGTGGAGATATGGGAAGCTCGTTCGTTTCGTCAATCGATCACTTCCATTATAAAGGAGCTAAGTATCAATAAGTTTTTGCTTATTTGATTTTTCTTTGTTTTTGATTATTGCACCCAACAATTTTAAGACATTATAAGTTTGTAATAATCATGGATGTTAATCGAATTTCTGGTCAGCTGTAGATTTTCGAATTTATCTCTTAACCTAGAAGGAATTTCGTTGAACCCTTTTAACCTAATGTAGTAGACATCTTGGTAGTTACCCACATAAAATTTCAGAATTTTTGGAGCTGTAAAAGTTTTTTTTTGATATTTTACAAAACAGAGAAACGTTCCTGAAAAATTCTGACAAGCAGAAATTTGTTGTTAACTAAAGTAGTTTTTATGGGGTAACCATGAGATTTTTGAGATTCAAACGAAGTTTGTAGATCTAGATGTTATATTCAAAACTCATATTTTACTTTTCGATTCGGAATTGTGGTTTGTGAATAAAGGTGTCATCTCCAAGGGACATGGCTAATAGGCGCATGTTGTTGGAAACAAATCTTCCAAAGCTGGCAAAGGTGAAAATATCGAACGCAACTATAAGCGTGGTCTTCATAAGAAAGGTATGTTTCGTAAACCTGAATCTAGCATTACTTTAATTAAGGGTGATTTTTTATGTTTGTAAATTCCTGGCCATATGGCAGTAAATTGTAGACAGCGTAAAAACCTTAATAAGTAGAAAGTTAATGCTAATTTAGTTGAAAAAAACTAGAACGAGTTCAGTGGCATGATGTCGGAAGTTATTATTATAATAACCAATGTGAGAGATTGGTGGGTGGACTCTGAAGCCACCAAGCATGTTTGTTGAAACAAAGACCTGTTCACCTTCTATCCGAGGATAGAGGATGTTCAGAAACTCTGTATGAGTAACTCATCTGCGACAGAGGTTGCATAAAAAGGAAAGGTCGAGAAGAAGCTCATATCTATAATACTCTCACATTGAATGAAGTTTTCATGTTCCGGGCATATGCAAGAATCTTGTATCTTGTTTTGTTGTAGATGGTAAAAGATTTAAGATTTTAATTGAATCTAGAGAACTTGTTGTAACTAAGGGCAGTGATTCTTTAGGCAACAGTTAATAGACTTTGGGTCTATATAAGCTTAACGGAAAAACTGATGAAGTGAACATAGTTGATTATTGTGCTTTCTTTTGTGTGATTGAATGTTTTGCATGGTAGACTTATAACCGTAAACTTATAAGTCAATGCATAAACTGGATAGCGTAGGCTGCATACCCAAATTTAGTTTGGATATTGAACACAAAAGTTAAATCTTTGCAGAATCAAAATATGCTATAAGACCTTTTAGCAAAATTGTTCAAAGTAATTTCTAAGCCCTTATATTAATTCAGTTAGACCTAGTTGACATGAAATCAACCCAAACTAAGATGGTAAAAGGTGGTTTATAACTTTCATAGATGATTGTACGAGGTACTATCTTGTATACTTGCTTAGGGTAAGGATGATGCCTTAGAAGCCTTAAGAGTACAAACTTAAAATTGAAAGTGAAGTATATATTACCACTAAAAGGGTTTGGTATGAACGTGATGGCAACTATGAAATTCATATACGAGAACTTTACTTTTAAATGGCATTATTCATGAGATCGCACCTCCTTATTCACCATAGTTTAATGGTATAGTTGAACATAAGAACAGAACCATTAAGGAGAATATTTATGCCATGTTGATTAAGGGATTAACTGCCAACTTGTGGAGGAGGTCGTCCTCTAAATTTGTTATATCCTGAATAGAGTAACCTTTAAAGGATCAGATAGAACTCCATATGAGTATGGAAAGATAGGCAACCTACTTATGCGTACGTCAAAGTGTGGGGGTGTTTGGATAAGGTATCCATTCCTCCTCATAAGAGAACTAAGATAGGACCCAAAACTGTTGACTGCGTCTTCATAGGGTATCCTGAATACACTGTTGCATATAGTTTTTTGGTTGTGAGTTCTGATTTTTCTGGCATTGGTGTGAATACTTTTATGGAGTCTAGGGATGTTGAGTTCTTTGAACATGTTTATTTTGAAACCTATCTCTCATGAGGGATGTGTTGTTAATCCCCTAGATGTCTTTTCAACTAGTCATAATTTACCTTCAAAGGAAGATGAAGTAGAGTTGATCCTATGAGAAGTAAAAGGATTATAACTGAGATTTCTTATAGACATGACTTCATAATATGCCTAGCTTAGTCTGATCTCCAGACTCGTAAAGAATCCATAACATTTACCGAAACCCCATTCTGGTAAGAAGTTTCATTTAGTGAAATGGACTAAGTTCGTCTGAACCAGACTTGGGAGCATGCTAGTTTACCTCAAGGGAGTAAGACCATAAGATGTAAATGAGTCTTCAAGAATAAACGTAATGTAGATGGAACTGTGGAAAAATATAAGGATAGGTTGGTAGCTAAAGGCTATAAAATAAAAGAAGGTGTAGATTTCCTTGATTCTGATTCACCTGTGACGAGAATTACTTTCGTTAGGATGCTAATTGTTATTGCTGCCAAAAACAACTTAGAGATACATCAGATGGATGTTAAGACAGCTTTTCTAAAACCGTGAATTAGATAAAGAAATTTACATAGACCAACCTGAGGACTTTTTAGTGAAAGGTTTTAAAGACAAAGTTTGTAAGTTGAACAAATCTTTGTATGGTTTTCAAATAAGCACGTAAACAGTGACATGAAAAATTTGATCATGTGATAATGAGTAGTGGATTTAAGTTAATGAATCTGACAAGTATATTTATAAGTAACTTGTTAAGGATGCCTGTGTGATTGTATGCTTGTATGTTGATAATATGCTTATACTTGATACAAACATAGATGTGATTAATTCCACCTAAAAACATGCGCTGAATGAGAACGCTGACTTGAAAGACTTAGGCCCTGTTGATGTGATCTTAGGGATGAGTATTAGAAGATAATCTAATATTTATAGTCTTAGTCATTCTCATTATATTAAATTCGTGCTTAAGAGATACAATCAGTCTGGTTGTAAGCCTGCTTGTACTCCTTACGATTCTTCTTTTAGACTCAAGAAAAATAAGGGTAATGGATTATCTTAACTTGAATACTCAAGAGTTATAGGATGTCTGATGAATTTAATGAACTGTAAGAGTCCAGACATTTCATATATTATGAGTAAGTTAAGTAGAAATACTTGTAGGCCAGAGCAAGAGCATTGGGATGCACTTAGTGGAGTATTACGGTACCTAAAATACTCTATTACCTTTTGTTTGATTTATGAAAGGTATCTTGTTGTCCTTGTGGGACTTTGTGATGCAAATTGGATAGTTGACTCAGAGGAGTCTAAGTCTACGAGTGGATATGCTTTCACTCTAACAGAAGGGTTTGTTTTTGGAAGATTTCAAAACAGACATATTATGCTCAATTCATTATGGAATCTGAGAGTTTGCGTTAGATAAAGCACGAGAGGGGGCCGAGTGCCTAAGATGCTTTTTAGAAGACATTCCTCTCCGGCATAGGCCTGTGCCAGCTATATCTATACATTGTGTCAGCCAAGCTATAATAGCTAAAGCTAAAAAATAACTAATCTCAATAGGCGTTATTTCCATTGATTGGATAAAGTTCTTGGAGAATATCGCACAACCTTTGACGAAAGGTTTGTCCAAAGAGATAGTTAGAAATGCATCGAAGGGGATGGGGCTTAAGCTCATAAATTAAACTTGCCGTGAAGGATACTCAACCTTGCTGACTGGAGATCCCAAGATCAAGGTTTCGAATGAGACAACTAATTTATGGTGGGTAAAGGTAAACACTATCAGAGAATGAACCCTATGGTGTAGACGTGATAGTGTGACTGCATGTGGAGGATGACTTTTTAATAAGTCTTAATGAGTTCTATAGTTTCAATTTAAGATTGAAGTGGGGTGTAGCAGTAAACACTCTTGATGGAATTCACCTATCTGAATGAGGAAGTGGGTCGCTTCCTATGAGAATATGAGCTGATTCTCTAGAGCATTCTGAGAAACAAGATACGTCCAGGGCCAAAACGGACACAACGGCATGAGCTTGGAAGCAACCTTGGAGATATCATTGCGTGGTTGTTATCGCGAATTACATCAAACGCTAGCAGTTCAAGACATCGCGTTCACTGTTTCTAGCAAGTAGTTCCGGTAATATCTCACTAAGCAAAGGTTCAAGACCTCATGGACACCTCTGCCTAAAATGGTATTTCCTACGTTTTTATGTGATTTTTTTTTATCGAAATTTAATTCATTTTGAGAAAATGAGTTTCATGTTGTTTTGATGGTTTTGGTATTATTGGAACTTAGGACCTAAGGGTCGCTAAGGGTTCACTGGCTTTTTTCACTTTGGTGAATGGATCCTTTAATCCCAAGAATGGAAACTAAAGATGAAAGCTCTCTATACTACTATGATTGTTTGCAATCCATAGTATGATCCCAGGGTCAACACACTGTTGTGTGAGGGAGAGGACGTTGAAATTGCTAGTATGACTTCAACAAACGCACGACATGTCTTCCTGTTCGGTCAGGTTAGGTCGTGGGATTGGGGTGTTCATTTACCAAGAACTATCTATATTTTTCATGTTTTATTGAGTTTTCATTCATGTGGTGGATTGTTGGAAAACGATTAATAAAATTGATTTTTAAAGGTTTTAATAAAAATAATAATTAATTGTTTCTTTTGTGAATGAAAAAACTTATTAGTCCCACATCGTGGAGTTTCCACTCTTTAGTTGTTTTAAGAGACTATATAAATTTTTAGTCCCACATCGGGGAGTTCCTCTTCTTAAGTTGTTTAATTCTGTAATATAAACAAATTACTTTTGTAAAATCTATGGGAAAGGGGTTTCTCTATAATTTAGAGAGACCCCCAAGGGAAAATATTTTATATTGTTTTCTTTAGCGTTCGCGATTTTCCTTAAGGGTTTTTTCGGAGTTGTCAAGCTCAAGTTGAGCATCTACTACATATGCTAGTAGTAGGTGTAGTAGGGTGTTTTATCCTGGAGATATCCGTCCTGTGAGGGCTATAGCATCACTCTTGAGTGTAGCCGGGCGCTAATGTCTTAAGGACAGCGTGTTGAACAAGTGACTCACTCTGTTTTTCCAAAGTTTTGCCTTGTTGCTGTTGTGGAGATATGGGAAGCTCGTTCGTTTCGTCAATCGATCACTTCCATTATAAAGGAGCTAAGTATCAATTACTTTTGCTTATTTGATTTTTCTTTGTTTTTGATTATTGCACCCTACAAGTTTTTCATTAGTAGGAATAATCCCACTTAGACATTTCTGGTTGAAATGTTGGACTCTTCAAGGGAGTTCAGTTTTCCAAAAGAGATGCCAGTTTAAGCTTTTGTTTCCGGATGTTCCTAGAAGAGAGTCATTCTGAATAACTCTATAAGCAGAAATATTTATAAGGTTTCATGCAAGTCCAACAAGAAATATGCGAATGATTCCTGATTTTTGATGCTTACTTTTGTGATTTTTTTATAGCTTTGTCGGTTAAGGAAAAACAAAGACGGCCGATGGCATATGTGAAATTGTAACTATGTCCTTGAATTTATCAATTTAAATATTCAAATGTGTATCTTAGGAAATCTTGAGAAATGATCTGATATTCCTCCCACTACCCACTTGAATTATTGAAGTTGAGAACAAAAGAAAACATTATAATACTATTATGTTTCTAGGTTTTCAGAGGATGAACTTGGACTGTTTTACGGACAACATCGATATTTTCTTACATGGTGCCAACTAGTATATAATTTTCATGGAAAAACTCAAGATTGCTAATAGGGGGCCGGTTTACTTGGAGTGTACCAAATTATAAATAAAACAAAATAACATTTATCTTGGGGTTGGTGCACCCAAGCAAATTAGTACCTCATTAACAACCTTACAAAAACTAACCAAAAGTTGGGGAAACAAATTACGTACAATAAAACAACCAAAACTGACAAAGACAAAAACATGTATATGATTATGCACCTACATCCATATGTTGTTGACCATCAATGAAATGGGCCTCCTTTGGTCGACCAGTATTAACCTCAAAAGATATTGGCTCGTTAATTTTCTGGTGGTCGTCTTATAAAAATTGCATCACTCTCGGAATTAAGTTATGATATGTCGTAGATGTTCGACCATGATTTTACTGTTCTATTATATTATTGATTCGACCATGATTTTATATTATTAATTAATGTGTGAGAAAACAATTGTAAGATTTCATCTCCACATCGTTAGACCAATTTGGTGTGTTTTAACTTAATTTGGGAAAGGATTCGAAAGCTAATTTGAGCTGGATTGAGTTTGAGGATGAAAAAAGAGTTCGGCTATCTATCACTTTCAGTTTAAAGCTAATTAACGTTAATTTTGATATCTAATGATACTTTTTTCTATTATTATATGTTCCTAAACAAAATGTCTTAATCACAAATTATCACTTTCTATTTCTTGATATGCTTAAGACAGATAATTAAGTTCCACTAGCTAAACAAAGTCAAAAGATGCTAAAACATCTTCCACTATTTCTATCAAACACTTTGATAAAATCCATCCTAAATCTGGTAAGCCTGAATATAGTAGTATATTTTTAAGGTTAACGTTTGAAGTTTTCTAGTGGAGAATCAAAGTTGCAGCTGGATTTCAAAGACTTGTTCTTACAAAGTGGAACAAAATTCTAAAGATAGAAAACATATTCAAATAGCGTAGAACAGAGAATCAACATTGATTAGGCAGGCCTCTGAAAGGAAGATTGAGTGATATATAATCCAAGAATTTTGTTCACCTATAAAACAAAGTAGTCATCATATCACATAGACATTTTAATAAAACATTCATCTTTTCCTATCGTCTAATGGGTTAATTAATAACCATTTGCTTGCTTAAATCTGAAGTCACTGTTAAATTTTCACTTTTTCTGCTGATCCGGCCGGCGTGTTGTCCGTCCGTGGGATCCTCCATATCTTCAAAAGATATAAAGCAAAACTAGCGCAGCATTCATTGACATAGTTATTAACGTAAACCTTGTCGAAAAATCCTAACTCAATCCATAATTTCGTCCCATGTAGTCCCTAAATAATCCCTTCGTATTTATACCAAAAAGATTTTTAAGAGCAATTCCTATGGACTCAACAAACTTGAAGTTTGTTGATTTTGATCCCATTATGGACTCAACAAACATGAAAAATGGATGTACAAACCAACAAATTTGTTGGTTTGTTGAATGAGATGGAACATGTAGCACGCGCTTGATGGAAGGCCGAGCGATTGTGGAACAAGTGCTAGAACCAGAAACGCACAGGCCATCATCAATCGCTGGCGAATATTCTTCCAACGCCCGCGGTTATTCCCCACACGCCTAGTACAATTCCTGATTCCTAACAACTACTTTAATACTTTTTTATTCACTTCATCCTATTTTATCTCACTTCATCCTATTTTATCTCACCTAAATAGTAGTATTTTATATTTTATCTTTATCCTACGTAAACATTTTATATTAAAAAAATATATTAGTGGGGTCCTGAAAAACCAAATATGTTCATTTTACTATAGTTTTCCATAACGGAAAACACAGTTTGTTCATTCACGGGGCTCAACAAAAAACAAAATGTTCATCATCATAGGAAATGTTTGAAAGGGAATTTTTTTGAAAGGGCAGGGGTAATGGTGGTAATTGACTGGTAAACCCGTACCAAACACACCTTGTTTATGCCTTAAAGCACATGTTATTCATGCTGTTACAAAATCTGTCAGTAGTGGGCATATCCGGTGGACCGACCGATATCATAAACCATGTTTTCATGATATCTTTCTTGTAAAACTACACACAAACAGTACTACATTACTACTTGTACGACATGAGTTAAAAAAAGAATCATTTCATAATGTTATTGCCAGATATTCATATCTTTCAAGTGCAGGCAAACGTGGACCAATGGAATGAAGGGAGGAGTTTTAAGGAAGAGAGACTCGGTATTAACTAAATCATCGGATCAATTGATCTTTCGGGATGTGATGACCACTAATCACCCATATGCACTACCGCATATATCGTCTGTTGCGACAATCTAATGGAAGGATTATGATTTGAACGAGCTCAAAATACTAAATAGAAAGTATACTAACAGCCAGTCAGAAGAATGTTTGAGCTATCTAAACTAGACTCCTAGAACGATAAAATCAGAAGATAAAAATTCAATTTCTTTTTTGAAACATACCATCCGTTTGAAACCGGCTGCTCACATTATATCATAACGTTCTGATATATTTAGCAGGACTGATTAAATTTTGAAATTCTGAATCCTTCACAGACAAAGGATCAGTTGGCTGTAGCCTGTATGAGTCTCGGTCCAAGTCAAGAAATTGCCAATCAGATGCTTTATTACTGAACATTTTTCCCTAATTAGTCCACCACCAATTAAAAACTGCAGCAACGTCGAAAGCATTTGGCATTATCATTCCCAAATGGGAATACAGAAAAACCAAAGAGGAATGCTAGTTTTGTTTAATTGAGTGGGTGGGTCCTACAAGGGCAGCAACGGGCAGGCAGTAATGTAACAGCTGGTCTAACTTTGGGCAGCTAACGACGTGTACGGCTCTTGCCCTCTCGATTCCCCTTAGGTCCGACAAATAAGGAAACAAAAACAATTAAAAACCAAAGATATTTTTGGTTTTTCACTAATAAAAAATTATCCCCATCTTTTTCAACTTTAAAAACATCAATCAAATCAAATAATAATTAAATCAGAAAAGAATCAGATAATCACAGCCGTTGATAATCTAACATATTTATGGCATACTACTTTTTTCCTATTTATAGCATCATGAATTTAATGAGCCCCACTTATTGAATTATCGTACCTACTGTTATTCGCCACGTGGCTTCACCCTATCAAAACAAATCCCATGATTTTTATTTCAAAAGTCTTCTTCAATACTTTCGTCTACATAATTTGACGGTCTCGATTACATCAAGACTCATGAGAGACTCAAAATAAATATCATTTCATTTCTCTAGTTACTAGTGCTCTCTCCTCCAATTTGATTCTCTTTTTTCTTTCTTCTGATTTTTGATTATTCAGATTTATCTGATTATGATTTTTTGTTACTAGAAATAAGATTGGATCAATTTTTGTTACTTTAAACTCAGATTAATCTGATTTGAATTCTTAATCTAATCGAGTTTTCTGTGACTTTGATCAGTTTTTGGAGTTATTTTTTCTTTCTCTTCATTGAAGTAGTATTTTTGGTGGTTCTTGTTGGTGAATCCGTGAACAAAAGGAAGAATGATGTTTGATCTTAACGTTAGAATCACTGAACAAGTGATGGACTGTGATTCTGAAGAAGTTTTCAAGGTGAAACAGCAAGGAAGTAGTTCTGGGAAAGTTCAACAGGTTGTGATAGATGATTCATCAGGAACATCGAATTCATCATCTGTAGTGAATGCTGAAACTGCATATTCGAGTAATGGTGCAGAAGAAGATTCATGTTCAACTCATAATAATCATGACCATCTAAGTGGTAAAAATGGTAACGGAAATGAGATTTTGGCGTTGGACTTTGGTATACTGAAGAAGGATGTCGATGTTATTGTTAATAGAGTTGAAATCAGAGATTCTCGTGACGATGATTTGGCGGGAAATCTGAGCTTATTACAATCAAGTTTCGTAACTAAGAAGCTATTTCCTGTTAGTCATGGTGATTCTAATGGTTTCAATTTGTTTTTACCAAATTCTGAGTCTTCGATTCAATCGCATTGGATGGATCTTTCTTCTCACCACCGTGGAACTGTTGTTGGTGCTGCTAGTGGTGGAAATCATCATAAACAAGAGGAAGTGATGAAAGTAATTCATCCACCACCACCACCACAACAACAGCAACAACCTCAAGTGAAGAAGAGTCGAAGAGGACCTAGGTCTAGAAGCTCTCAGTACAGAGGAGTTACATTCTATCGAAGAACTGGCAGATGGGAATCTCATATCTGGTTAGTGTTAGTCCTAATTTGTTTGATCTTTCTTTGAAGTTTCAGTGTTTAATTACTGTAATTAAGATTATGTATTTATTTTTGATTTGGTGTTATAACAGGGATTGTGGGAAACAAGTTTATTTAGGTAAGGATTTATGATAATCTCTACATGAAATTTATCTGTGGCTCATAAGAAATTTGGTTGTCAATTAGTGCGAGAGATGAACTTGTTTCACGTGTTTGATGAATTTTAGTGTTGGTTTTGTAATATTTTAGGTGGATTTGATACTGCTCATGCTGCAGCAAGGTAAAATTTGATTTCACTGAAAACTAGAATTTCAAATGTTAGGCTATTTCAATTTGATTTTTGTAAGTACATGTTTTCAAAAGAGATTGGGTTTCATGGTTACAGAGCGTATGATCGAGCAGCAATTAAGTTTAGAGGCGTTGAAGCTGATATTAACTTTAATCTTAGTGATTATGATGAGGATATGAAGCAGGTACTAATTATTTGACTTTACAAAAAAAACTAATCAATGATGCTTATAGGTTCAGTGGTGATTTGTTTTTTAATTTTGCTGCTGGGTGTAATCTGATTGGATTGTATCTTCGTTTAACTGATCTTCAGATGAATAACTTAACCAAGGAGGAATTCGTTCACATCCTTCGTCGCCATAGCACGGGATTCTCAAGGGGTACGTCAAAATATAGAGGAGTGACGCTTCACAAATGCGGTAGATGGGAAGCTCGTATGGGACAATTTCTCGGCAAGAAGTAAGAAAGACCTTCAAAACTTAACAACTAGGAAATTACATTTAAGATATATTATACAACTTCCGCAAACATAAAATCTCTAGAATGGGTATCAGGCTTCTATACTAGGCTCTAAACAATTCTAAGATGCCTATACAAGAAGATTTGAGAACCTTTCATAGATGAGAATGTAATGATTGCGTGCAGGTATATATATCTTGGGCTATTCGACAACGAAATAGAAGCTGCAAGGTCTTACAGATCATGATTTTGTTATCTCGTATACAGAATTTATTACCTTAAGGTTTCTTCCAACACAAGTCTACATTTTGGTTTTTGGACTCAGGGCTTATGACAAAGCAGCTATCAAATGTAATGGAAGAGAAGCAGTCACCAATTTTGAGCCAAGTACATATGCAGGGGAGATAAATCCCAAGATCGACGAAGGAGGTATTAGTTGATCTAAACATCATTTTGTCTGATTTGTTATGTTTTGTTAATCTCTTAAAATGGCTGTTGTTTTATATCATTCAGGCACCAATTACAACCTTGACCTAAACTTAGGGATGTCTACGCCTTCTTCTGCTGATGGACGACGATGTGGAAGCAATATGATCGGTTACTCCCCTTTCAGCACACATGATGCTAAGAGAGCAAGGGTAATTACCATACAACTTTTTTAAGACTTTATAATATCTTATTAATATGCAAGAAATAGCTGTTTCATGAACCTAGATAACATTACTCTGCTTATGCATCCGTCAACAACTTCAAGTGTAGAGCACATGTTCAGATTTGAGCTTAATCACTAGCTAGCTATACTCGAAGGCTCAAATTTCTTAAGAAAAAAATAGGAGACTCTTATGATGGATCATATATATCAAAAGTTGACTAATTTTTGCCATTCAAGTGGATATTGGATTGAGCCTCAGTTTGTTATGTCAAAAAGCTATTAACAAACCTTATCATCTACCGTGCTTTTCCAGATGGAGAACCCTGTTGCAGCAGCTCTGTGTGTTCAAACACCGAATGGTCGAGTTATGTCATCCGAGCACCCTGCATTCTGGACTGGCATACCTCCCAATTTCTTTGTTAATTATGAGGTAATTAGTGTGTCTGATGTGACTGTTTTTGCTCTTAATTTCCAAACAGAAAGCAATTACTACTCCGCCTCGTGCCTCCCCCCTTCCAAGCGTATAGAGATAACACTTGTCAACCTTGGAAGCCAGAGATTAGCATTGTCACAATTAGATGTCCTTGAAATATACAGTCTTCCTCTTTGCATATAATTTCAGCCTTGAAACTCCTTGGCTTCATTGCTAGATTCAAATGAAGTATTGTAACAGCTTAGGTTGTAAACAGGTTTCAAACTTCAGTAGAAAACTTGCTTTAAGTATTTTTATTTTTTTTTCATTTTTTTTTCTATAGCTCTATCAGGACATTAACTAACAAAAGCCTGGCTTCTAATTGCAGGGGGGAATAATCGGTAGAAGGGTGGATGTAGATTTGCCTCGAGTGGCGAGTCAGTCCATGCAACTTCATGGATCATTTGTACCCACTGCCACAATGCCTTTATTCGCTGCTGCAGCATCATCAGGATTCTCTTCTTCAGCTACAATTCCTCCCAATACCAACAGGATCTGAATTCTGAAGAGCTACTAAAATCTATCTGATTTTATATTCTATACATCTGGGTAACTCGGCTAAAACAATCAGACATCCCAGGGCATCCCTTTCTTACTCTACATATCTCTTAGACCCTCAAAACCATATTATGTTGCATTTAAAGTAAATGGTTGTAAACAATGAATAAGTATATAACCACGAAAAATATTTAAAAGTTGGATTGCAGTTAAACCAGCTTAGTTCCGAGGGAGAGAGTGCTGCTGTTTGCGTGCTTGTCTATTCCAGGTGGTTGTTATCACTTATCAGAAACAATAGTATATATATATATATATATATATAGTAACAGAATATGCCAAGCCTGATATATAGTATATACCAAGCCTGATATATCCGTCTCAATTGTAATAGAAAACTGTTAATTAAAAAATCAAAACTTATTTATTGTGAATCTAATAATGATGGTATTCAGGGCTCTAAGCTGCGTCTCTGTTGCTTCTTTTATCTGAGCATTTTCAGTTCAGGCCTCCCATCTCTATGCCGTACTGGGGGGGCTTGATTCCCTTGGAAGAAGGGACAATAGACTTCTGTGTTTAACGTAAGGAGATGGTTTAGTATTCGTCCACATGAAAAGTCATAACCACTTGTTTACACATATTTTTCCCATCCTGCAACAGTATCAGGATTACCTTGGCTTTTCATAGTTTTGAAAGGGTTCTTTTGCCTACAATATCTCCCTCAAAAGTAAACATGAGTCATGACATTCCCAGTCAAAATAGGATAATGCTACGTTGACTGTGGAATTCTCCCACGAAAAATTCAAGAAGACACAGCTCTTCGGCCACCTGGAAAAAATAGGGATCCCGGGAGACTACACTACATTTGTCAGACTGTCACCACAGAATCCTTGCCCTTTCTCAGTTTTCCTAATCGGTAGGAATATGCATGTGAACAAGCTAGCTTTTCAGTTGTCACAGTCTTTCCATCAATGATGATGGGTTATATCCTCTTTATTTTCAGCTCAGCTCTATCCCCCAGCTTCACATCTTTATAAGTTGCTTCTGGAATAACGAACCAGGGATAGGGGTCATTAAAGGACTTAAAATATTAGTTGAGTGGGAATCTGTTCAGCTATTGATATCACAAATCTTTCCCTCATTTTACTTCAGTCAATCCCATCACATGGTTAATAATGAACTGACTCGAAAAGAACAAGAAGAAAATGTCCGACTCAGTAGGGTGGTCACTTGAAGGAGCGAACTACATGTTATCACTTATATGTTCCCAAGATCACGATGTCTAATACTGAAAGGTTTTCAGTTCGCAAATGGCCAAAAGAAACAAAAAACTAGTTGTGAAACTCCGAGAGAAAAAATTATACCCACATCAATCATTAACAGAAAACCAACTAAAATTCACACAACCTCCTATTAAGGTAAACTAATTCTTTCTTTCATTAAGGATCTTCTATCATCTACTGCGATCAGCCACTACTCTACATAAGAGTCCCACGCAAGGGTGCAAACGGAATGTATCTAAAAATAGATGAAGAAAAACCTAGAGGCCTTAAGCGAAACATATGGCCGCTTTGTGCACAAGGTGGCCTATCTCAGTTTTCCAACTCGACTTCAGCCCCTTAAATCACGAGAGTATTCCTGTTGTCAATCAATCGCACAGCATTTCAGTCAAACTTCTTTGCCAAGGCATAATCCTTTTTGGAAAAAGCTTTCCCTGCAAAACAATAAAGCATCAAGAAGAGCACTTGAAACTTCATATGCGAATCGAAGTATAGAGAGAAATAATAGACGGAAATCCTAACCTGCAGGTACCTCAAAAACCAAGTGATCAGATAGCTCAGAATACCCAATTTAGCTCAAGCCTTCAAAGATTTTCCATAACAAAGTAATGTGCACGTCGAGACCAGGTATAGAATTGTAACACCCATTCCAGGAGCAATGAAACAGCAGTTGGGCTATGCAGATATGATTGACCACACTTCATGCTCCATCCACCACCGAGATGCCAGAGCCCTGCTCGAAACAATTCAGTTTCGAGCAAAAGAAAGTTACATTCCAAATGCTCTGTTGTATAGATCACCTGAACTTGGAATACGGTACGTCAGATCCTCGTGACCAAGAAAATACTTGTTAAATCCAAGTGTATTCTCATTTCTAAGAAGCTCTGACAGGACAAGGTCATTTCTGCTTTGAAACTCATTCCGACCTCCATCCCAATGACCATTAGATATATGAGCAGCAGCATTTCTAGATTGTAAAGATGACTGCACAAAGGAGGGTTGCTCTTGATTTCTCAAATGCATACCACTATAGACATCATTACGAGAAGAAAATCTATCGCCGTTCCCGAATTGATCCGAAAATCTAGAATGCTGCTGTGCAGATATGGATTGCTGCATTAATAGCTGCTGAATTCTAGGATCATCCTGAGGAGAGAAGGTTGACTTTATATCTGGAATTGAGCCATTAATAATCCCATTAGGAAGCAGCCCTTTGCCAACTGCCATTATTGCAGGATCAAAAAACTCAATGTCTTCATGACTGACAGGGTTTCCATTTGGCTGACCCCAATACTGATTTCTTAACATTGAACTTTCAAAAGAATGATTTCCTGGAGAGAAAAAATACGTAATATGTAAGAACCATAGTTAAGTATAAATTGTACGAAAAGAATTTGAAAATGTACAAACCAGAAGCAGTATCTAGAGTGTCCAGCCTATCTTGAGAAGAAAATCCTGGAGGTGTCGCTCTGCTGGGAATCGAAAATCCAGGAGGTGCAGAAATTGGAGCTCTTGAAACTGTTCAGAAGAATATCAGAGAACGTTAGTATTTATATTGTTAATGACACCCAAAATAAAAACATATCCAATTTCATACTCGGGAACCATGTTAGACGTCCAAGCAAAGAACAGTCAACTTGGACTTAATATAAGAGATCCAGATAATTGGTTCACAGTTTGGAGATACTCATGACAAGGTGAACGACGCCCAAAGTCAAAAGATATCCAATTAAATAGGGGCATTGGGAACCATGATAGACGTCTAAGCAAAGACTAGTCATCTTGGACTTACTATAAGAGACCAAGATAATAAGGGCATTGGGACCCATAATAGACGTCTAAGCAAAGACTATCTTGGACTTATTGGACTTAAGACCGAGATATATGAGACCTGGTTCACAGTTTTGATATGCAACTGATAAAGGTGCAGTAACCTGAAATCATCAAAATAAGTGATAGAGATGCATCCTTCTACTATAAAGTGCTGTCAAATATAGATTTTATACCACTACAGTAAGAAAAGGTTTATCCAGGAACTTGTTGGGTGAAGACATGAAACAATGTAAACCTCATCCCAAAAAGCCAAACCAGCACACTGTTGGATCCTCCATCTACAACTAAACTTGAATTAGAGGAGCAAGGATAGATACATGATTTCAGGCACTTACACTCTGCGCCGATCACGATCACTAAATGATGCACATGATTTTGAATGACGTTCTTACAAAAATCAAATCATGATTTTAATACAACTAAAATACTTAACAGTAAGAAAAGAAATAAGACAGCACAAAGATGCGCACAAAGACGACTAAAACAGCAAAATTTCAATCCCTATTTAGTAACTAGCTAACAGTAGGAATGGGAAGATATACTCCTATATAACAGGGTTTTAGTATGCTTAAACAACAAGAGGCCATGGGAGTCAATCCAATAGGTTTACAAGAGAGCTTACTTGATGAAGTGAGTGATTGTCCACCAGGAAAGATGTCTGCTTCCTCCAAAATATAGGATGAAAAACCTGGTTGACGCTTTTCGGTGTATAAGTCTCCGTTTGCCATGGAACTCAGATAAGTAGAGTAATTACCCATATAACCATTGCTGCCTGAAGAAGGCTCCAAGCCAGGTACTTGGTTTGCAAAATCATCTTGTCTTGCAAATGAAAACCTAGATTGGTTGCTGTTATTCACTTTCAATGCACCAGAGAGAGAGCCATGCTCATTTTCACCAAACAATTGAGCAAGATTCTGAGGTAATGCCAATGAAACATCCCACACGTCAGAGTCCATTGAAAAAATATTTGAGATTATGCTACTTTCACCCATATCCACAGTACTATTTTTCAGAGCACCAGATCCTTTATCATTACAACTTCCTGAGTAACCAACAGGTTCAACATTCAATGGATGTCTGGAATGACCAAAAGTCCTTCCCATATTAGAAGAACTGCTGACCTTGCTCTCGAAATACCCATTAGGTGATAACAGCTCATTTGATCTAGATAGAAGTGAAGCATCACCGACATCTGCCCGCACAGTTGTATTATCAACACTGAGATGATTGCTCAAAGGGAAACTATGGTCGCCTTCCCAGCTATTCCCGCTGGAACTGTTTATAGAATGAAGAAGATCAGATGAGTAAGGCAAATGTGATGACTGCCCACCAACTTCTGGAATCTTCAAAGTTCGCCTATTCACATCTTGCACGCCTTCTTGAGCTTCACTACCTCGAACTAATGGTACTTGTCCTTTTGACTCAGAAATCCTACTAGGCGGTTCTTTTAAAACAGACACTTCATCAGATGAGCTGGCAATTTCACTCGCAACAAGTGAATTACCAGGTAAACCAGATGAAATGTGATTAGAGACTGGACCATTAGATTTAAAAGTTCCTGCGCCAGTGTAGCTACCTATGGCTATAGAAGAAATCCCAGAACATAAACTCTGAGTTGCTTCATCGATAACAACACTCACACCCTTGCCTGAAGCCGAAGTACTAGCTTTTTTATTAGGTACTTTAGAATTTTTTAATGGCTTTACAACGCCTACTTCCCTGTTCTCAGATAAAGGTGGACATGCTGTAAGGGGAGGAAATGCATCTCGGGCAACCTCCTCTGGTTTATCAGTTGTAGTTTTATCTCTAGCTGAAGTTTGTTTGCGATTTTCCAGGAACCCGGATCTACCATTAGAATGTACCGCATGATTATCTTCTGCGCCACTATGTTTCTTTCCTACTTCGGTATGCACTGTAGCAGCCCAAATTGTGCTTGAAACCATGGGAGGGAACGAATCATCACCACGCCCATCAGAGTTTTGTTTGGTAAACCCAGTTGAACCATCTGACGATATGTTAGGTGGACGTCCATTTGAAGCACGCAATCCCCTGAGAAAAAATTCATAAAATTCAGAAGCAATACTTCTCAAACCAAACAAAGATAAACTAAAGAGAAGATCATACCATGAAGCTGCTGCTGGAAGAGAGACAGATCTTCCAGGGGACACAATTGGCACACTGGGGGGCGAAGATTTACCAAGACTTGAAGAACTCTGGTTTACAGTAACAACCAAGTTGTAATCAGAATAGATGTTGAATAAAGATATATCCAATACTCAAACATTCAAACTATAAGAGCATGGCACTCTTTTCATGAAGAAAAAATGTATAAACAAAGAAAACAGATAAAAACAGCATACAATCTCTGTTTTCATACATTTGAGACACTTATGGGTATAGGCTTTTCTAAAGTAGGTGCACTGATATTGATTAGCTCGTCTGCTGGAGGAGGCAACACATTTCCTGAACGTCGCAGAGAATTGTTTGTAGCGCCAGTTATTTGTTGAACTCTACTCCTACAAAAATAGAAGGTGGGTTAATACAATAAAGTTACTTTAAGACATACTTTAAACAACATTAATTCCTTCAGAGCACTATGATTACACTAAACACTAAACAATTCCAGGTGACCCTCTTCACAAGTTCAAGGGAAATGGAATTATTAGGTCAATAGGTCTTTAGCTGATTGATACCAAGTACAAAAAGGGTCATCCAAGTGTAATTAACCCACCTCAATTAGTTTCATTCTCTTCTACTGGCTACTTCATAACACGTTAAACACACAAAAAGCAGAGAGACTTTGGCATAAACTACAAATAGATAACACCACATAGTTCAGCATATGCAACTGTACCTGGTATATGCTGAAATTATTTCATCTTTCGTAAAACTATCTTCTTGGGTGCCAACTTCATGCAGATACAGGCAATCAGGATTGTTACAAGGCTGGAAAACGAAGAGAAACTTTTAACTAGTGCGAATAGCTGTTTTCAGTAACCAAGAAAAAGAACGCGATAAGATCTCAATTTATGTATGACTTTCCCCATACCGTATTTCTTAACCATGCATGACAATATTTTGTGGTTCCAAAGCACGCTCTGCAAAGGGGGGGGGGGGGGCGCAAACAGGTGTCAAGATGATACATCCTGCTATGTTATGCATAATACATGACAAATAGTGCATGAGCTTACTTTAAGGGTTTATCTTCTAGGACATAGCCATGCACTGATTGTATACATCGGACCGCCTCTTCTTCTTTTGAGTAAGTAATATATCTGCAAGCACGAATAACAGAACTGATGTAAATTACATTTTAAGCATGAAACGCCCGTTAATTAGCCAAAAATCGGATAGAAGTTCAGTAATCTTTTGCACACTGGAAAAAACATGCAGTAAACCACATACTTAAGGGGAGAACAGCAAAAGGAGATACAACAACAATTCATGGCGGGCATTTCATAGCCATAACAGCACTTTCGCACCCCCACCCAAAAAAAAAAAAAAAAAAAAAAAAAAAAAGAAAGAAAGAAAGATGACGGAAAATCTCAATTAAAACCAGCGAACTTACACACTACAAGTGTTGGTAGCAGAATATTGTATGGACCCTCCAGCATTTCGGGACACAGAAACCTTCATAACCTTTCCATACTGACCAAAATACTCCTTGTGCTGGAGAAGCTGCACAGAAC
>JAJJMB010011511.1:566986-797718 GCA_023531105.1 Papaver atlanticum | reverse complement strand
TGTCTGAATTGTTCTCAGCCATAGACCTGTTTGCAAGTAAGCACATCATGAGCATTCCCAATTTAACCAAATATTGTTTGCTAAAAGTATGTATAGCAGTGTGTGCTAATGCTATAAAACAATCACCTTTCAAATCTCACTGTCTTCTCTACAATTTTTTCCTTGTCATAGGGAGTGCGACATGCAGGACATCTTCCCTCCATATCATCCTTCTCAGCCATGTCCATGACATTATGCCAACACCAAACGCATATCTAAAGAAACAATACAAAAATAAGAACTAGTCCATAATGTTTCCAATTATCTAATCCAAAAAATCCATATCTAACCTCGTAACCACATTTGCAAGGCTTCAATTGCTTATCAGTCAAATCCATCTCTTCGGTACAGAGAGGACATATCTTGTCTCCTTCATCACCCATGTTTTGACCTACAAACAGAAAAGAAATCAATTCCAGCTGAGGAAAAAACACAATTGAAATATAAACTGAAACCAATCAACAAAACAAATCGCAAGTGAACAATCAACTAATAAAGACTAAACACATACTACAAACTAAACACATGAAACCCTAAAAAAGTTACGTGATAATTTTATCGCAACTGTAGTTTCAGATAATGTTAGGAATTTAAGAATCAAAAAACATAATCATTGTTTGATTAGCAACAGGCACAACAGAAATCAGTATCATCAAAACACAAATCTATTAGAAAAACATGGATCTTAACAAGTTAGGGTTTCGTTTTCGAAACTGGTGATACTTACAGTTAGGGATCTAAAAAGTAACGAAATCTCTTCTTCGGAGGCAGAAAAACAACAGCAATATACGCAGTTGAGGGAGAGAGAATGAGAGGGGAAGAGAACGAAGCCCTAAAAGAGAGATATAGAGAGAGACGACTACGAGTGATAGAAACTCAGAGGTCCGAAACGCAAACGCCTTTTCTGGATGGATGGATCTTTTCTTTGTTTTTTAATTTTCGGAGGCCTTTATCTATCATTAAATATAAATAAATAATCACTTGATTTTTCTTTATGATCCGTGTAAAAAAAAAAAATTACCAAAAAAACCTAGAGAAATTTGGTATGGTATGAAATTGGAAAAGGATTTAGATAGCCCTGGGTGTCAAAGTCAAGCCCGTTATTATTAAGTTAAGCTGAATTAGATAAGCCCAAACCCAGGACCAAAGCATCAGTTTTGATATTCCTAGTTAGCTAGTTCAAAGTAGGAGTGTGCAAGAAAATCCAACCGTGTCCGGCCCAATCAGCCGCGGATTTAACATCCGTAGATCAGCGAATGATGCGGACCAGATGCGGATTAACCACGAACGGATTCACTTTAAAAAAAAAAAAAAAAAAACTTCCGGCGAGATTTCTGCCTTTCTCTTAAAATCTGGAAGAGTTAAGTCAGAAAAGTTAGTAATCCCATGAACAGGAAAAATCTCCTATTAGAGTTCGTACAAAATCAACATACAGGACTTTCGTAATCTCAATCTGCCCTATTAAAAAAAAAAAATTGGATCAGTTTATGGAAAGCTCACCTAGGCAAACAATGTCATGGGCAGTTGATGATTCCAAAAAGCTAAAACATCAACACCGACAGATGAGTTTCAGCTTAAAAGTATTGAATTAGAATATAATAAACTTAAGGCTTTAAGTGGTGATTAAAATTTTATTTTCACTAACCTGAGGACAAGATGCAAGGAAGTTTAGAACTTGAGGCAAGAAAAAGATCAGGAGGGTTTCACTGTAATGTAAAGAGAATCGATCTTGATGAGTAATAAGATATATATGTTCAAATTTCCATAAAACACAAAACCATAAAAAACTAAAATTCAGTTTAATAAAAACCATAGGTTTAGTTATCCAATCACCTGTTATTGATCTAGCTACTACGTTTTTATATGAGTTGTACAGTTGAACATATATCAAAAATAGTTTAACATTACATTATGTATCATAATCTGTAATCACATAGTAGTATAGTACGCAGGTTAGGAACCCATATGACATTATCAAAAATCAAGCCAGACTAGTGAGCAGAGGTTTCTTACAGCAGATGCAATTACAGCTGTCTGTCCAACTTCAAGGCCATTAATACCAGCGTGAATACTGATGGAGTTCGTACAAAATACAGCCAAAAGAAACATGTACAGTTTATATATGCGGCCTGTCATTACATAAAACCTAACCGAGTCCCTGGAGGAGTATCAACCAGTTGATTAGTAGGTAGGACTTCACAAAGTCCAACGGTGCTGGTGAATCCGCGGATTCAAATTCCAACCGCAACCAAACCGCTAAAAGTGCGGATTTTAGAATCTCACCCGTGTCCGGCTCATAGATTTTGCAGATTGGGTTTTACCCGTAATTTTTCGGACGGATACGGGTGAAATCCGCGGTTCCAGACTTTTTGCTCACCCCTAGTTCAAAGTCCAAGATATATGTACACTCTTTTCTATCTAGCTTGGTTCGCCGGTGTTTGTGGGCAAAAACGACCTGCTGGTTTTCTGGTAAAAAGTGGTGGAGGAGGTAAGTGCGCGATAAAGCAAATACTCGAAGTAGCAAATCGCCTGAATCTTTAAACAAATGTACTGCACGGGAGTACTTTGAGTTCGAGAGACTAATCTATAGGACCGTGACCTAAACCAAGACAATGGTTGTTCCAGGTTCAATTCGGTCACAAGAGGAGGAGAAGGGCCAGTCTGTGGGGAGGGAAGCTGAGAAAGTATGGAGATAAATGGAGATTGATCAGTTGATGATGTGATGTGTTGAACTGCTTTGAAGATGAATTCTCTGTGTAAACGAGAGGAATTCTCTGTAAGTGTTTGATAATTGACTGTCGTAGGTTTGCTTACGTTGAGTCTTGTTAGTCTTATCAAATCATAGGTTGAGCAACCTATTTATTGCAGCACATCGATCTCCTGTAAGTGGTGACAGTTGAAGGAAGTGGAAGAATGAAAAAGTGGGAGAACATGCAAAAACCACTTTCCACTTTGCGTGGAAGACTTGGTTGATTGACCATCCACTATTCCATTTACTCCTTAACTGTCAGCACGAGTTACTCACATTTCTCATCGTGGATGTATTGCACATCGCATGTGTTGTAGACCGCCAGACCAAAACCCTAGTGATATCCCCCCATGTGACATGAATTGATGTCTCATGTGTAAGTCTGATTTACAGACGTATTTTTATGTGTGGTCAATACTTGACCTAAGACTATGAGTCTTAATCGATGAACTGAATAGTTCATGGTTCAAGGTCGTGATGGATGAAGCATGGAGTGCTTACTGGAACAACAACATGCTCTATGGACCATGGACGTTGAATTAGGTCACTGATAACCGTGACATATGATTATGCTAGCTGAAGTAATGATAGTTAAATGACTTGGATTAATGAGATTGTTGAATCGATCATGAACCATTATGTTGGTGCGTTGAGCACTTGACAGGAAGTCGTATGAAAGTAATCATTGTTGAATGATCATAGAAGGTTCATCTCGATCCATGTGTCATGAGTCAGTCGAATAACAAGGAGAGAATATAATATTAAAATAATGGTCGACTGACGAACCAAATGTTGGTTGATGAACCAATAAAATACTGATAGCTGGATCAATATTAAATTCTTGAATGATAGCTGAATCAACATGAGAAATATTACTTTGCAGAGTAATTGATAGTTGAATAAATAAAATATTAGTGGCCGACCGAATATTAAATTATAAATTAAAATGTTGATTGTTGTATCAACATAAAAATTATTGTTGTTTGAACTTGTTCAAAATTATGCTTTGCAGAGCATTAGGTTCAAAACCCTAATTTTGGCAGATGGATCATCAATGGATGATTAACTAAGAACCAACCAATGGATGAGTGAGAGACCGGCTACATGAGGTGATGGACCAACCATGCAGTATCTAGATGCTCGACCAAGCATTAACCAAAGTCCTTTGCAGAGCAATTGGTGAAAGGATGATTAATTGTTGTTCAATCATTATTAAGATAGTACTTGACTGAGCAATAGGTAATAAAACCTAATTATGGAGAGAGGGAGGGGACCGGCCAAAGGGGTGTGGAACCGGCCCCTGGTGGTCGTGGGACCATCTAATGGTGAATGAATCATCTTCCTAGTTGCTAGAAAGAGTTTGAACCAAATATGAACTGTAGAGGATTAATTAGGTCATTAATCACTGAAAAAGGTGGGACCGGCTTCTGCAAGCCAAAGGGCCGACCATGACCGGTCATGGTGGCATGCTCGTGCTACTATGTTGTTCGCGGACCAATCCTGAGAATTTCGGTATTTTATGATGGTCCATCGAGTATTATTTGATCCTTTTATGAAGAACTTGAGTTTAACTGAAACTCTTAATTTTGGTTGACAGACCAACCATTTAAAATATTAAAATAATATTATTTTAATACTTCTCATGGCAGAAAGACATGATGGTTGCAGAACCATGGAGCAGTATTTGAAAAGATATGGAAGTATGGAGTTTTGATAGAAAGAGAAAGTCCTTAAAATAGAAAACCCTAATAATAAAATAATAATATAAAAATGAGGAAAAAGGAGGGGTAAATCGGCAAAAACCGGCACACGCCTAGTCGGTCGGCCGTATGGGTCCCACTCCACGGTTTTCTATTTTTTATTTTTTTATTAATATTTTCTCCGGTGCGGCTACGATGTGGTCCCCCTTTAAATGTAGACACGTCGTATAAAATGGAAAAAAAATTCCAAGACAGTTTTATTATCTAACAGTTTATCCTTTTTCGTTTTTAAATTTCATACTTTTTTTCAAAAAGTAAAACAATTAAGGGGACTTGGAGGGGGCAGGTTTTTAAGTTAAATAGGTGTCAGAACATACAAAATGTAGGCGGCCCGACCGCATCTTAGACGAAGCACTCGCTCTTCCTTTTCATTCTTTGATCAAACTTCCATATCCTTGTTCTTCAATGTTTTTGGATGTTCCTTTGAGCATTATTACTAAATACGCCTGTGCCTTTTACTCCGGGGTGCCCCATATACCGAAAGGTAAATATTCATTATTGCTCCATGGAATTCAGCTGAAAAAAGCCATGGATCCCGAGTAAGTGAACATTAGGATTTTATTAGTGTATTTTTTCTATCTAAATGAAGGTATATTTCATTTGTGTGTAACAAGCTAAGACCATCTAACGGTGGAGAGATATTGCTTTGGTTTTAAGCAAACTTAGCTTGAATTTTAAATCAGGTTTTCATCTAACCGTGAATATTGAAGCTTTGTTACCAAGCTATCTTAGCTTTGATTGAAAGCAAACCCTGATTTGAAAGACTATATAAGGGAGAACTCTAGCAACTGGAAAACCTAATCCCGACACTTTCCTGTGGCCTAGTTGCGACTAGATTCGATTCTCCTTTAACCTAGGTTTTTCCAAAACCATTATAGGTTAACGACTTGAAGACTTCATTTGGGATTCGTGAAGCCAGACCCAACTATTTTCTCTGCAGTTGCGTGTTTTGATCTTACTTGTTCTATCGTATTGAGTATTATCTTCTCTAAGATTTGCTCGATATTTATCTCCGATAGGTAAGATATAAAAAGTAATCACAAATCTCTTTGTCTCATTATTTGTGATTCCACAATAACTTCTTATACTACCATATAGTTAAGTTATTGTGAGGTGATTGATATTTCTAGGCTGTTCTTCGGGAATATAAGACCAGATTATCAGTTGGTTCCTGTTCACCTTGATTTATCAAAAGAAGGAACAAACACTTTATAGGTACTTCTGTGGGAGACAAATTTATCTATCAAAATAAACTTATCTGTGGGAGACAGCTTTGTTTATAAGTCTTCGACTTTGGGTCGTGGCAACTCTTAGTTGTAGGTGAGATCAGCTAAGGGAATCAAGTGCGTAGAGTCCTGCTGGGATTCAGAGATGTAAGGAACGCGACTATACCTTAATCAGTGTGAGACTTGGTTAGGGCTCAACTATATTCCAGTCCGAAGTTAACTTGTAGTAGGCTAGTGTCTGTAGCGGCTTAATACAGTGTGGTGTTCAAAACTGGACTAGGTCCCGGGGTTTTTCTGCATTTGCGATTTCCTCGTTAACAAAACTTATGGTGTCTGTGTTATTTCTTTTCCGCATTATGTTTTTATATAATTGAAATGTCACTGGTTGTGCGGAGTTCAATCAATTGGTAAATCCGACCTTGTTTATTGGATAGAAATTGATTGACGCTTAAACATTGGTTTTTGATACCGTCCAAGTTATTTCCATACCAATCAGTTCACGGATTCCATTATGCTGATTTGCTGATTGATTTGAGAAAGAGATATAACTCTTGGATATATTTCTTTGTTTGAGTCTGACTGTCTAGTTGATTCTCTTGGAATTAGATTGGAGTTAGTCCATACAGATTGTCGAACGAAATATTGGGTGTGTTTGTTAAACCCCCGCTTTTTCAGCTCTCTCAGGGGGGTCACACCTTGGTAAGCTAACAACTTGGCTAATCTCCTCTTTTCTTATTCCAAGGTTAACCTGTTATCATGGTTCACTAACTGATATTCAAAGTTCTTTTTGTTGTTTAGGGACGCTGCCACAAGGAGCACTCTGGCTTTGAGGGACCTTGTTTTAGAGAACTGCTCAGTCGAACTTTTAAGCGTTGCTATCTCAAGCTTGTTTGTCAAGTTTAGTTGATCAAAACTATATACTTGATTTCTAGTCTACTTATAACTATGTTTCGGATTAGAATAGAATGTGTAGTTGAGCTTTAGACTTCACGACGTTCACCAATTGAAGATGAAGATCTACTGAGGAGCTTGGAGGAACTTCGTCAACAAAAGGTATGTGGAGCCTAAAACTTATGTATCACTCAGAAGTTTATTTTATTCTATCTTCTAATGAGACTAAGTCGTATATCTATATAGACTTTTACATTATACACATTTGATATTTCGATCCGAGTTTATCTCGCTTATCTATTTCTCGAAATATGTGTTGGAAGATTTTTGCTTTAGCTATGTTCATCATATTCTTGACGAGTTTAGTTGGAAACAATCTATTTGTCGGAAACTAAATATTAAGTCAAAAGATGATCATGTGAAAATTACCTTGAACATCTTACATGATTTGTGTGAGACAATCATTTGATGTTAGCTTGGGAAGTTTCGTATTGATCATTCGATCACTTGAAAATTACTTGAAGCTAATGACATGTGTGAGATTACCATTGTCGTCTTCTAAGGATGTTTCAATGATTGAAATGAGAGTTTAGAACAATTACCCATGACTGGATACAACACGGTATGCATATACAGTATGCGAACTGTATTATGATAATTCAGGCCCGGAACTCTTGTTTGCGTACCTAGTATGCGAACAGATTTACCTGAGAAGGTCTGAAACTCTTGTTTGCGTACCTAGTATGCGAATGGGTTTACCTGAGTTGGGTCCGGGACAGTTGTTTGCAAACCGGGTTTGCGAACGGCTTGACTAGGCCAAGGTCCGGAGCTGCTGTTCGAGTACCTAGTTTGCGAACACAGTGGTTAAGTTCTAAAATCGGTTATATATGATTCTCATACTCATGAACTAAAACAATTATGAATTAAGGAATGCAAATTAACTTTGCAAACCGTGGGTTAATGTTCATAAATTGATTCTTGTATAAGTACACGATTACGAATCAATCCGATTTCGTTTCAATTTGTTCATGAATATTTATATGAGATAGTGAACAATTGAACAACTCTATTTGAAACACAATTAGATTCATTTGATTATCTATCATGATTGATTGATCATCATATTTGATCTAGAAGTGTTAGATGAATAAGGCTAAGACAAAAGTGTTCATATGGCTAACTTCAGTTAACTGTTATTGAGCCAACCCAATATACACGTTTAGGTACGGTTACCCATATCTAAATATAAGTATATTTCATTTGTGTGTAACAAGCTAAGACCATATAACGGTGGAGATTGATTGCTTAATTTCTAAGCAGACTTAACTTAAATCTTAAATCAGGAGTTCATCTAACGGTGAGTACTGAATGCTTTGTTACTAAGCTATCTTAGCTTTGATTGTAAGCAACCCTGATTTAAAAGGCTATATAAGGGAGAACTCTAGCAACTGGAAAACCTAATCCCGACACTTTCCTGTGTCCTAGTTGCAAACTAGAGTCAATTCTCCTTTAACCTAGGTTTTTCCAAAACCATTATTAGGTTAACGACTTGAAGACTTCATTTGGAATTCGTGAAGCCAGATCCAACTATTTTCTTTGTAGTTGCGTATTCTGATCTTACTTGTTTTATCATATTGAGTTTTATCTTCTCTAAGATTTACTCGAGATTTATCTCCGATAGGTAAGATATAAAAAGTAATCGCAACAGTTTTTCGTCTCAGACTCTTGTGATTCCGCAATAACTTTTTCTGTTAATCAGTTAGGTTATTGTGAGGTGACTAATATTTCTAGGCTGCTCTTCGGGAGTATAAGACCGGATTATTAGTTGGTTCCTGTTCACCTTGATCTTTGAATCAAAAGACGAAAAAAAACAGAATAAAGGATAAACATATCTGTAAGAGACATATTTGTTTATAAGTCTTCGAATTTGGGTCGTAGCAGCTCTTAGTTGTGGGTGAGATCAGCTAAGGAATCAAGTGCGCAGAATCCGGTGTGGTTCTAGAGGCATAAGGAACGCGACTGTACCTTAATCGGTGTGACACTTGGTTAGGGCTCAACTACATTCTATTCTGAAGTTAACTTGTAGTAGGCTAGTGTCTGTAGCGTCCTAATACAGTGTGGTGTTCAATCTGGACTAGGTCCCAGGGTTTTCTGCATTTGCGGTTTCCTCGATAACAAAATTTCTGGTGTCTGTATTATTTCTTTTCAGCATTATATTTGTTTATATAATTGAAATATCACAGGTTGTGCGTAGTTCAATCAGTTGATAAATCCGACCTTGATTGTTGGATATAACTTGATTGACACTTGGGCATTGGTCTTTCATACCGTCCAAGTTATTTATCATATCAATCAGGCTCACGGATTTCTATCTGTTCGATTTGCTGATTGTATTGAGAAAGAGAGATAAAGCTCTTTGATATATTTCTTGATTGAGTTTTGGTTTTAAGTTGGTGCTCTCGGAATTATATTGGAGTTTAGTCCATACAGATTGTCGAACGAATTATTGGGTGTGGTTGTTATACCCCCGCTTTTTCACCTTGGACCTTCAACCCCCTCATCTTTGATAACTCTTATTTTAAGTGAGTCATTGTTTATCTAAACCTGGACCCTTTCCCTTTAGTTGTCAGTTCATGACTAACATATAGATATGACCTTTAATCAGATTGTTGTTAAAACTATAGTTGAGCTTATTAAATTGTTCCCTTAATAATTTGTGTTTTTTTGGTACAGAGAGCTTTTGAGTGGTGAGAAGGAATGACTTCTTCAAATTCCCAGTGACAAACCCTACTCACTGATCCAGTCTTCCGCCCTCTTGTTGAGAAATATGCAGCGGCTTGTATTTTGTTTCAGATTTTCTGCCTTATCGTTTTGTCAGGTAGTTTTGCTTGGTACTTAACTATAAGAGTTATCTTCTTATTTCAGGATAAGGAAGCTTTCTTCAGGGACTATTGTGAAGCCCACTTGAAACGCTAAGAATTGGGATGGGCGTTATCTTTCGTTTCCTTAGATATTAGCGCAAAATTACGTATTTGATGAAGCTGAAAGTAGTACAATTATGCAGATGAAAGTAGTTACTGATAAAATGCCCATTTATAATTACAGATTTGCATATGCATAGATTGATCACTCTGGGCGTTAAAGGACTTGTGGGCTTTTTAGGAAATAAATATGTTGTTGTTCTTAAGATGTTTTTGTTGATGAATGTTGAAATTTGGGTGGTTTCACTCTTTAAGGAAATGGACACGGGGCCAACTTATCTATATTTTGGTTGTTGTCGACTAGTAAATAAAATTAGCACCTTGCAGTTAGTTTTGTTGAATCACGATAAAATCTTATTCTGCAATGTAATTTGTGTGGTCTTTTTGTTTGGTTGGTGAGCTGTTTTCCCTAAGTTGAGATTTTCTTCTCTGAAAATCCCGTGGTAAGACAGTTAAAATCAGAGTCTAGATTCAAAAGACAAAAAACATCAGCCAAAGTCTCACAGACAGTATACAGCAATCGTTGAGTACCGCTTTAAAGATGGTAAAAGCAATTGGAAATTTGAAAGTGTGTTGGATAAATATCTTCGTTACCGATTCCCAATAATACAATTCGTGTATTATATCCACCAACTCGTTACAACTCCTTGTAACAGCGATCCGGTTATGTATTTCTCTTCGTAATACCAACAAAAAAAACAAAAAAAAAAGAAAATAGAAAGAGATGATTAATCTAAACAAAACTTGAACAAACTTACTTGGGTGTATTGAGGCGAGTAATCTAAGACATTTAATGCCCTGTACTTTATGCTGCTACAGTGTATGGCATATGTATTCAACAATACCTTTGGTTGTTCTCGCGGCACTCGAGGATCACCAAACATCGAACGCGGATAAATGTAGCACAAACTCTTATTTAACTCTTGAAGATAACATGCAAACTCTAAAATTTCTAGTACTAGTTTTTATAACTCTAAAACACACTTAATGCAATAGAGAATGTGTGGGGTTTATATAGGTTTAGAAGTGACTCTTGGAGAAATCCTTTCATGAAGAATCACAACCCTTAGTGAGAGTCACATCCCTTGGGATAAAACACTATATATTGAAAAGGTTTAAGTGAGTGGACACATCCATTCACACTAACTAACTAACTCATATTTCTATTCAAAATTCCAACAATCCCCCACATTGAATAGAAATCAATGCAAGTTTAATGCAGACACTAAAAAGAGTTTGTGCGCGGAATATCACTGCATCGGGAGAGATAGCTTTTGGTTTTGAATCTTCCGTAGTGAATACCTACCGGGTTTACTAGTTGTTCAGTGGACGCGATGTCTTGAACTTCCCAACTTTATGATGTAAACCGATGCAATAGATATCACAGAGCTTATTTTCTTACATATTCGGTTCTCGGTTGTGTTCATTTCGGCCCTGAACGATACTGTTTTTTCATGAGTGCTCTAGATTAACTTAGCCTTATAGTTATCATAGTAGCGGCACCACTTCACATTCATATAGATGATCTCCTATTTGAAAGTATCCTGCCATACTCTTCTTAGTTAGACTAAGTTATATGAATCATTAAGAGAAAATCTCAACCTCTCACTTGACATGCAACATTGTTTTATCATAAAATTGGGAAAGAGAGTAATCTCTCACATTGTTTCCGGTGAGTATAAATTTACAACTTGGTTGTCCCTTTTGAACCTAGATAACCATGGGATCTCCGATCGCTAGGTTGGGTTTCTGTTGTAAAACTACTCTATATAGGCTATCCCATTTCCCTCGATGACGCAATTATACGCTCTCTAGAATTCGTATTATTTGTCGGCTTGATACAATTCACCTACACTATTTCTTTTAGATGCGCGCATTTGAGAGCAATTGCATTATGGTGCTATGTCGTCGTTTATTTATCGAGACGCACCATAATATCAAACTATGTGTTTTTTCCAGATAATTATATTGTTTGATCAGAACAATATATTTATTTAACATGCTTAAGGAAATTCCAAAATCATTTTACTTCTTCTCCGACCCTGAGTCCAAAGCTCTGGAGTTCATAGTTGATCTTACCATCAACTTTTGTTTATATGATTTCCTTGCTAACATATTCCTTCTATAGCAAGCACATAGCTTCCCATGATGACTTTTAATCATCACTATGTCAAAGATTCAATTTACACATCGTTCCAACATTTCTAGATGTGTTGCACATAAGAAATTACCAAGAATAATTTTTCTCAGATATCTTACACCACTATGCATGGTTTGTGAGTTACACTACTTTAACTTGCTTAGCACACAAAACCATGTTCTAATGCAATTAATTTTGTACACCAAAGAATAATTTCCTTGACCTATGGATGGTCCTGTATGATTCTACCATGGATCATAAGTCTTTAATTGCATTAGTTACTGGCGTACAGGCACCCCCACAATTATGAGGTATACCGATAAGATTCAAAATACCATCGTTTCTTTCGATGGTCTTAATTCTTCCTTGATTAACAACATTTTTGTTAATCTCTTCCCGTTGCAGTGGGTTTAAAAATAATTTGATATTTGGAAATTTCGTTCTGCTTTATCACAATTGGTTGTGATTCTTACCAGCCGGTGCCAAAGCAAAGTTCAAAATAAGTTTTGAACAATTAAGATATCCATAGGTTTGTTTCTTCGGAAACCTCGATGTATTTTTTTGATGGAAAAAGGAGCTTTAAAAAACCCCTAGAATTATTTATTAGGTTACCTCACTTAGATTGAGGTTTGGATTGTTACATAGCAGAAGTGGTAGATATATATACCCTTGTGTTTCATCATAATACATTGCACACTGATACAACCAATATACAATGTGAATTCTTTGATCTATATGAAACCAAATAAAATGGAAAAGACTAATATGAATACTGGTATTTTGATTATTCTTCAACCATTCAGAGGATTCTTCTTCAGTGAGATGAAATCCGTCAAAGCAGTTTCCGCTAATCATTGTAATCACGACCCATTCCGATAGCTATTGACCTTCTTTGTATAATTCTTGATCATCGTCACGTCGGAATCGATCGTCTTCAAAGATATGCTTGAATCTCCCATTGGATTTCAATTTAAGAGCACATAGGCTATAATAAAACGCACTAATGGCGATTTGAATTGAAAGTATGACAAGGCATGAAATAGCCATTAAAACAACAAAAACAGAAGAACAATAACATAAAAGTAAAATTCTAAAACTTAATCACAAAGTGATTTTTATTGAAAGCAGGGAAGTTAACTATACAATTACAAACCCAAATTTACTTGGAAAATTTGATATATCAGATTCAATCCTAATAAATCTAGGTTTGAAGAAGAAGAAATTTTGAAGAAACTAGGTTTGGATAATTTCTTGGAAAAAACTATTATGGAGAGGATTTTGGAGAGAGACTCTGAAGATAATTAAGAAAACCTCGATATCATTGTTTGAAATAATGATTCTTAATCAATCAATTGATCACTGGCCACGGATTAACCCTTTGAAGTCACGCATCAAAAATTAATCATTCAATAAATTTATGTATCCCGCCGTACTCTGTTTTCCATATGAAATGGTGTGATTCCAACGTGTTGGCCCATTTCTCTTTTAAAACTAATGACCAAGCGTGTTGGACCATGACCAAGAATTTCTTGCTGGAACAGACAAATGGAGAAATTTAGCAACAATGCCATCTCCCCCACATTTCATAATCATTGGCAAATAGTCATGAAATTACTACTAATTCAAAAAATAGTATCTGACCGGTTCTTTAACTTTCATCGAAGTAATGATTAAATGATCACAAATATGTCTGTCACTGCCTCGAGAAGATGCATTTTGATTCAGTGAGATCATTTCCGTATACGAAAGGTTTGATCTTTTGGCCGTTGAATTAGTAACTACCTTGTACTCGTAGGTATCAAATGACTTTAATTTCTTTTGAAAGCCGGCCAGAAGGAGACCCTTTGTCGAAAAGAAAATGATTCCTTGCTTTCTAGGTTAGTTAGAAAATGATTCCTTGCTTTCTAGGTTAGTTAGTAGTTTAGTATAGTTTTATATTATGTTTTCTACTTATCTATACCGTTTTGGTGGTTTTATCTACAGGATTATCTTCGTTTTAATGACGATTCTTGGTTATTGGGTTGGGTTTTAATATCAATAGTGATGCTCTCAAACGACGAAATCTCCATCTTTGTTGTCTCCGGCGACGAACTCTTCATCGGAATCTTCATCATCAACTTATCCGGTGACGAAATCTTCATTGGTGGTTTTTTTGACGACGGAAGCTTCATCACTAGTTACAAGAGATTTGAGCAAATCACTCCTACTTTGGGAGCACTTCTTTCTAAAGAAGAAAAACAAACTAAATGGTTGGAATTTAATTCCGAGAAAAACCATACTTCTTCCGATTTAATCGGATCTTATTCATACTTGTATTTGTCTTACTCCGATAATCCTTATCTTTCTTTTGTCAGATTTCTCGGTATTGTACTCTTACGATATGTTTTTGTTACTTTGTATTCTCTTATTTTCGATCTTAAATTCATTGTAACTTTGAAATTCCATTAATGAAAAGGTTCCTTGTTTATCAAAAAAAAAAAAAAAAAAAAAAAAAAATCCCTGCCCAGACTAAAGTTGAGCAAAAATCTTCATTCCATAGGAACCAACTACAATCAATGAACCATTATATATCGGTACAATCAGAACGTACATGAGTGTCAAATGGTTGAGTGATTTCGATAAAAATGACACAATAGCGTCAATGAATCCGCTATTTATCCAGTCACTGCACCATTTACGGGACTAAAGTATTTCCAAAGATACCAAATACCATAAAATTAAAATTCTATGGTTTTAATTAATCCCTAAGCCAAGAGTCTTTTGACGAAAAGACACATCTCTCCGAATTCCGGGTTAACTGGTTGCCATTTAATGTCGGTTCCATTAATGAATTGTGACTGTTCACAACCTTTATACGTGCACAGAATCAACATTTGATTTTTCATGAAACCATAATTAACATAAACATCTAAATTCCTTTGAATACTTTGCAATTGTTTACAACAAAAAAATTAAAATACATTGCAATTGTATTCGAACTCTAACTCAGATGATCTTAGTTCACGGCTTTCATACTAAAATGATTAGGACCATTCATCCCACATCCAAAATTCAAGTTACGCCAAGTGAACTTATCTTGGCCTGCTGATTACACTTGTTAGACAACGCCACTGTTAGGTGAATAATTCTTTGTAACGGAAATATTATTTCCACCAGAGAAATTCATTCCCAAACATAAACCAAATCAGTAACGAGGATAGGAAGAGAATTAAATGTCTTAAGATTGTTGGATACCGATTCCCAATAATATAATTCGTGTATTATATCCACCGACTCTTACAACTCTTTGTAACAATGATCCAGTTATGTATTACTCTTCGTAATACCAACACCAAAAACAAGAAAAGAAGAAAATAGAAAGAGATGATCAATCTAAACAAAACTTAAACAAATTTATTTGGGTGTATTGAGGCGAGTAATCTTTTTACTTAAGACATTTAATGCCTTGTACTTTATGTTGTTACAGTGTATGGCATATGTATTCAACAATACCTTTGGTTTTTCCCGCAACACTCGAGGATCACCAAACATCGAACCCGAATAAATGTTGAACAAACTCTTCTTTAACTCTTGAAGATAACATGCAAACTCTAAAATTTCTAGTACTAGTTTTTATGACTCTAAGACACACTTAATACAATTGAGAATGTGTGGGGTTTACATAGGTTTAGAAGTGACTCTTGGAGAAATCCTTTCATGAAGAATCACAACCCTTAGTGGAGAGTCACAACACTACATATTTTAAGTGAGTGGACACATCTTTTTTTTTTGCTAGACAACAGAGAAGAGAAAAACTACAAAGCAAAGATATCGTCTTGAATACAAGACGTGATACAAGAGGGGGGATTGGAGGAGAACCACCACATATGAGAATGATGGTTTAAAACGTACTTAGCCAGAGTATGGGAAACACAGTTCCCATCTCTTTTGTTGAAAACTATCTTGAACTCTGTTATTTTCTTCAGATGGGCTTTGATTTGAAAGACAAGGTGTTGCAGTCTCCATGGGATGAGGGCTTTATCTTTTGTGAACATTTTTACCACCATCTCAGCATCACTTTCAATGATGACTTTTTGCAGTCTAGTCATCACTGCAAAATCATTAGCTAGCAGGAAAGATCTTGTCTCCGCCTCTACAGGGTTCAACACTTCACGTGACATGGTGCCACATCCTTTGAATTGAATATCATAGTCCCTCGCCACAACAGCCCATGCACCTTTGTAGTTGTCGAAGGCAGCATCGATATTAAGTTTTGTCCAATAATTTTCCAGTGGATTCCACTTAGTTGCAGGCTTCTTAGGTTGACGCAGTTGGACATCATGTTCTTCTTCAGGGAGCAGAGGCATGGACTAATTAAACCAGTATAAAGCTTCTTTGATAATGCTTATAATGGGTTGGTCTTTGTTGTTGAAAATCTTGATATTTTTGTTTTTCCATAGAGCCCACATAACACAACTGCCCATCTTGAAAACCTCATAGTTCCCTTTTTCAGCTAGCCAACCAGCGATGATTTGATTACTGCTCATTCCCGTATAATGCTCAGTTCTACATCCAAGAGGTGAGCCAAAGAAGGTAGCAGTAGCCACAAGACAGTGAAAAAAGAGGTGCTAAAGATCTTCAATGGCTGCTTTACAGGATCTGCATTCTTGGTTAATGCCAGTAACATGTTTCCCTAGGTTCTTAAATATGGCTAGCCCGTCATGTAGAACTCTCCAGATGAACACGAGAATTGTAGGGGCAATATCACTCATTTTCCAAAAGGTTTTCCAAGGGAAGTTGTCACTAGAGCTAGCATATGTACTAGGTTGTTTATCTTTAAGAGGTTTAATGAAAGATTTGCAAGAGAACTTACCATTTGGGTGTGGTTTCCAAATTAGTTTATCTTTAATGGCTTCGTCTCCATTCAGAAGGTATACTTTCAGAATTTGGGATGCTGGGTGAGGTTGGAACAATTGGTTGATGAGGTTTGAATTCCACCTAGTGGGTTCATGCAAAATCAGATCAGCCACTTTGTTGATGTTCCTCGCAGGAATGTTGTCTTTCAGCTCAGGCCTGCAGTTGGGAAGATTATTAAGCCAAGGGTCTTTGGTAATATGGATGCTTTCTCAATTGCCCACACTCCAAATGCATCATTCCTTTAGCTCTTCTCTGCAGTCAATAATAGCTTTCCAGGTTGGAGAACTTCTGGAGTTTGCCGTAGCTCCCAAAAGGATTTGTCTCTGAGGTACTTAGCATGCATAATTATTCCCCACATGCAGTTCCTATCTTCAAGCAATTTCCATCCCAATTTGGCTATTTGAGCTCTATTAAGATGAGTAAAAAGATCTGATACCTAGCCCACCAGTCACTTTTTCCTCCAGGAATATGTTCCAGTTGATGAAATGAGTTTTCCTGGTGGTGTAATTATGGCCCCACCAGAAATTCCGAATAATCCTTTCCAACTTGGCTATGATAGTTTTGGGTAGAAGTGATGTAGCCATGAAGTACGGTGGTAGCATCCCGAGAACATGCTTGATGAGCACTATCTTCCCCGCATGAGTTAGATAGATTCTCTTCCATCCAGCAAGTTTGTTTTCGATCATCTCAATTAAGAACTCGAATGAGTCAATTCTGTAGGAGGACTTGAGAAGTTGAAAATCGAGATACTTGTCGTTGATCTCCATTTTATTGACTCCTAGAATGCCAGCTACCTGACTTCTTCTTTCTCTTCTTACCTCTTTGCTAAATAAAATTACATTTTTATCTAAATTTTCCTGTTGACCAGACCATTTGGCGTAGATGAACAATATGTCTTGGAGACTTTGAACAGTCCTATCATCTAAAGTGTCGAAGAAGAATAAGTCATCTGCGAACATGAGGTGAGAAATAGAAGGGGCCCATCTGTTGACCCTGTGGCCATTGTATAAGCAACTGGCCTCCATCTTGCGTATCATCCAAGACAACCCTTGTGCATATAGAATAAATAGATAGGGTGAGAGGGGGCATCCCTGTCTCAACCCTCTCCCACTGTTAAAATTCCCTTCAGGGGTCCCATTTACAATAATAGAGGAGGACGCCGTAGTGACACAGTTCATGATAAGGTTATAAGTGTTGCCCTTTATGCCATAAGCTCTAAGGCAATGACCAATAAAACTCCAAGAAACCCTATTATAGGCTTTGATAATGTCTATTTTGAGAGCAAATGCTCCTAGGACTGATTTAGATTGATTCATATAGTGAACTAGCTCTTCGGCAGTAAAAACATTGTCTAGAATTAATCTTCCCGGAACGAAAGCAGACTGAGCCTTATCAACTAGAGTGTCAAGCATGGGTTTTAGTCTTTGAGCGATTATTTTGACTACAATCTTGTATAAAATGTTACAAAGAGCTATAGGTCTATACTCTACAGGTTTTGAAGGGTGTTTTACTTTCGGGATCAAAACTAAATTTGTGTGTTTTAAACCCTCGGGAATACTAGAAGAAGCAAAAGAGTGTTTAATAAGAGACGCTACCTCTGAGCCTACTTTGTCCCAGCATTTTTTGAAGAATATAGGGGGCATGCCATCTGGTCCCGGTGACTTGAGGGAGCCCATGCTCTTGAGTACTTTCCAGTTCTCTTCTTGAGTTGGGGTGTCACTGATAGCTTTGTTTTCCTCTTCGGAAATTTGGGTATCAGAACTGAAGTTAACTGCGATATGTGATCTTGAGGATCTTTGTCGAAGTTGGAGGAGAAATGTTGAATGAGCATCTTGGATATATTGTCATGGCCAGAGACCCAGTTGTTTTGGCTGTCTCTAAGAGCTTTAATGGCTTTTTTGTTTCTTCTCTGTTTGACCGCCATGTGAAAGACTTGAGTGTTTCTATCAACATTAGGGATCCAACTTTTTTTCTTTTCTTTGTTGCCAAAATCTTCTCTCCACTTCCATTAACTCCTCAATTTTAGTCTTCAGTGCATCTTCTTCCAGTCTTATATCACAAAGATGGGCTGAATTCTGCAACTCGGGTAGATCTTTCTTTGCTTCTTCAACAACTCTTGTTATATTCCCAAAAAAAATCTTACCCCAGTCATCCAAACTGTTGCAAGCATCCCTCAACTTTTCTATTGTACTCCCAGTAGCATTATCCCAAGCCTTTTGTACTTCAACTTGAAAATCTGGGTGAGCAGTCCAATGATATTCAAATCTATACCCAGGTCTTTTTCTTTTACAAACTTTGTGGGTTTTTAAGTAAATTGAAGAGTGATCACTTCCCAATCTAGGTAGGTGAAACACATCAGCTTCAGGGAACATCATCCACCAGTTAGGAGAGCAAAGAACTCTATCCAGTCTTGCATAAATAGGTGTTGATACAACAACATTATTAGGCCATGTGAACGCAGGGCCGTAGTATCCCATATAAATTAACCCTCTATCTTGAATCATTCTGTTGAACTCTCTATTGTGATTGTTGTTGTCATGTGTACTACCACTTTTCTCCTTCATAGTTATTATCGAATTAAGATCGCCAATCATGTAATAGTTATGACTTAGAGAATCAATATAGTTAGAGAATTAAGACCAAAAGGAATTTCTGTCACTTCTAACAGGAGGGCCATACATACATAGTAAGTCCCACGGAGGATTTAAAACCTGGCTAACTTCACGGTGAATGAGATTTTTACTACTCTTAATGATGTTGATCCTAACACTGTCATGCCAAACAAGAATCAGGCCTCCTTTACTGCCCACAGAAGGGACAATGATCTGGTTATTGAAATTGAATTGCATGATAGTTCTACTAGATTTAATACTATCTAATTTAGTTTCAAACAAGAAGACTATACTAGGTTTACAAGCCTTCAAGAAGGAATTTAGGTGACGAATTGTCGAGGGATTCCCTAACCATTGACAATTCTAAGAGTAGATTAACATTGGGCTTGTAGCAAAGCATTCAATGTTACCTTGGTAACAAAGCATTCAATATTCACCGTTAGATGAAAACCTGATTAGACTCAAGCTAATATCTTTCAACCATTAGATCAAACTTAGCTTGTTACACACAAATGAAAAGTGACTTCATTTAAATATGAGTAACCGTACCTAAACGTGTACACCTTGTTAGCTCAATAATAGTTAACCGAAGTTAGCCATATGAACACTTTCATATCAACCTTATTAATCTTAACCATAACTAGTTCAAATGACTCAAATGAAACTAGTTCTAGAGTTGTTCAATTGTTTATATTCTCATAGAAGTATACAAGACACAATTGAAGCAAAATCGATTTTGATTTACTCGAATCATTTCATGAACATTATAGCCACGATTTGCAAAAGATTGCATTCCTTATTATATATAAATGTATTAGTTCATGAACAAACCGATTTTAGAACATAACCTACTCAAGTATGCAAACGTGTACGCATACCTAAGTAGCCGGACGAAGTTTGGGTTCGCCAGTATGCGAACAGGTATGCATACCTTCCAAACTCATTTGAAATTTCCGGACATGAACTTTACGCCAGTACGCATACGGGTATGCGTATTAAGTTTCCGGTCTTTCATTAAACCAACCAGTACGCATACGGGTATGCATACTATGGTTCCCGGACTTGGAATAACTTGCAACAGTTAGCATACAAGTACGCATACTATGCTATATCCAATCATGGTTAATAATTATATACTCCCATTTCAATTATTAAAACATTCTTAGAAGACGACAATAGCTGTCTCACACAAACTATTATCTTCAAAGCAATTTTCAAGTGATCGAATGATCAATACGAAACATTTCGAGTCTACATCAAATGACTGTCTCACACAAATCATGTAAGATGTTACCAGGCGATTTTCACATGATCATCTTTTGACTTTTGTCAAGAACATAAGATGAACTTGGTTAAAGCGAAAGCTTACCAACACATATTTCGAGAAATATGTAAGCGAGTTAAACTCAGCTCGAAATATCAAATGTGTATAATCGAAGTCTATATAGTTATACGACTTTTGTCTCAAATAGGAGATAGAGTAGATAGACTTTTGAGTGATAGATGAGTTCAAGTCTCCACATACCTTTTGTTGATGAAGTTCCATAAGCTCCCCTTAGTAGTTCTTCGTCTTCAATTGATGAACGCCGTGAAGTCTAATGCTCAACTACACTTTCTATCCTAATCCGAGACTTAGCTAAAAATAGACTAGAAATCAAGACTTATAGTTTTGGCAACTAAACTTAATAAACAAGCTTGAGATAACAACGCTTGCGAGTTCGACCGAGCAGTGCTCTAACAATTACACTTTTTTCCAATAAGGATTTCCTCTTCTGCCACCCTCTCAAGTGAATCAATTTCCTGCCTCTTTCTCGCGTCTCTTTTCCACTGCCCCTGGTTCTTATTTTTTGCCTTTCTACTGTCCTCAGATGCAAGCAGATTTTGACTATCATCGCTTTCAACATTATTAGTAGTACTTGGGGAATTTTGGTTCATGGGTACCAATTTAGGATTGATCGGATAAACATCGGAGGTTGTCTGTATGCTTTCTCTATTCGCAGATGTTGTAGACGCTGAAATCTGAGCTGTTTTTTTTTATAAATACCATTTCTCGTTTTTGAGCTTGAGTTTCCATGCGAGTTATGTTACTCTTCAGCCCCACCTCTTTTGTTATTTCATGACGTGGGTTACCATCATCGCCCAAACGTTCATTTCTAGATGTATGAGGAGGTTTATTCCACGTGTCCTGCTCATATACGTCACTTATGTGCCTAATAGATGACTCAGTTTGAGACTCAATCCCCACCCTTGATTTGAATTCTTGTACTGCACTCGTGATTTCTGTAATAGTAGCAAGTTGCTGTAATTCAGAACTGACAATCTGCACCTCTGTTTGTTGTCGGCCAGTAACTATGTTCTCCTCCGTGATTACGACAAAGTCTTTGTTTTCCATGCCGGACTGAATATTTGAAATTGGCGGACTGCACATTTTTGCCGGATTTATAATCGGAGTTACAGAAACTTTAGCTCTGCCCTTGTAGTCAACTATGATTTCTTCAGTGTAGTTAGCAAACCTTAGGTCTTCCATTTTGGCACTAAAGTTTTCAGGAGAGAGCTTCAGTTTTTCTAGATTTGTTGATAGCACATGGCATTGCTTCATGGCATGTCCAAAAAGACCATAGTAATAACATAATTTGGGAAGCTTTTCTTATCTGAATTGAGCCATGCGTACTTTCTTGGAAGCAAGAGTGAACTTCATCTCTTTAGGCAGGGGTTTTGTGATATCTATTTTAACCCTAATTCTTGCATAATTGCCCCATTTAGCAGCATCTTTATCGATTATATTTTGAGGGGTTCCAAATTGTTTTGCCATATTATATATTTTCTTGCTGTTTAACATATTGATTGGTAACCCATGGATTTGGATCCAAAACCACACATATTTGAAATCATATTCCTCTGGAAGTAAATCACCATCACATCTAAACCATAACTAGTTCAAAATACTCAAATGAAACTAGTTATAGAGTTGTTCAATTGTTTATATTCTCATAGAAGTATACAAGACACAATTGAAGCAAAATCGATTTTGATTCACTCGAATCAATTCATGAACATTATAGCCATGGTTTGCAAAAGATTGCATTCCTTATTATATAAATGTATTAGTTCATGAACAAACCAATTTTAGAACATAACCTACTCAAGTAAGCAAACGGGTACGCATACCTAAGTGGCAGGACTAAGTTTGGGTTAGCCAGTATGCGAATAGGTACGCATACCTTCCAAACTCATTTGAAAATTCCGGACATGAACTTTACGCCGTACGCATACGGGTATGCCCGGTCTTTTATTAAACCAACCAGTACGCATACGGGTATGCATACTATGGATCCAAGACTTGGAATAACTTGCAACAGTTAGCATACAAGTACGCATACTGTGCTATATCCAATCATGGTTAATAATTCTAAACTCCCATTTCATCATTGAAACATTCTTATAAGACGACAATAGCTGTCTCACACAAACTATTAGCTTCAAAGTAATTTTCAAGTGATCGAATGATCAATACGAAACATTCCGAGTCTACATCAAATGACCGTCTCACACAAATCATGTAAGATGTTACCAGGTATTTTGGGGTAAAAATTGATTCTGCTGGTCTTGGTAAATTTTGGTGTGCCGCCGAGAAACGAATATAAACTCTAAACAAATGCACTGCACGGGAGTACTTTAGATTCGAGAGATCAATCTTTACAATCCTGGCCTAAACCAAGAAATGTCCATTCCAGTCTTGCTTCGGTCACAAAGTGAAGGAGAAGGGTTGATATTAGGGAGGGAAGCAAAGAAGGTGTTTAGATCAGAATGGTCAACTCTGAAGGTGTGGCTATTTTATGACTTGTATCAGAATATGGAACTGGCTTGCAGAATGTAAGCTATCAGTTCTTGGTGTTTTTCTAGATACTTGTGAGTTGTGTCGATAACACTTGTGTTTTTGTCAAAATTTGTTGAAAACCTATTCATACAAGTCATGATTGAGCGCACCCTGATCTCGTAGGAAGTGGAGACAGTTAAGTAGTGGAGAAGTGGGGTTGTGTAAAAAGTGGTGACCATCACATTTCCATCGAGAGGGAAAACTGGTCAGCCTTACACCAACTACTCTCTTACTGCTATTAACCGTCCGCCCTTTCCTGACACTTTCTCGTAACGGGCGCATTGCACGCCGCACGTTGTAAACCGCCAGACCAATACCCTGATGAACATCCCCCAGTTTGTGACATGTTTGATGTCTCGAGTATTTTCGTGGAAAATATGCAGCAGGTTGCTGAGTGGGTCTTGTGTGCAAGACCTAGTTATTCTGACCAATCACGCACAAGCTAGGCGGCGGGTGGTCATATTTGAGCAGCTGCCAGGAGCTATCCATGTACATTAAAGATGTGGTGGTTGGTCCCTTTAGGAAAATGATGGCTAGTAGCCATTTTGACATCCTATTGGTTGGCCCAAATTGAATCTAAACCGGTTAAATTGGCTAGCCAAGTTGGATGGCTGAGATTATTTGCAGAAGTTTGCGTTAATTCATGAAATTTCGTAATAAGATGATTCAGATGCGATACCCTCACTAAAACTGCTGTAGAATTCTCATACGAACTCGGATTTTGATGATCCGCCCCTCCATTCTTATCAGAAAAGAATTTCCTATCTTCCCATTTGGGAATATTTGGGTTTTGAGCTCTTTTAGAAGGTGAAAACATCCCGACAGTAAAAAATCAGGAAGAATTTAGGAGGAATTCTGTCAGTTTTCAGCCATGACCTAGTTCTCCTTTTAAGTTGTATCTCTTAGCTCGTTAATCCGATTGATGTGATTTTTTAGTATGTTATACTAGACATCCATACGAAACTTTTAGCATGTATCTCATACTCAAATTATTTACCAAATGCTCCCATCTGTTCGTCCAATCTTTGGTGACCTTTTGGATATCGTCCGACCAAGTTGAAGAGATATGATTGGTCAAAACCAAAGACGGGCCGCCGACCACCTTTAATTAGATGTGTAGGCTGCGTATTTGGAGCGGGAAAGAGGAGCCCGCGGGTGTGTACCACGGGGCTTGTCTGGTCGTGTTAAGAAGTGGCTAGACTTGATAAATCGACTGGCCAAAACGTACGGCCGTGATCGTTTTAAGACTGACATGGGCATCCTATATTAGATTCCTTAAGGAATTAGGTGCGTCGACCAACCAACTTCCAATTTTATTAAAAGTGCGTGTGGCGCATTTAAAGCGATCTGATTAATCGATGGAAAGGGGGCCGGCAAGCGGCAACATGGAGTGTGGCCGATCGACCACTGGTAGCGCCTGCTGGAACAGATCGGTCGGCCAAGAGGCATGGCCACGCCTCCCTTTGCTGCTACTTTTACTTGTTTCAGTTCCTCTTTATTTTTTGTTTTCTGATTTTTAATAGGATCTTGCTCTTACTAGCTCCATAATGGATCAATTTCCTAGTTTGCCTAGGTTTAGTTTCGACCAATAGGGTTCGAAATATCGCGCAGGGCACAGAAAACCTTTTTTTTCTTTTTTTTTTGCAAATAGGTAAAATTAGGTTAGAAAATTGAATTTCGTGAGCTGACACAAAATTAAACAATTTTCGATAAATTATCTGTGCGTTGGCACAAGAAACCTCTTTATCAGAGAGCGGTGCAACTTGCGTGTTCCTGAGTATTTTCATGCAGATCTTAATACTGACACTTCGGGAAATTCATGCTACTCCGCTGCGAGTGAACAGTAATTGTCATGTCATGTCATGCCAATATTAAGAGTTCAGATGGGGAACATAGCATATGAAAATACTTGACAGGTTGTACATTACTGAATAATGTAAGCGGGAGTTTTAATAAAATTTATAGAATATTTGGGATTGTTGCTACATGCACCATTCTGGATAAATTTTATATAAATATACTGAGTTGCTCAATACATATTGTAAGTGAAGAGACCTGGGCTCTAGTCACTTTTAAATGGCTTTGTTTCTCTACAGAATGAAAGCATATTAAGCACAGGGTTTCACAATTTTAGCCCTGAACTAAAAACCACCATCAACATTAAGTCCCCAGCTTAGCACGTAAGAGTCACATTGTTGCGGGGTAAGCACTAGATGGTGATAGATGAAAATAAAATTCATGAGAAGAGTAAACAGACGTTACCAGTAGAGAGAGGCCGGCTTGGCCTTTGAGCAGAACATGTTTAATGAAACGTCGAGGAAAGTAGCAATCACCCTTCTAGTACGTTGATGCCGAGAACACTAAAATGATGTATTTAAGTAGTGGAGCCTCGACTGATGAGTGTTAAGGCAGTTGAGCCTTGAATACAAAGATGAGTGTTGAGGTGGTGGAGCCGTCAGCACTTTGATGTGTTGAGGCAGTGACGCCTGACAACACGAGTGAGTGATGAGGAGATTACGCGTCTCAACACTAAGATGAAGATGTGTTGAGGCTGTGATGCCTGACAACACAGTTGTGAGTGTTGAGGAATTGCTTCGTCTCAACACTAAGGTGAGGATATAAATATACTGAGTTGCTCAATACATATTGTAAGTGAAGAGACCCGGGCTCTAGTAACTTTTAAATGACTTTGTTTCTCTACAGAATGAAAGCATATTAAGCACAGGGTTTCACAATTTTAGCCCTGAACTAAAAACCACCATCAACACCAGCCAATTTTCACATGATCATCTTTTGACTTTCGTCAAGAATATAAGATGAACTTGGTTGAAGTGAAAGCTTACCAACACACATTTCGAGAAATATGTAAGCGAGTTAAACTCAGCTCGAAATATCAAATGTGTATAATCGAAGTCTATATAGCTATACGTCTTTTGTCTCAAATAAGAGATAGAGTAGATAGACTTTTGAGTGATAGATGAGTTCAAGTCTCCACATATCTTTTGTTGATGAAGTTCCACAAGCTCCCCTTAGTAGTTCTTCGTCTTCAATTGATGAACGCCGTGAAGTCTAATGCTTAACTACACTTTCTATCCTAATCCGAGACTTAGCTAAAAGTAGACTAGAAATCAAGACTTATAGTTTTGGCAACTAAACTTGACAAACAAGCTTGAGATAGCAACGCTTGCGAGTTCGACCGAGCAGTTGTGACGGATCAGAATTTTTTTGCTCCTAACGGGTCGGGTTACAACCCGCTTGGCAAGCTCCGACTCCCTGAAACGCCACTCAAGTAAAAGAAAATTATGTTCATTGATAAAATCCCTATCTCAGTAGGTAACAATCGTTTCTTACAGAAAAACAACCTTGAGGTTCTGCTGAACATAAATCTCATTGGTCTCAAGGTTAGAATTCTATGAGCATATGTCCCATACCATAATACTCATAAAATTCCACAAGATTTCCAATTTTATCGGAAAATAAGAGTCGCCCAGTTGCCAAGATAAGAGAATAAGAATCGGCCAGTTGTCATTTCAAAATTCATATGGCCAGTTGCCATTTCAAATAATTCATATGGCCAGTTGCCAATTCAAATAATTCATGTGGCCAGTTGCCATTTCAAAATTCATGTGGCCAGTTGCCATTTCAAATAATTCATGTGGCCAGTTGCCATTTCAAAATTCATATGGCCAGTTGCCATAGTCTTACTGTGACGCCATTGGCCAGTTGCCAATGGTGAAGGATGGCCAGTTGCCACCGTTTTACTGATACGCTATTGGCCAGTTGCCAATGGTGAAGGATTGCAATCATCTCCGAATAGATGGTATGAACTGCCGAAACAGCAACCAACGCTTTCAGTTGATATGAACAACCTTGTAGAGTTGTGCTGAACCGCATAACGGCTGCCTAAGTACCCTCTCCGTTGCTCGAAGGGATCAAGCACGACCGTAGTTCGTTATTTTTGTTTAGATAGTATGAACTACACATAATAGTAGCAACTATCTCTCATCAAATATCAAGTAAACTTAATTGAGGAATATGTATAAGCATATATAAGTAAGCAGCATAACCCAATATGTGGACAGTAGTCTGTCTATATATTTCAAACCTTAATTTGTGGTAAACTATCTTTCCCTGCACATATAAGCACAACAAGCTAAATAACCCAATCAATTAAGTACTCACCTCACAACCACATCAAGTACATTTATAAAATTTATATAAACAGGTCCAAATCCAAGTAATTATGATTACTAACACTACAACTGTATTTCCCATTGGCATGGAATTACTAATAACATATATGTCGGCTATACTGTCAATAAAGTTCAGAAAATTAAGCTAGCAATACTAATAAATTAAGTTACGACAAAATTTATGGAATTAGATTGATTTTATTAGAAACAAGTACCCAGATCAGACTTGGCGTCATATAAAATGACCAAGTGAGCTAGTAGGCTCATTACTGATAGCTAGTAGGCTCATTACTGATATCTACCGGGAACCCTCAAAAAGAGAGTCCAAAAGGTCAAGCACCATACTAGACACTCAAATATCAGTATGAGCAATCCAAAAAGTCCTTGCACTGTATTTCAACGATAAAAGTCCAAACATGTTACATTTAAGATGTATATGCTGTACATCTTGGTTAAAAAGAACAAATCATTTTACTAAATCGAATTCAATATTTGAATATGGGACCATAAAATGTGAAAACTATAATTTGTGAATGACGTTACAATAAAATGAAATATGAACAGAAAGAGAAAACCGAAAGTAAAAGTAACAGCGCAAGCACGAACACCCTGTGATCTTGCATACGTTACAAGCATGACTATTTTTAGCACAAATCAAGTTCAATCTCTAGAAATGTAATTTTTACTCAATTGCACCGCATCTCAGAACGAAGGAGATTGGATACCACACGGTACGACTGAGACAAAATGGTGGTTTCATTTACCATCTCATTTTGTTTCCCAAGTTCCGGCATAAACGTCTAACGGGGTATAAATAGCATCTCCACCTAAAAGCTACTAAAAAGTTACGAACAGTATACCGTCCACACAGATAATCAAAAGAAATGATGTTCTCAAAATATTTCCTTTGGTTTTCAGAATCAGCAGCAACTTAATTAAAGAGTTTTGGATTTATTAAGTCGAGCCCTTGGCTATCGAACGATTAGTACTAGCTAGGGAATGAGCTACTGGCAACCATGTCAAGTGTAACAATTAACATTTTCGTACCACGTCCTCGATGTCTAAAATTTATATAGAACCACATAGAGATTTTATTTTACCATTAAGCTATTCTAAACAAGTTTCCACACTATACAGCCACATACGTATGTAAAGTATGAATACTAAGTGAACTGATAGCACAAAAATGAACTATCACCAGGTTGTGTTCAAATTGTATCATTATGCTTAATCAGTACATGTATATATACTACACATGATGATGCACGCACATGTACACTAATTTTCCACTACCAACTTCTCAATCTTGACAATAAACACCAATTATCATATTTCAAGTATACACACGTCAAAGATACAAAGCTAGGATATCTAGTCATTCACAAGACCACCAACAGAAGTGATGTATAATCTACAAGTGGTAATGTACCATAAAAGTGAGCATGAGGCAACCGTTAGTGGCCTCATTCGGTGGAGATGGTGGAGTCGCAGCAAACACCACAGTAAGAGCAATTCATATTATAGGGGTGAATCTAAGTGGGTCTTCATTTCCATCATTTACACAAAGCTTAGTCAAATAATCAAGAAATGGAATAATAACAATTACTCGTGAGGTTCGGATGAGAGTTAAGCATTACATGGTACTATGTAAAGCAAAGAACCAGTACACATCCCTAAACAAGGACCATTCATCCCACTAATTTTAGTGATCAGTTGAGAATCCTAGGTCCCGTCACCCTTAGAATTCCCATTTTACATCAATGACATCACATAAAATAAACTATGAAAGTTTAAACCCAATCCTAGGGAAATTTAGTGAGATAATGACGGACGAGTGGGGCTATAAGGGATTCCCGTTTTTACAGAATGCATTTCCAAATCATTCAAGTTTTTCAGTAGCTAATGTAATCCGATCGTCTTGAAATTTTTACAGTAGCCCAATGACTCGTCTTGCCAAAACATATTAAAAAATCACAGTATTCTAACGGTCGGATCTTAAGATATGATACTAAACGTATCTTGGGTTTAGATGACTTACTGCTGCACCTTTACCTGTACATCTATCTAGTAAAGCTGAAGATGTCGATTAGTATCAGCGCCATAAAATATATTAGCACTAATACCCTATTGGTTCACTACTTGAATCATTTCTTTATCATCAAGACTAAGTAGTACATATATATCTAACTATTCAAGTACGTCCTTAACATGAACATAGAAGTTTTTACTTCAAGAAAATGAATAATACCAATATGATATGACAACCAAAGTTGCTTAAATAGACAGCTAGTCAAATAGTTGATTGGCATAAAAAGAAATGTGTTGAAACAATTAAATGTAGAAAGATGGAACTCCATCTCTACAGTATGTTCTAGAATAACATTGATAGTAATGATAAGAAGGTATACTTTTCTGACCTCTGTAAATGGGTCTGTAGGTAGTTCCATGGGTGTTTAGAAGAACCCCTCCTTTTCTTTCTTCTTTCAGGCATTTGCCCAAACACTTGATGTGCAGTTTAGTGGTAGTCCAGAAATGGTGTTCACTTGGATATAAACCCAACAATTTCTGCCATGCACTAAATCTATACTACTGAAAATCACAACCATTCATCGTTATGCAGCATTCCATACATTAATCATGAATTAATACAAATTGCAGCCAACCCATGACTTATTATCACATAAATTGAAATTTGATCAATCAATTGTATAACAAGGACCAAAATTTCAACATAACCCTACTACCCTTGCTTTCAAGAAAGAATTTACATCCCCATACCTCTAGTCAGTTTCTCAAGTTTAAAGAACAAAGAATTCATCTTCCCCATTTACAACCGAACCAAGCATGAACGCCATTAGCAACTTTTTATGACTATATCTCCATGGAGCTTACTCATGCATGATTCAGTCAATTTATCTAAATTTTCTCCAATTATCAGAGAAGCAGAAGATGAGAAATAGAGAAAGAAGATTAAAGGGGCTTTTAATAAAGTGACCACCTTTTTGAATTATATTTAAGAAACTGGCCGTTTTTTTTTGAATTTTTATATAAACTGGCCGATATTGATATTTTCCATCCCGTTTTTTTTCATAAAACGGTTTTAGGTATTTAAATGTCTACGTGGCAGTTAACCTGCTAGGTAAAAGACAACTTAGCCCTCGTCTGAGTTCGTAACCAAATCGGGAACGAGTCAACTCAGTGACTCGTTGCACGTGAAGAAAATGTACTTCATTTGTAAACAAGAGAAGAAAATGTACTCAGTGACTCGTTGCACTTTTCATTCATCACAAACACTGTCTGAAAAAGACTGCAAACACAAAAAAGAGAAGAAAAAAATACATATCTCAAGTCATTTTTTCTTGGCCTTTACATTTCGCCTTCCCTTTCCTTGTTTTATATTCTGAGATACAGATCCAATGCCAAAAAACATCTGAGAAAGGTTATTTCCTATATATACTGGAGTAGAAGATGGTGCTATAGATGGCAGACTCATAGGTGCTGTAGAAGCTGGATTGGAAGATGGTGCTGCCAAGGGATGACTACCAGATCCCGTAGAACATTCACCAACAAATGATGCAGTTCCCTTCTTCTTGTTTGACTTAGCTGCACCCCTAACTTTGGTGGTTTGACTTGTCTCTATGTTGGTGAAGGTGAAATTTTCTGCATCACATTCAGTCCTTTGCCTCTTTGCAGTTGGATTAGATCCCACTTGACCACCAGCACATGTTCTTTTGTTGTGATTAGTAATCTCTCCACATTTTCCACACCTCCTTTTTCTCTTCTCAACACGAGGTTCATCATAACTTCTTACCCTCTTGCTTTTGGGTCTTCCTGGTTTCCTACAGTGAGGAGGGTTCAAGATCTTCCTGTTCATTTTTGGCTGCAAGAAGAAAGAGGGGTGAGATAAGATAAGATATGGCAGATAGTTGATGGTTATAGAAACCCTAAATACATAGAAAGGAATCTACAAAAGTAAAAGTAAAGAAAGTAAAAGTAAAGTACCTGGACCCATTCACTTTTATCATCTAGTGGTGCAAAAGTTGGTGCATATGTGGCCTTATAGTTCTCTACTAAATAGTAATCACTGCAGTACCTGCTCAAGCAGAGTATTTAAAGGTTAGTGCCATATACATTTAACTAGAAAAGAAACAACAAACTAGGGTGGAGCATAAAAAAAAACCCTAAAGGTACAAATTTAAAAAATAAAAATCTTACTTTCTCCATTGTGGCCTTATGGTATGCAATGCACTCACTGCATGCATACAGGGGAACCCCCTCAACTGCCACTGCAAACAAGAGCAAGTCTTGGCAAGGATGTTTACTGTGAACACAGAGTTCTTTGGACTAGTCACCATATATAACTCTCCAGCCACACAAGGGTCAACACCATAATCAGTCACAAAATCCAACATTTTCTTAATCAACTTAAGAGCACTAGGAACCAAATTTCCATTTACCCATGATGCAGATTCAGTCCTCCTATTGTACCATGTACCCATCACTAGGTTAGCATACATTATGCCTATCATTATAATTGGTTTGTTTCTCATCTTGCAGATCATACTGTTAAAAGACTCTGAAAAATTGTTGTTCATATGTTCACAACAGTGAAATGGGGTTAAAAAAGGCCCTGGACCATGTAGCAGGATCTTCTCTCCTAAGATAATCACCAGCTGCAGCATTCTCTTTCACTATATTGTCTAAATGTTCCTGCCCAGCCAATATATTGATAACAAATATCAGTCAGTGCATAACCAAATCAAAAAATAGCTTAACTTCCATGTGAAACAGTGCATAAAACAATAACAATTACCTGAAATGTTTTTCTTTGTATGCTTTTGCTGCATTCCACAAATAACAGTATAAATCCATACCCTTATAATACTTCTTGAAATTTTTGTATAAATGTCTGCATTTTAACACATTGTAATTAAAGTAATGCCTTTAACTGATCAAGTATACAAAAGTTAAAGTTACATAAAAAAAATTACCTCCACAGTATCTGTGGTGATGGCCAGGGAAGACTATAGCAACAGCTTCTAATAAACCTTTTTGCCTATCTGAAATGAAAGCCACTTTCACTGGATGTGATAATATTGCAGACTTCATGTGCTTCAAAAAAGTGATCCAATTCTCCTTTGTTTCAGCTCTGCATACCATAATTCCTAACATTACTAACCCATTATGTCCATCAAGTGCAGTTGCAGCCATCAATACTCCTCCAAACTCTCCTGTTAGATGGCAGGCATCAAGCCCTATAACTCCCCTGCATGCTTTGAAAAAACCTCTCATTGTAGGTTCAAATGAGAGTGTCATACTTTCAAATGTGTTTTCCTTAGTGTCAAATGTGAACTTAGCAATAGACCCTTCATTACACTTGGTAAACATCCTGCAAAAGGCTGGTACTTCATTGTAGCTCTCTTTATAATTACCATATAATGATTCTAAAACTAGATTCCTAGCCTTCCATGCACACATATATGGTATATTAACAAGCTTTTCAGCTAAGAAGTCTTCCTTGATTTTATTAGGGTCTGGAACAACTTTTTTAGGCTTATTCTTCATCTGATCAAGAACAAAGTCCTTTACAAATGAGGATCAGCAGATCTATTCCTATTTTTGTGATCCCCTTCACACTTGTGTTCCAAATTTATTTTCCTAAGAACAAAAGTATTCTCACCCTCCTTCTTGCTAGCATACACAAACCAAGGACAATCATGTTCTTTCTTAAACCTACACTCAGCCTTAATTCTAGAGGGAGCACTTCTATCCAACCTAAATTGACACTTATTAAGAATACAAAAACCTCTGAGATGTTTCTTAAATGCTTGCTTACTTTCAAATCTAGTTTTTACCTCCATTTTGGTAGGATCTACAGGAGTAAATACCTCTTCTTCAGGGAATAGATCTCCATCATGTTCACCCTTCATGTACTCACCAAAATCATCATCAAAGTCATCCATGTAAGTAGGTCTTTCATCCACATCCTTACCTGCACATTCAAGATCGACATCAGTACCATATAATAAGTTACAAATTAAAATAGCTGAAATAATTTATAAATGAAATATACCTTTTTCTTTGTCTTCTTCTTCTTCTTCTCCTTCTTCATTGTCTTCTTCACTGTCTTCTTTTTCTTCTTGCTCTTCTTCATCTGACCCATACTCAATGTCTTCATCACTGTCATATAATGGAGCAGCACCTGGATCCTCAATTGGGTGACATTCATCTAATTTAATGTTTTCTAACTGAATATTCTCTACATAATCATCAAATTCAGTGGCTTGGGATGGTTTTGACTGACTGCAACTAACATGAGAATTTTTACTAACTCTCTTCTTTGGTGTAGTCTTTGGAGTCCCCAAATCTGTGAAACTCAGCTTTCTTGATACACCTTCTGCTGATTTATCCACACTATTTAGCCTTGGAGATCTTCTAGGAGTGATTTTCTTACTAACTCTCTTCTTTGGTGTAGTCTTTGGAGTCCCAAACTGTGTATCCTTCATCCCCATCCACAAACATATACACCCCTCTCATTCACATAAGAATCCTCCCAAAAATTATCAAAATCATCATTGTTTAACAATGGCTCTGGCATACATGGATCCTTAAACCAATATAACTTAAACTTCTCTTTAACATCCATAGACAAACGCTTATATACCATATACTCAAGCATCCTCAACTCTGTTTCATCTCGATGGCAATCAGGAAATACCAAAGTCTCATTCTTTGGCTCCACATATACACTGATATTCCTCAATATAAACTTACTGCAACACAAATGAAAAGAAATAAAATATAAATCCTAAAATCTCCCAAATAAACTCTAATCAATCAATCAATCAATCACGAAAATTACACCCTAATTAAACAAATAACATCTGAATTTCAATTAAACCCTAATTACAAAAGGGGAAAAACAGAAACCCTAATTTCAAAAGGGGAAAAACAGAAACCCTAATTTCAAAACCTAATTAAGCAATAATTCATAAAATCAAACCAACAATCACAAAATTAATACCCTAAAAAATTGGGTTTCAAATAAACCCTAATTACAAAGAAGATAAAAAAACAGAAACCCTAAAAATCGATCAATTAACTATCAGAACATTGATTTTCATCATATATTAAGTCACGGGTTTCGTTAATCTCACCTTGATTCAGAGTATTTCAATCCCGGTTTGTACCTCATCTTCACTTTATCAACACCGTCTCTGAAACCCTAAATAAGCAGATTTTGTCTTCCAAATTAACTTTGGTTCTTCACTAACATCTTCGTCTTCAACAAACCCATATTCTTCTCTAATAATCAGTTCCCTAATCGTTTCAAATACCTAATCCTAGTTTCTACAGAAGGAAGAGCGACCAAAACGAGAAACTGAAAGAGAGAGACTGAAACTAGAAAAAAGAAAATCTATTACACCCCACGCGTCTTTTGGAAGTGGGTAAGGGTTTGATAGTAATATCACGGACCGAGTTTGACTTTGTCAAAGCAGCTGACCAAATCGGTGGGTCCATCTGTTATATCTAACGGTATGGCCACTTTATAAAAGATTTTTGTTTCTCTGGCCGGTTCAGTCAATTTATCTAAATTTTCTCCAATTATCAGAGAAGCAGAAGATGAGAAATAGAGAAAGAAGATTAAATCCCCAGGTTTCTCTCGGTTTCAGATTTTATTTTCAGACCAAATTACATAGGTGCCCTTGCATGTCTTCAAAATAGGACATGTGTGCATCATGCATTAGGCCTATAAAGGCACCAAAATTTGGATTAAGACAAACTCATTATTTGGGAAATAATATCTACCATTAAGGCACCCATTATGTAGATTAGGACAAACCCCCTATTTAGAAACTATCATTTGTCGTCAAGGCACCCAAAATTGTTAAAGGCACACAAATGAGTTTCAATTAAACCCGTGAGAACATGTAGATGTTACAGCAGTGCTCTAACAATCTCTCCCTTTGTCAATTTTAGTGACAAAACTATCAATACATATGGATTACAAAATAAATAAACTTTGTAGCTTCTCATCCAAATGCTTGATTTCCTTGGTTCTTCAACATTACTCGAAATCTTCGTCACTTCCAAGTACTCCAATGAATATGAACGTGTTCAACTCAACATCATAGTTGTTGAAAATCCGTAGCTATAACAATGAGAAAACAGTAGCTCTCAATCATTGTTATACAATATCATAGTATTATTACACAACATCAAAGTCCAATTGTATCACAACTTTGACAACAATACTATGGTGATATGTATCACTCCCCCTTAGTCAATACTTCATCTCACAATGAAAACCACTCCCCCTTACATAATGATTCGTAAACCATATGTATTTTTAGTGTGAACTACACATTAATTCTCCCCCTTTTTGTCAATATAAATTGGCAAAGGTACAAAAACTAGTGGGATCATAATGAAATTCTCATAGAGATACTTCATGACTAAAAGAGAACATATCAACTTTGTTTCGATGATTTCACATAGTCGAAAGTTAGTGTATTCATCAAGGAGTTTATAAAGATACAAGAAAACTCCTACAATATTCCACAGCCGCACTCCCCACAAAGATTTGGCAATTAAGCACAGGTTCAATTAAGAACTCTTCCCCATATAATGTCATTCCCGAAAGAACAACAAGAGCGACCTTACTTTTGCAAGAAAAGAAGGATTTCTTTGGACATTAACAAATTACATGAACCATGAATTTGTATCCAGAAAACTCAATTAAATTAACCACAAGAGAACCCATGATTAATTTAACCGGAAATGCTCAACATAAGAAAACTTACGGAGCCGCACAGTACTTTCACATAGAAGTGGATTAGGTAAAGATCAATACTGTGGAATATTCAAAGATTCATCCTATTTTTCATCAATATTTGCATAAAGACATATAATAGACTTAATCTTTGCAATCAAAAATTCATCCTATCTTCCATCAATATTTGCATAATGACATAATAGGCTTAACTTTTGACATATAAGGGACAATCATAGTTCACGGACGCAAACACTCATATCCCATAACAATTTTTGCAATATATAAAACCAATAAAGATTAATACTGCAAAATCATCTTCCAAATAAACTTTAGAATTTAAATAAATAAATCTAAAAACATTGCAAGATGAAAATCGTTGGCAATAGCTTAGTGTACTCACAATAATTGCTATTCCAAACCCTAGTTATCCTTCTTAAAACATAAGAAAAAATTCTCATAAGAAGTTTCCTAGACAAAAATAAAAAGCAAGTTTCTTTGATAACATCATACCTTTGAAAGGGTCCATCATAAAAGGTATCACTGATATCCTTGATTCTTTTGACCGTAGAGACTCCATGTTCACGAGTTAGAAAATTAACTTTCCGACCGACAATGCGGGAAAGATGCCTAGCTTTGACACAGTCCATGATGAGTTTCTTCTGATTCCTGATCAAGATCTTTTGATTTTCAAGGATTTTGGTCTGACCATCAATAAGCTGATTTATCTGCAGTTGAAGATTTGCAAATTCAACCCTAGAGTCATTCTGAAAAAGAATTAAATCCTTGACAGATTCTCCAATCCAAGACAAGTTCTTGAACAGAATCACATCCTTTAAAGTCTTCTTCCATCTCAAGATTCACCACTTCTTGAGGTCTTGAGGAGTTCTCCATTTTTTTTATTAGGGAAGGAGAACACAATATAAAATATATATATGTTTATGAACAAGTGAAGGAGACCCTTGTTATGGAAACCCTAAAACTCCCAAGAAAGACACGGACGTTCGTGGACTAGAAGTGAAGGGTTAATGGATCAGAAAGGACCCAAAGAAAAGGAAATAATCTCTGTTTTCAGATATCTCATACCATCAAGGCTCAATAATTAAAAGATTTAATCAGAGCATAAGGAAGAGATACACTAGTTACAAGGAGTTAAGAAATAACTTAACCTTCAAAAAAGAGGAAAACAACTAAATCAAACATAAGACAAATGGTAACCTATGGTAGACTTGAGCATCTCGCAAATGTCATCCTTGCAACTCTCAAGTTAGATACAAGGATAAAATTACCTAGATCTAGGTAGCAAAGTGAGATGTAATCCCACCACGAGAATTGAGAGATGAGTTGTAAGTACCATCTGAGAGTTTGAACCTAGTATTCCTAACCTTCCTTCGGCTATTTCTTATTCCAGAAGAATTCGACAAAGCCTTTTTAGAAAATCCATCAGAGGGATTTTTCAGAGGATTAAGTCTAGGACCTCTAGATATTGGTTCCACAGGGTCAGAATTGAGAAAATTCCTTCTCCTAGACATAAGTCTACCAGACTTATTCTCAATAGCACTAGGAATGTGTAAATTTGTAACACACAAATTAGCACCTCTAAGAGGGATACGATTCCAGTAGCGATTTCTAGAGGAGTGATTCTGGAAACCTTGTGCATGAGAATTCTGGTTTTCTGCAGGAATGAAATCCATTGTAGATGCCGTCAGAGAATTTACTCTGTCGATAGCAAAAAGAAGTAGATTTTGAAGCTCAGAAATCTGTTTCTTTCTAGCAAAACAATGTGAATCATAATGATTTCTTTTCCCACTGAAGGAACAGGTTCGTGGAAGAGAAACATTGGAAGAAACCTGCTTTAAACTAGTAGCCCTATTAGAAGACTGCAAGACATGCGAGCATTTCTTAACAGATGCTTTCTTCATGTACAGTAATCCCCTATGAGAATTAGAGATTGTCACGGAAGAAGATTTACTCAATAAAACAGATTTTTCCTTTTCCAAGGATTTGCACTGTTCCTGGGCTAAAAGCAGAGATGCAACCAGTTTCTCCTTTTCAACATGAATGCTGTTCAGATCTGATGAATAAGTCTCGATCAAACGTTTTTCTCTAATTGAATCTTCTTTAACAATATCCTCAAGAGAACTAATCTTTTCACGTTGTAAAGTAGTTTCTTGAACAAGTTTTTCGATATTATCAGAGAAAGACTCAATGATGCTATAGAGTTCCCTTTCTCTACCAAGAGACTTCTCAAGTTCATCAATGAGCTGATCATGTTTTTTCTTCAAGAGACTTTATCTTAGCTCCTTGAAAATCAATAATCTCAGCAGATTTTTTTTGAGTTCTGGTGAGTTCTATTCTAGCTTCAGACATAGTATTAAATATCATATCATAGGGAATGTTATCAGAATTTGATAGCAAAAAAAATTCTAACCTCGGGATTCGGAAGAATCAGCAAAGGAGTTATCCTTGGAGGTAATCCCAAGACATTTGGCATAATCAAAACTTTTGAAACTCATTTCTATGTGTGCGAGTTTGAGATAAACAACTATCCACACAAATCAGATTGCCACAAACACAGACTTATGAGGTCTTAAACGTGTTTGCCTGCTCTTATACCAATTGAAAAAGCGGGGGGTCTAACAACCTCACATAATATTTTGTTTAGGCAATCTGTATGGAAAAACTCCAATATAATTCCAAGAGAATCAACTAGACAGTCAAACTCAATCAATGGAAATATATCCAAGAGTTGTATCTTTGTTTTACAATATAATCAGCAAATCAAACAGATAGAAATCCGCGAGCCTGATTATTATGTGAAACAACTTGAACGGTACCAAAGACCATGTTCAAGTGTCAATCAATTTATATCAACAACCAAAGGTTGGATTATCTAATTGATTGAACTACGCACAACCTGTGATATTTCAATTATATAAACAAATATAATGCATAAAAGGAATAACACAGACACCAGAAATTTTGTTAACGAGGAAACCGCAAATGCAGAAAAACCCCAGGACCTAGTCCATATTTGAACACCACACTGTATTAAGCCGCTAAACACACTAGCCTCCTCAAAGTTAACTTCAGCATGGAATGTAGTTGATCCCTAACCAATCTCACACTGATTAAGGTATAGTCGCGTTCCTTACGTTTCTGAATCCCAGTAGGACTCTATGCACTTGATTCTCTTAGCTGATCTCACTCACAACTAAGAGTTGCTACGACCCAAAATCGAAGACTTGATAAACCAATCTGCCTCACACAGAAAAGTATATTGAATAGATAAATCTTTCTCCCACTAAAATACTTAGAAGTTTTGTTCCGTCTTTTGATAAATCAAGGTGAACAGGAACCAATTGATACACCAGACTTATATTCCCGAAGAACAGCCTACTAATATCAATCACCTCACAATAATCTTAATCGTATGGTAGCGAAACAAGATATTGTGGAATCACAAACGATGAGACGAAGATGTTTGTGACTACTTTTTTATCTTACCTATCGGAGATTAAATCTCGAGCAAATCTTAGAGAAGATAGTACTTAATCACGATAGAAAACAGCAAGATCAGAACACGCAACTACAGAGAAAATAGTTGGGTCTGGCTTCACAATCCTAATAAAGTCTTCAAGTCGTTAACCTACAGGGTTTTGGAAACAACCTAAGGTCAAAGGAGAATCGACTCTAGTCGCAACTAGTATCACACATGAGGTGTGGGGATTAGGTTTCCTAGTTGCTAGAGTTCTTTCCCTTATATAGTCTTCAAATCAGGGTTTGCAATCAATGTTACCTTGGTAACAAAGCATTCAATATTCACCGTTAGATGAAAACCTGATTAGACTCAAGCTAATATCTTTCAACCATTAGATCAAATTTAGCTTGTTACACATAAATGAAAAGTGACTTCATTTAAATATGAGTAACCGTACCTAAACGTGTACACCTTGTTGGCTAAATAATAGTTAACCGAAGTTAGCCATATGAATACTTTCATATCAACCTTATTCATCTTAACCATAACTATTTCAAATGACTCAAATGAAACTAGTTCTAGAGTTGTTCAATTGTTTATATTCTCATAGAAGTATTCAAGACACAATTGAAGCAAAATAGATTTTGATTTACTCGAATCATTTCATGAACATTATAGCCACGATTTGCAAAAGATTGCATTCCTTATTATATATAAATGTATTAGTTCATGAACAAACCGATTTTAGAACATAACCTACTCAAGTATGCAAACGGGTACGCATACCTAAGTAGCCGGACTAAGTTTGGGTTTGCCAGTATGCGAACGGGTACGCATACCTTCCAAACTCATTTGAAATTTCCGGACATGAACTTTACTCCAGTACGCATACGGGTATGCGTATTAAGTTTCCGGTCTTTCATTAAACCAACCAGTACGCATACAGGTATGCATACTATGGTTCCCGGACTTGGAATAACTTGCAACAGTTAGCATACAAGTACGCATACTATGCTATATCCAATCATGGTTAATAATTTTAAACTCTCATTTCAATTATTGAAACATTCTTAGAAGACGACAATAGCTGTCTCACACCAACTATTAGCTTCAAAGCAATTTTCAAGTGATCGAATGATCAATATGAAACATTCTGAGTCTACATCAAATGACTGTCTCACACAAATCATGTAAGATGTTACCAGGCGATTTTCACATGATCATCTTTTGACTTTTGTCAAGAACATAAGATGAACTTGGTTAAAGCGAAAGCTTACCAACACATATTTCGAGAAATATGTAAGCGAGTTAAACTCAGCTCGAAATATCAAATGTGTATAATCGAAGTCTATATAGCTATACGACTTTTGTCTCAAATAGGAGATAGAGTAGATAGACTTTTGAGTGATAAATGAGTTCAAATCTCCACATACCTTTTGTTGATGAAGTTCCACAAGCTCCCCTTAGTAGTTCTTCGGCTTCAATTGATGAACGCCGTGAAGTCTAATGCTCAACTACAATTTCTATCCTAATCCGAGACTTAGCTAAAAATAGACTAGAAATCAAGACTTATAGTTTTGGCAACTAAACTTAACAAACAAGCTTGAGATAACAACGCTTGCGAGTTCGACCGAGCAGTGCTCTAACAATTACACTTTTTTCCAATAAGGATTTCCTCTTCTGCCACCCTCTCAAGTGAATCAATTTCCTGCCTCTTTCTCGCGTCTCTTTTCCACTGCCCCTTGTTCTTATTTTTTGCCTTTCTACTGTCCTCAGATGCAAGCAGATTTTGACTATCATCGCTTTCAACATTATTAGTAGTACTTGGGGAATTTTGGTTCATGGGTACCAATTTAGGATTGATCGGATAAACATCGGAGGTTGTCTGTATGCTTTCTCTATTCGCAGTTGTTGTAGATGCTGGAATCTGAGCTGTTTTTTCGATAAATACCATTTCTCGTTTTTGAGCTTGAGTTTCCATGCGAGTTATGTTACTCTTCAGCCCCACCTCTTTTGTTATTTCATGACGTGGGTTACCATCACCGCCCAAACGTTCATTTCTAGCTGTATGAGGAGGTTTATTCCACGTGTCCTGCTCATATACGTCACTTATGTGCCTAATAGATGACTCAGTTTGAGACTCAATCCCCACCCTTGATTTGAATTCTTGTACTGCACTCGTGATTTCTGTAATAGTAGCAGGTTGCTGTAATTCAGAACTGACAATCTGCACCTCTGTTTGTTGTCGGCCAGTAACTATGTTCTCCTCCGTGATTACGACAAAGTCTCTGTTTTCCATGCCGGACTGAATATTTGAAATTGGCGGACTGCACATTTTTGCCGGATTTATAATCGGAGTTACAGAAACTTTAGCTCTGCCCTTGTAGTCAACTATGATTTCTTCAGTGTAGTTAGCAAACCTTAGGTCTTCCATTTTGGCACTAAAGTTTTCAGGAGAGAGCTTCAGTTTTTCTAGATTTGTTGATAGCACAGGGCATTGCTTCATGGCATGTCCAAAAAGACCATAGTAATAACATAATTTGGGAAGCTTTTCATATCTGAATTGAGCCATGCGTACTTTCTTGGAAGCAAGAGTGAACTTCATCTCTTTAGGCAGGGGTTTTGTGATATCTATTTTAACCCTAATTCTTGCATACTTGCCCCATTTTGCAGCATCTTCATCGATTATATTTTGAGGGGTTCCAAATTGTTTTGCCATATTATATATTTTCTTGCTGTTTAACATACTGATTGGTAACCCATGGATTTGGATCCAAAACCACACATATTTGAAATCATATTCCTCTCGAAGTAAATCACCATCATATCTATCCATCACCATTAATTCATTGTTTAAGGCCCATGAAGAACTTTTCAGAACAACTTCCATGTCACAGAGATTTTCAAATCTAACTTTATAAATACTGTTTCCCAGATCTGTTATAGAGATCTCACCAGTGGTTTTCCAAGCTTTAACTAGCATCCCTTTCAGGATGAAGAAGGCATATCCTCTCCCTGTAACTAGTTTAAACATAAGACATCTTTTCCATTTCGGCAGATATTCCTCTTGAGTTTCTTCTTCTTCATACTCTAACTCTTTATTGCTATCCAACAGGTTTGACATTCTGTTTATTATATCTTCAAAGTCCTATGGGTTTGATGATTTAGAAGCCATGAAGAAGAGGAAAAAGTACTAGGAGCTTTTAAGGTTGGGAGTGAGAAAAGGAACGAAATAGGTGAAAGGGACTACACAAAAGAAGTAAAGACTGGATCTAATACATAAACAACAGAACCATCACTACGGATAAAAACGAAGAATAAACACCAAGGGATAAGCGAAGGATCAACAACAGGGGTTGAGATTGAGAATCACCAACAATGGTGAGGACAAGATGTTTTGCCAGAGTCAAAACACCGCGGCCAGAATCAAGCCGAGAGGTCTGACTAAAGACCTAGAGTGGACACATCCAATCACACTAATTAACTAACTCATATTTTTATTCAAAATTCCAACAAAGTGCCTGTTAGACTAACATACTGGCACCCATTTAATCCGTATGTCATCAAGCATCAGCATCACTAAAACCAGTGCTTACTCTAGTGCCCACTTAAATATTCAAAATGACATCTCTATCTCCCAAATATTCTCTATCTTTTTAGTAGTTTTTAGTTGAGCGATCCATCAAGCACAATTGCAACGAGTAGCCACACTAGCTCTATGAGACAATCTGGTAAAAAGGCTGTAACAACTAACAGAGCCAAAAACTGCAAAGACGAATAAATATTGTGATGATAAAATATAACACCCATGTTGTTGGATTCTTATTAGAGAAAATTGAGTAATAGTCAAATATTGAGTTTCAATACTTTGATTGTGAGAACAGAATAATCCATTATTGAGTCAAGCTTGGTTTACTATGTGCGATGATTGGATCGGAATAATCAATGACCAACTGCCTAACCAACAATACTGTATATCCTTTTCTTGTCTTGATTCTCAAATTTCCTTTTCAATTACAATGTAACGGTTCAATAAGTTAGTCGTTGAATTTATAAACCAATAATACCCATTAGATTCAGGGGCGGCGCTAATGTCAACCGTCCATTCCCATCTTTAACGCGTTTCCCTCGTTTTACTTCCCTTAAAACTTCATCTCACTAAGTCAAGTCCTACAGATAAAGAGCACACACAATTTGTCTAAAGAGAGACCGTGAAGAGATAGTTTCGTTTGTTTCATCTTCAATAGCTTTAATGGCAGATATTCCTCAAAACCCAGATAACGCTAATAACCCACCAGCTGATTTTCCAGCAATTTTAACTCATGGAGGTCGATTTGTTCAGTATAATATCTTTGGTAATTTGTTTGAGATCACTATCAAGTATCGTCCTCCGATTATGCCCATCGGTCGTGGTGCTTATGGAATCGTATGGTAATTTTTCATATCTTGATTAGCACCAACTGATTCTGTGATAAATTTTTTTTGTTTAAGTTGAGTTGACTTTGATAATTTAATTTTGTTTTGGTTTTTAGTTCTGTGTTGAATTCAGAGACAAATGAAATGGTAGCGATTAAGAAGATTGCTAATGCATTTGACAATTACATGGATGCTAAAAGAACTTTAAGAGAGATTAAACTTCTTCAGCATTTGGACCATGAGAATGTATGCTATTACTCTTTAACTTCCTTTTTTTTTTTGAAATCAAACTTAGTATGTTATTTTTCTCTGCTGATTTTGAATGTGTGGAGATAATTTGTTAATATGACTAAGAATTTGAGCTTATCTTTAGCTTCAATATTTTTTTTTTATTTTTTTTTAATTTTGTTTGATGAAGTAAACACAAATCTGAAATGGGTGTTTTAGGGTTTTGAAGAAGTCATTTTGGTCTCAGGTTTTATAATTCTGTTGTGTTCCATTTGCATCTTTCGGTGGATTTGGGTATGACTTCAGTGAGGAGACACTATCTATTCTGCAATTCTTAATTGGCGCACAAAAATTGTCACAATTTAAACTGGGCATACTTTTCTCAAGAAATCAAGTGAACTCCAAATTGTAATAGAGGCAACTAGATTGAACTCCAAATTGCAATAGAGGCAACTAGATTTTTCTGTTCCATCAACGTAGGTGTTTTTTGTTTACGGTACAAGAACATAATCTATTCTTCATATTGGATTCTACAATTTGAGTGCACTTTTTCAGCATTAAACTTGATTTCATAACTTGACAAGTGTGAATTTAAAAACTTTTCCTGGGAATAACTTTCTTTGTAGTTACTGTATCTGAGTAGACAGCAATGAGCTCCCTGCAAACTGAATTTTCTTCTTGGTTTTGGTATATGAAATGAGATGCTTGTGGACAAACTCACATCCAAATAAAGGGCTAAGATGAACATTTTCTTCTATATGCGGATTCTTGTCGAATTTAACTTGGGTTGAATTTTGTGTATGTTAAACAGGTTATTGGTATTAGAGATGTTATTCCACCACCAATACCAGGAGCATTTTCTGATGTTTACATAGCCACTGAACTCATGGACAGTGACCTCCATCAAATAATTCGCTCTAACCAAGGTTTATCGGAGGAACACAGCCAGGTAACTGACAGCTTCTATCCCAAATTCATAATACTAAAAACCTATAACTTTATGAACTTGTTTTGGTAGTTTAATTGGCTAATACCTAATATTTGTTTCCTTCTTCAATTGTTGTGCAGTATTTCTTGTACCAGATTCTTCGTGGTTTGAAGTATATTCATTCCGCCAATGTTATTCATAGGGATTTAAAACCGAGCAACCTTTTGCTAAATGCAAACTGTGACTTAAAGATTTGTGATTTTGGTTTGGCTCGCCCTACTTCGGAAAATGAATTTATGACCGAGTATGTTGTCACTAGATGGTATAGAGCACCAGAGTTGTTGCTCAATTCTTCAGATTATACTGCTGCAATTGATGTGTGGTCAGTGGGATGTATCTTTATGGAGCTGATGAATAGAAGACCACTATTTGCGGGTAGGGATCATGTACATCAGCTGCGGTTACTTACTGAGGTAAGATGATAAGTGGTGCCATATTGAACTTGTACTTCAGGGTCTCAATCAATTCTTTTTGGTGTTCAACAAAGGGTATCTTACACATGGTTATTGACACTGTAGCTCCTCGGCACACCTACTGAAGCTGATCTAGGTTTTGTTCGGAGTGATGATGCAAGAAGGTATCTCCAACAGCTACCACCACATCCTCGCCAACCTTTTGCAATGGTTTTCCCACACGTTAACCCTGTTGCCATTGATCTCATTGAAAAAATGTTGACATTTGACCCTACAAGAAGAATCACAGGTACATTATTTCATGCCTCAGTCATCCATTTTTACCAGTGTTAGATAATTATCTTTCAACCCTGAACTCAATATTCAGTATATGACTTCCTTATTGCCTGTGTATGCATGTATATTTAAGATTGACTAGTTTCGTCTTAGTATCACCGCTCTCTTCCTTCTAGAACTTCCCTAAGATTCTTCCCAATTGTTAGTATATTTATCGAGCCTTATTATTATAGTCATTATTATCGTCCAAATAAACTCTTATCTATATTTGGATTGGGTAATCATGATCCCTCACTCAATTTAAAGCCACAGCTATGAGTTTGGTCCTTGTAAAAAGATTTTTCTCTCTTATTAGTCCAACTATTTTGCTAATACGTCCTATTTAACTGCAGAGTTCTAAAGTGAACTATTGATGTCCATGGACTGAATGGATATGTAACCTATATATATAGAACTCTGTTTCCATAGGGTAATCTGTCTTAGGAAGAGACAAAATTAGAAATCTGTGGCCTAACTAGAAACACTCCTAAACTCTTACCGTTTGATCAGTTAAAATCTGATTTTTTTTCGCTTAAACCATATATGGACACTGCTGTCTGTCTGACAGAATGGTTTAACTGGAGTTAGTGTCCTGTTGAACTTGTGGTTGTGATACACAATCGAGAAAAATTACTGACAGGAGCCTTAGATTAATTGTCATATTTAGGTGCAGGGCAGTGCTTGAGGTATTTTGGTAAGAGTGTGTCAGACTTGGAATATTTTTAACGCCATATCTTCTTTTAGCAGCCATTTGAAGCCTTCAATGGATTTTTTTTTTTTTTTGCTCTTTCTCAGTCTACCATGTGTTGGGCCCATTTGATATATGATCAAACAATTGTGATTGTGGTCCTTGTGGAGGTTAAATGCCAAATGATGCCACACTATTTCCCAACAGAAGCACTTGGTCTTCTTGTACAACTATCTTTTACGTCATACCGTGCATCATTTGAATGGTATAGCTGCTTGGCAGCATCATGTCATACTCAAGTCTTATGGAAAACCCTTTCTGGTTTCAACTTCGCGCACTTCTTAATTTTCATTATGAATATTGAAAATGTATTTTCATGGATGCAGTTGAAGAAGCTTTGGCTCATCCTTACCTTGAAAGGTTACACGATGTAGCCGATGAACCAGTTTGTTCAGTCCCTTTCTCTTTTGAATTTGAACAACAAGTCCTCACAGAAGAGCAGATAAAGGAGATGATATACAGAGAATCCGTGGCATTTAATCCAGAGTATTTACATAGGTAAATCTGTTTTGTTTCGAGCATTGTTAGTGACTATAACCTTGAAAAGAATATTAATTCATGTGGTGCAAATGATTCATTCATTATATAATATTGCAACCAGTTGAACAAACACTATCAAATGAAGTATCTAAACGAATTTTCTATTTCGATTGATTCCTTTTCCTGTAAGATCTTTTAGATGAGATCCTCTTTGGTGTTCGGGAACTTCTGATAGTTGTATCTTATTATGACATTTTGTCATGTTCATGTAATACTGGCCGCCTGAGCCTGTTACCTAGAGTAAATATGTTCATTTGTGAAAAAGTTCCTTGGTTGTTAAGTATTCCCTGTATAAGTTTGATTCTTAAATAAATTCTGTGGCTGATGTGTGTAAAGTTAGTACAAAATTTGATTTCGATTATGACAACCAAATGATCTGTTTATAGAATCTAAACTATATGTGAAACCCTAGATCGTACGTCCCCAGAATCATCAGATTTTAATGTTTATAGAATTCATATATGGGATGCTTACACACTAAGAAAAGTTGTAAAAAGAGAACTTTTGCATGGAGAAAAACAGAGGATACCAAACTGTATGATTCCGTTCCCAACTAGATGTTTTGGGTGGGGATACAATTACAAAGAAAAGCGAAAGACAAAGATAAAAGAAAGAAAAGGCCTTTATTCTTTACATAAAGCTGGGCACTTTGATAAAAGTCGTGCTTAAACAAACAAAAACAATTGTCAACTTTGTTGAAGTTTTAGAGTTAATCCTTGTGGTTTTGTTTTGATTTTTTGTTTCTGATTAAAAGTTGCCATAAAAATATAATAAAAAGTTGCCATAACCGAAATATAATGTCTGTGATGCCCTTAGATGTTCTGTGCCGCACGCGCGCTACACTGATGTATTCAACGAATATATAACCTTGGCCGACAGGCCCGGGTAATCTTTGAAAATTTCATCGTGATGGGGATAGATCATTGCAATGGCCTAAAGCCGGCATCCAGGCTACCGGTCCCTTCGACGGTTGAGCGTTAAGGCATGATCGCGATGGAGCATCTGATGGAGCGAGGTGTATACCTGAACTATCCTCGGATATTAAGGTATATGCGGATACCACGCAGGGTCACACTCTCCGATAAGCTATACCCTCAACATGCGAACATGTTACACCATCTGCTAGCAGGTTTTCCTTGCTATGCCTCTCTGGGAAGGGAACATGTGGGTATGCCAATCTAACGGTCGTGAATACGTAAACCCAACTAGAGTGGTGTGCCCACCCCTGTCTGGTTAACCATTGCGGCACGGAATGTGTCAAAGATTTTTCCTACGTAATGTGGGTTGTGCAATGCGTGGCAAGCCGGCGTAAAAACTATGCTAAACTTTTCGGAGATTCTCTCTCCAGCCTACCTGGTACTTGTTACTGGAAAAAGGCTTCGGTTCTCGGTTCTCAGATAGAACCCTCTCCTTGCTTGTAAAGGTTGTCATTACCACCAGACACAGTTTCATCAGTTTATGGTCTCAAAGAGAGTCTCTTAACTTGCTTTTTTGAGGACGACTCAGTGCTATGCGATTCTGTACGATTTTTCGCAGCAAATCAAGGCAATACGCAAACTTGCGGTTGGCATCGAGTTAATGGGTGGGTGTCTGCATTGTTTTTACCAAGTTATTTCGTAAGCCTAGTTAGGCATTGGGTATCGGAAATGAGAGTAAATAGCGTGAGGAAGGATCACGATTCACATATAAAGTGTGTCACGCCTCATCAAACCTCGTCATGTGTAATGAAGTATGAATAAGGTTTCAAAAATGATAGATCCACCGAAGATTTGCACTTCGATGGGTACCGTGCTCTAATAGCAACGGGCCCCTGCTAAACTCCAACGGTGACGGGCCCCACCATCTGTATTACTGCTCGGGACAAAATGAAGCGCACACTTTCGGTCAATCTAACAATGCCCGTAAGGTTTTGAAAAAAATGAGGCTAAATGATCTGGTCAAGGCTGTCTAAGTATGTCATGTAGTACAGAGAATATAACCAAAACGCATGTGGTTATTCACTCCCTTTCTTCTTAGTTCCTGTGAGTCTGTAACTACACTTTTCTAGTAGAGAAGTGCTAGACACACCGAGGCTCTATACCGGGATTTATCCCGTGAGGGGAATTGACGGAAGAGATTAAAGCTTCTCAATATCGAGATTAGTAATGGGCAGAATGAGACCCACTTTCTATTTCACGCGGGATAAAATGCGGTGTGTTGTTTTCGGTGAGTCTATCTTTATTGTTTCTAATATGTATTTTCTCATGTTGACTAGATCTTATTTTGTTTTTATCGGTCTACTTAACCCACGGCTGAGATTCACAATCTACGTGGATATGTTTAATCCTCCTAATCTTCATTATTAATTTAAGATAGAAACATATATTCTGATTCTACTTGGATAGTGCAAAAGAATGTTGGACGAGTTATATCCGTATAGATTGTCAAACTACGATGTACTATTTATCACCACCGTTGGATTAAACATCAAGATGTGGGAAAGTACATTCCACGTCCATTAGTATGAAACAAATGAAGATGGTGACTGAAAATATGTAAAGGGAAAAGAAAGATAGTAGTGTGGGAAATTAAACCTTTGTTTTCCTGGAAAAAGTAGATAATTTTGATCAGCTAACTTTCGTTGCCTTCCGTTTGATTGGTAATTTCGTTTTTGGCAATTAGTAAGCCCGCCCGTAATAGTGAATTACTACCTAACAAACAAAAATGAAGACCGGGGAGATGGGCCCACTGAAATTAAAGGTTTTCTGAAGGTAATTTGAGAGTGGTGTATCAAAGTATGCTGCACATAGAGACATTCAAGTTTGAAGCTTTTTCACTTTTCGTGTGCAGTTTACTAATGAAGTATCGTTGGAAGCAGTAGAAGAAGAAAGAGTCCAGGAACTCATCGAGCTGAGTTTGTGGGTCCCACCTTTTTTTTTTTTGATCAGAACCCACCTGTTTTTCTACAGGACAGAAAAGTAGACTCTTTCTTTCTTGCTTGCTTTCCCTCACTCTCTCTTCTTCTTCTTCACTGCCTTTCCCGGTTTCCTTCAATCATTCTCTTTCTCTCGTTTCCTCTTCTACGTTTGATAACCCTATGTTTTGTCTCAGTCTCTCTTTCTCAATCTGAGAAAAAACATTTTTTGAATCGTTAAACACAGAAGAAGCAGAAGATTAATGGAGGTTAGGCGGCTTCTCTTTATGATACCTTATCTATCTATTTCACTTCTTCTTCTTCTTCTATTTCATAACGCACAAGCTCAGGTTCCAGGTAATTATGATCTCTGTTTTACTTCTGAAACTTCACTATATCTCTTATGTTAATTAATTTCTTGTCACTTATCTTAAATTCCACTTTCATAAATGAACGTCTAGTCTTCGTGTATGTACCCTACTCATATTTTCTACGGAATTTCACTTCTTCATGCTTCTTAAAATGGAAAAACCTGTGTTTTTTTATATTTTGGTTAGTCTTTCAATTTAAACCATGTCTGCGAGATCTCCTCGACTTGGAAACCCATGATTTCTGTTTTGGGTTATATTTCCAAAATAAGATTTCTGGATCATCTATTAGGGTATTTGGCTCATTGGGGTATTCAAAACAATTTGATTGGATTGGATCTAGCATAAAATAGTCTGAATTTTGTGTCCCGTTCAGTGCAAACTTAGAAATGTAGAGAATTTGTGTTGATTTGAAGTGGAAATTTCTCATATTGAGCATTTCAGTAATGTATAACACTTCGTTGTATTTGATTATGTAAAACAGGGTTTGTGAGCTTGGACTGTGGAGGTAATGGCAACTACACAGATTTTCTAGGACTTCAGTGGACTTCAGATAATCAGTTTATGTTTGGTGAGACGGCCAAGATAACTGTTGCTAATGAGACTCGGACGCAGTATTCGACAGTGAGATACTTCCCAGCAGATATTAGAAGAAAATACTGTTATTCCCTTGATGTCAAACAAAGGGTTCGTTATCTAGTAAGAACGACTTTCTTATACGGGAACTTTGATAACAATAATGTTTACCCAAAGTTTGATATTTCAATTGGGGCAACTTATTGGTCGACCATCGTCATTAATGATGCTAGTACAATGGAGGTGAAAGAGTTGATTTTTTTGGCTACTTCGCCTACTATCAGCATTTGTTTATCTAATGCTACAACTGGGCGACCATTTATCTCTACTATTGAGCTTCGGCCATTTAATGGTTCTCTGTATCTTACAGACCATGAATCTCAATTCTACCTCAGTGTGTCTGCAAGAATAAATTTTGGCGCTGAGAGTGAAGATCCTGTCAGGTATGCCTTAAATTATCTGGTTGGTGGCGTGTATTTGCATTGAGCTTTCACTGTTGGACCTTTTATAGTACTTTCTTTGACGAAAAACAAGATAAGTTAGATGTTGATTGAGTTTAGTCGAAGCTAAATGTTTGATAATTATACTCCCGATATACAAAAACTAAAAAGTAAAAACTGCCAAGAGCAGCCACTTTCACATTCTTTAGGTTTTAAATGAATTATTCTTATAGAATCCTTTGTTCTTCAGATATCCCGATGATCCGTTTGATAGAATATGGGCGTCCGACTCTTTGAAGAAGGCAAATTACCTCGTTGAAGTTGCCGCTGGAACTGTGAAGGTGTCAACTAAATCGCCAATTGATATTAACAAAGATGACCGGCCTCCTCAAAAAGTGATGCAGACTGCTGTGGTTGGTACAAAAGGATCATTAACTTACCGTTTAAACTTGGATGGCTTTCCAGGTTTTGGATGGGCGGTCTCGTACTTCGCTGAGATTGAAGATCTGAAACCAAGTGATACTAGGATATTTAGGCTTGTTGTCCCAGGCATGCCTGACGTCACCAAGGCTGCAGTCAATATTCAAGAAAATGCTCAAGGCAAAAATCGGTTGTATGAACCTGGATATACCAACATATCATTCCCCTTTGTATTAAATTTTAAATTCTTAAAAACAGCTGAGTCAACCTTGGGTCCCCTCCTAAATGCTATGGAGATAAATAAGTATCTGAAGATAAACGATGGTTCATTAGATGGTACACATACATTTTGCTCCATTTGTTCATTGCCTTAAGTAATATGCTTCTGGTTTTAGTAGTCAGCTGTTAATTTTGAGCTTCTAATATAAGGTTTTTATGAATTGCAGTAATTGCTTTTGCTGGTCTAGTTTCACACTACCCTTTAGCTGATTGGGCAAGGGAAGGCGGTGACCCGTGCTTGCCTGTTCCATGGTCGTGGGTAAACTGTAACTCGGATCCACAACCAAGAATAACCTCAATGTAAGCAGACATCTGATGGTTCTCTGGTGATTCTACGACATTTGTATTCCTGTGTCATTACAGCGTTTATCTGTTAATAAACTATTTGGTTCATGGTACTTCACAGTGATTTGTCGGGGAAGAATCTGTCAGGGAATATCCCCTCAGAATTGACAACTTTGCCAGGACTAACTGAGCTGTAAGATTCAAATTGAGTGCTTATTTTGTTGCAAGCTTGTTATATGTATTTCTGCATCTATTTTAGTATACACCCATGTCGACAGTAACCAGCGAACTTGTGATTGCAGAAGACTTGTCGGGAATTCCCTCACTGGTCCTATACCTGATTTTACTGGATCCACAGACTTGAAAATTCTGTACAAATCTAAGCCCTACGCTTCTGATTACCCCATTAATCCAGTTCTTTAAGTGACTAAAAGGTTTTATCTTTCTCTTTTGTAGTCATCTTGAGAACAATCAACTGACTGGTGAACTACCTTCATCTTTGACAGACCTAGATAATCTAAAGGAGTTGTAAGTTTTATGACTATAACAAGAGGAGTTATATTGATAAGCATTCTCATTTCATTTTGGTGTTTTATTTGTACCTTGATTGTTGGTTGCAGGTACTTGCAGAACAACAAGTTATCTGGGGAAATTCCATCTGGACTTCTCAATAAAAATCTCGTTTTCAAGTGCGATTTTGCCTTTGACCTTAAAAACTGAATTAAATACTAGCTAGTGAATACGATGAAGATTATTTACAATACATGTTATATAGTAGTTGCATTTTGATGCCAAATTTACTACACATTAGCTAAAAAGACCATTTCGTGGCTTGCTTCTACTTTTTTCTTGATCATTTGCAGCTACACTGGAAACAATGACCTTCATCCAGGAGGCAACCATAAAACCAAAGCGGGTATTATCATTGGTGCTACAGTTGGGGCTGCTGTTCTACTTCTGGCGACCATTATATCTTGCGTATTTATGAACAGGGGAAGGAAAAAACACCATAACAAAGGTCTATATTCGACTAGATCTGAACTTTTTTATCTCTGATATTTTCAGTCACAGGAAATTAAGAATACTCTTTAGTGAGAATAGATCTTCTGTTCCCCAATTTCAGGTGAGCTTACCACCCCCATGCCTTCTCATAGGCTTGTAGTTTCTTCCTTAAATGATGCTGGGACGGAATCTGCACATTGCTTTGCATTATCTGAAATTGAAGAAGCGACAAAGAATTTTGAAAAGAAAATTGGATCTGGGGGCTTTGGAGTTGTGTATTATGGAAAGATGAAAGACGGGAGAGAAATCGCAGTGAAACTACTAACAAGTAACTCTTACCAGGGGAAGAGGGAATTTTCCAATGAGGTAAACTCTTTCTCTCTCTCTGTTTCTCTCGTTTACAAATGTTATCAATTGTCTCTTGACTAATGCTTGCCTGGTTCAGGTGACTTTGCTTTCAAGGATTCACCATAGAAACCTGGTACAGTTTCTTGGATACTGTCAAGAAGATTCGAAGCACATTCTCGTTTACGAATACATGCATAGTGGAACTCTGAAGGAACATCTTTATGGTACGTCTAACCTCTTCTTAAGAAGTTTACAATAATCTGACATCTTACTGAAAAAGGAAAAGAGAACTTGAAATCTGAGTCATCTGTTTTTAATCATTAACAGGTCCTTTGACACGAGAAGGAGCTATCAGTTGGCTCAAACGCCTTGAAATTGCTGAAGATTCTGCTAAAGGTACGCATTTGTTCACTTTCTTAAGAAGCATGCCTTACTGTCGAAGAAAGTCAAGTTTCATGTGACACTCTCTTCCCTTGTTACAGGGATTGAATATCTCCATACTGGATGTGTTCCATCCATCATCCATAGGGATGTGAAAAGCAGCAACATTCTTCTTGACAAACACATGAGAGCAAAAGTATCAGATTTTGGTCTCTCAAAACTTGAAGTTGATGGAGCTTCCCATGTCTCAAGCATAGTGCGGGGGACTGTTGGATATCTAGATCCCGAGTAAGATATCAACTCATTAATAATTCACCTTCTGCTAGAATGGAAATGAGTAACAACTAGCCAATTGTAAAACTTTCAGATTTTGGCATTCTTACATCTGCACTCTGCAACAGCTACACTTTTTTTTTTTTTTTTTTTTTTGTGTGTGCAACAAACATGGTCTAGGGCTCTTTTGATAAACTGAGATGTTTTGTTATCATTATTTTCTCCCTTTTCTTATGAACATTCATTCTGGATCTCTCTTTCTTGCATACAGGTATTATATCTCTCAGCAATTGACAGACAAAAGCGATGTATATAGTTTTGGTGTCATTCTTCTGGAGTTGATTTCCGGCCAAGAAGCGATATCCAATGAAAGCTTTGGTGTGAACTGTCGTAACATAGTCCAATGGGTGAGTCCAGCTTGTCTCCAATTTTGGTATCTGATTGGGGGTTAAGCACATGAAATATATCCAGTGCAGTGCTGCTGCAAAAACAATTCCCTTGCCATCTATAACATAGTAAAGCTGTTTATATATTGCAGGCAAAATCACACGTTGGGAGTGGGGATATTCAGGGCATAATAGATCCGTTACTAGGAAATGATTATAACGTCCAATCAATTTGGAAGATAGCTGAAAAAGCATTGATGTGTGTGCAACCCCATGGGAGTATGAGACCATCTATATCAGAAGTGCTGAAAGAGATTCAAGACGCAATCATGATAGAGAGAGAAATGGAGGCGGCAAAAGATGGTAACAATGATCTATCGAGGAGTACAATAAATTCTAACATGGGCTTGGGATCCATGGATTTAGGTTTCAATGAACCTTACCTTCTGCTTGATGAGTCCACTGTACAGCCAACAGCTCGATAGTATTTCAAATATGTTGATTAATTTCATTTTCTCACGGTCCTCGGTTACGGCTTCACCACACGTAAAACTAATGCTAATCCCAATGTTAAAAAAACAAACATTTTTAGTTAAATATTATTGATTACCTTTAACTTAAACACTAAACTCATTATTTCGGGAGTAATTTTATTGTAACCGAGTTATTTGATCTGTTGATCTTTCATAGTCAGAAACTGAATTCTGTTTGGAAGTTACGACTCGTTCCCAACTGTATCCAGAAGCTGCTATACATCATTCCGACATCATTGTGAACGTTCACGTGTGCTTTTATGTTCCATCTTCTCAAATTTGCTCTGTTAAACTTGTGAATCTAATAGTACTTCGTTGTGATAAATTTGCTCCTTGTAACTAGCCATTGAGAGTTGAAACCAACGAGACTACGGTAGTGTATTAGTTCTACCAAGAAAAGGAACAGGCGTTACCTAATTTATAGATTCACTGTAACCCAACAAGCCGCACATAATTGTAAACTATAATATCCCTGGTAACCAAACATGAATTTCAATTCCCCAATTTTTAATTCAGGATTGCAACAGAAAGTGATCTTGTCAACAAACCCCAATATCAACCTCAATTGCGATATATATATATATATATATATATATATATATTTTATTTTATTTTTTAAGAAAAGAATAATTTATTCATTACGAGAGGAAGAATTACAAGAGTTAGATGGGAAGCCTAGCAACAAGCTCCAATCTTTTTTTGTTTGTTTTAAGAAACAACAAATTTTATTTATTTATTTTCGAAAAGAGAAAGTTATATTAAGAGAAAAAAGCCAGAGGCACACATAATTAAGGAAACTACCCATGTTGGTGAGTTGTGTTAAATAGTCTCACATCGCCTGGGGCAACCTAGGTTATGTGCTTAATAAGCGCCGGGTAATCCTATCCTTGCAAGCCAGTTTTCGAGGTTAGTTAAGCCCGTGGATTTCTAATATGGTATCTAGAGACAGACTAGACCGCTCTCAACGCTATCCGTATCCGTCTGTGTGTCTGTGGTTTCCGTACCACTCTATCGTGGCTACCGTGCCATTGTGTAGCCCTAGTCGTTGAGGGGGAGTGTTAAATAATCCCACATCGCCTAGGGAAACCGTGGCTTCCGTTCCATTCTGCATGTGTAGCCCTAGCCGTCGGGGGTGAGGTGGGGTGGTGTGTGTGTGTGTGTTAAATAGTGCCACATCGCCTAGGGCAACCTAGGTTGTGTGCTTGATAAGTCTCGGGCAATCCTATCCTTGCAAGCCGGTTTTTGAGGTTAGTTTAGACCCGTGAATTTCTAACAAGTTGGACCACCATTCACACTGCAAACAGTTTATTCTAGCACGCTTAGCTAAAGCATCAGCTGGCTGATTACATACCCGAGGGGCAAACGCACAAGACCACTCACTATGTACAAATAAAACTTTTACACAATGCTGTATAAGAGTTTTACTTTGCCATGGTGGTAATTGTAAAGGACTGAAAATGGAAGCAACCAACGATCTAATATCCGTTTCAAAGATAACATGCTGGTAGTTGTGACAAGGTAGAACCGATCTTAACTTATGTATAGAATCAAGGTATAACCGGTCGTAGCCTATATTGTGTGACAAGGTGTAACCGGTCACAACTAGCTTTGGGAAGCAAGGTTTTACCGGTCACAACCTACATTGGGAAGCAAGGTGTAACCGGTCGTACATAACTATTTATATAAGGTAGTACCGGTTCCTACCTAATTATTTTTATAAGGTAGAACCGATTCCCTTAAGCAAAACCAATTTCTATAGTCACGTACACCTTAAGGGTTTGTGTGATTTGGAAATTGGGTTTGCATAATAGGAAACTTCTAGATGTCAACATTATTTGAACATGTGCATAACTCTTATCATTAATTGTTCAAAGATATTCCTTGATGCTCAAGATGATCCCAAACCGAAATTTTAATAAGTATTTAATTATGATCTTCAAACATATATGTTTTAATTACTAGCAATTAAAGCATATCCTCTGGAAAAAGTTTATTAGTTAATGTGATAAACTAATAATAGAATTTTTCTAAGAGAGATTTCAGAAATATTCTTTGACATTTAATTGGAAATTGGAAAACCGAAATTAGGTACTTTAATGCATATCTTGAGAATATTTTGGGTTTTGGAATTTCCTTGTTGTCCAAACAATCTTGGTCTATAAATACTTGAGTTTGCATTTCTTGTAAACTATCCTAAGAGCTACGCAAACTTCATTCATGTTGTTTCTGGTGGAGCCGTCTATCCGGAGAGGAAAGTACCCTAATTAGGCGAAATCTCTTACGACCGCTCGTTTAAAGACTTTTGTGGGATCAAGAAGCTCTACGAGTACTGTTGGTGGAAAACTAGATAATTGTATTGTTATTTTAGTTTTCGATTATTGATTTGATTGACTAACGGTTGTTGAAACTTTGATTGCACCTAGTTTGATTATTCTTGAGAGCCTTCTCTTATGACATAAGGGTCACTCAAACTAGATCAAAGTATCGACGGTATCTTTAGAACCATTATCGGATCTAAAGACATCTTGTGATAATCCATTGTTAACAAGCTCTGTTCTGTGTATGATTGATCACAAGAGGATTCAAGTTTGTGTTACGCTGGCTATTAAGAAGGCAATTAGAGATTTGAAGACGAAGAAGATTTTCTTATTAGTTTTCGTATCTCGTAATTTGTGCACACATCTTGATCGTCTGGGATCCAACTAGATCTTGTTTATTTTTGATAGACTTGTGATTATCTAGTTGTGTAAGATCGGCATCGCTTTATAGTTACTCTTTGAGTTCTATATTGATTGATTACAAGTCCGAAAATTGATTATTTCGATAATTAAGATTCAGATTGATCTAACCAGAAAAAGGAGTTTATTAGATTAAACTGAAGATCCTTTGTCAACAACTCAAACATATCTTTTACCAAAGATTGAATAGAGTGGTTACCAAATAGTTTCATTCCTTTGCTGTTTGGAATACGATAAAAAGGAGTAAAGCAAATTGAGATAGTGATTTCTATCTTGAGATTCACGTGCGTGACCAAAATATCGAAGACGCAGGGATACTGAGGGAACTAAGTAACTAGGGGTAGTTTACTTGGTCTCAACTATACGAAGTTGGCTTATGTTCTTTGTATAGCGGCTTAATTCTGAAACTATTCAAAACCGAACTAGGTCCCGGGGTTCTTCTGCATTTTCGGTTTCCTCGTTAACAAAATCTTGTGTGTGTTATTTACTTTACTTCCACATTAAAATTGTTATTATAATTAAGTAAATAATACTACTGTGCGTTAATCCTAATCACTTGACATTAATCATGTAGTCAATCGGTTTCATTACTGTAACTATTGTCAAGTGAATATCAAGTTGTCGTATTGTCTCGACTATTTTCCATAGACGATCACACTTGGTATCGAACTTATAGGTTGATATTAAAAGATTGTGGTGTATTTGGGTACCCTCGTCTTTTCATAATGAGTAGGATGAGCAGTTGAAGTGATATTTTTAGACAGATAGATGTTGGATGAATGCAATTGGTTCTGAGATGTATAATGTCTAATGGTGTGAATAATAGTGTTCAAATTAGGTGAAACAGATTGAAAATACAGCTTACATCTAGTTTTCCAAATGACCCACATTATATATATATATGATGTATTCTAGATGGGTTTATATTGAACTGCAAAGGAGCATTGACATCATGCCAAGAAGTAATCCATTGATAAATCAAAATGTATTGTTGCTGGTGACTGATGACTTCTGGACAAGTTGCAGACCAGACTGCTCTTGTAAATGAACAATGACTGAAAAGGTGCTCCAATGTTTCTGGTTGGTGATGATTGCAGAGAATAAAATTAAGGTTTATAGATGGCAGATGACGAAGATGATGCTTGACAGGTAGGATATCATGAATGATCTTCCATATAAAAATTTGCATCTTGTAAGGTATGTGTAGCTTCCAAAATGAGAGCCAATAAGCTGGAGCGATGGGCAGAATTTGGAGATGAGCATAATCTTCTTTGCATAATATGGTATAGATAAATTTAGTTGAAAACATACCAGAATTAATAAGAAGCCAAATCAGACAATCAGGTCGATTAAGAGTAACTGTAATACTAAGTATATCCGTAATCTGATGTGGCGTAAAAAGTTGATGCAACAAAGGAAGATTCCATGTTGTTTTATCAGGAGTCATAAGTTCATGAACTCATTGATACTTGGAATTATTCAAATCTTCAGCACCAAGTATAGGAGAATCAACCGAAGGTAGCCAATTATGAATCCAAATGTTGACAGTTTGTCCATCCCCAACTTGCGATTTGGCGTATTTATGTATCTGTTTAATCCCATGAGTGACGCTCTACCATATCTAGCTGGGATTATAAGTATTATGAGGTGCTTCAGCTTGAATATTGTAAAGATGAAAGTACTTTGAACATAACACTTTACACCAAATTTGATCCTGAGAATGAAGCAGTTGGCAAGCTAATTTAGCTATGATAACAGAGTTGTCGTGTTGAAGATTTTTAAGTCCAATACTTCCAAGTCTTTTTAGAAGACACACATGTTGCCAAGCTATAAGAGCTGAATACTGATTCCGAATGGCATTGGTCCACCAATATTGTCGTTGACTTTGGTCCATATGATGAAGAGTGGCCTGTGTCAGCTTTAATACTTGTATTTGGTACATTCCTATCGAGCTTAAGACTGTATTTATTTGAGTTGTTCTTCTAGCCCAAGAAATAAGCTTACTAATGCCATCCCTAAAGATTATTTTGCATCTTACCAATAATAGGCTGAAAATTTTCTGTCTTGATATGTGAAGAAGCAAAGGAATACCCAAATATTTCTCACCTAATCCCATTTGTTTCATTTACAACAAATTGTTAAAGTCCAATCTATCAGACGGGGTTATATTTTTACTAAAGAAGATAGTGGACTTATGTAAATTAACGACTTGTCCAGAATTTGAACTGAATTGAGTAAGAAGATGTTGTAAATACCTCAGTTGTGCTTTATTAACTTCAAGAAATAATAAACAATCATCGGCAAAGAACAAATAATGAATAATAGGTCCTTATAGAGTAGCTGGTACACCATTGTGAATACCAATATTCTCATGGGCACGTGTCACGTATCTGGCGGTTGTGTGCAAGTTAACAAAGTATCCCTGGCGATACACAGGTATCTGAGAAGTAGCATACCCCTTCCTGATCTACTTTACCCCATCTCGAGGAAGGATACCTCGACGGCTTAGATGGTAAAGTAGATCCTAGCATAGGGAGGTGGTAGCTGTCCAAGGGACAGAGGTAGCCGACATATCTAATCAGTATTTAATGTCGCGAGCCTTATCTACATGTTTGGTCAAAGCGCGTGGAGGAAAAGTGAGATGGCATTGTCTGACTGGCAAAGGCATGCGGTGAACGAAGGTACAACCTGTACTAAGGTTGGGGAGTTCACGAGGGAACGTGGGTCAGCTGAGGTGGCAGAGCTCGACTGGAGAAAGCGTGCGGCCAACGAAGGTACCATTTGTATGGAAGATACATCAGGATACGATGGACCCAAAGACAACGAAGATGTTTCTGGAGTAGAAGGGGTTATAAATACCGAACTCCACCAACAAATAAGGGCATTCAATACCCGAAGGAAGGAAGATCTAGACTTAAGCTTATACCTCTTTAATGTTTAGAACTTAAGTATTTACGATAGCTTGAGTTCTCTCTATTACTTTGGGAAGCATTTAAGATCTTTATAACCACCACTACTTAATACAAACAAACACTCATTACCCCGTGGACGTAGACGAAAGTCGAACCACGTAATCTCTTGTGTGTCTTGATAACTTAGTAGCATTTACATTACCACAGTATTGTTCGTTATTATTGTCTTTATCTTGAGTACCTTTCATTACTTAACCATATCAGTTCAATTGAGGTATCATTGCTACTTAGTATTGGATTCTCTGAGCTGTATACATTACGTAGACTATGGGAAAAGTAGTAGTCACAGTTTGGCACTAGAATACAGGCTCCGTAAGTCTGAGTTATTATTATCATTTTCTTTTTTTACAAATCTTTCTTTTTAAAAATAGATCTTAGTCTAAAAAGGATGGACATCACTTCCTAGTGATACGTTCATCTCTCTTTTACGTAAGTTCTTTGAGTTCTTAGTCTCAAAAGACTCGCACTATCATAGATCTACAAAGTTTTCTTCTCAAACGTGTTCAAAAACAATTAAACTTTTGTTTGTACGAGAAAAATCCTTTTCCAACAAAGTATCCTTTGGATCCGAGTATCTCTAAACATTAGGGAATCTCAGTGAAAATTTAAGGAAAATAAACCTTAAAAAGCATTTACTAGCTTCAAATCTTTAAGGATCTGACACCCTTGTCGGTTTTTACCAACATTTATTAACACTTTTCACATAGGTGACAACAAAAAATTAAATACCCATCTTTTCAAACCTCGTATGGGTAGTTTTCTAAAAAGCTGCTTAGCCGCCTTCTGTGTCAGAGCATTAAATGCTACTTTAACGATGGCCCAAAACAACGGACCTTGTCATTTTACTCTGTGTTTTCAGGACAAAACCGAAGGTATGCAGAAACCTAGTGACGTACCATCAAGTTCAAGTCCCGCTGTTACCATAGGAAGGTCATAAAACCCGTCACGTGCAAATCAAAGAACCCAAGCAGAGGACGGACAAAGCGAGATAGCAAGAAAAATAGCAGCCAACCGACCGCCTATTCCTGCTGAGGGGATGGGGAAAACATCTGGAGTGCAACACCTTATGACATGCCGTTACCGGAGACCACTCATATTACGTAGCCCCATATTGCCAACGGAGGGTTACCTAGAACCTTAGCTCCTAACGGACGAGGGTTGGGGTACCTAACACCAGTTCAGATCAATCCCGATGCTCCAGTAATAGAAGAAGAAGTGGAAGACTCTGAGGACCCGGATGACAGTATTCCTCAGGGTGGCGGAATTAACAATGAAGAGTAAATAGCAGCGCAAGTGGCTGCTCTGCTAGTGCGAAACAAGGAGCATGAGGACGCAATGCACATGATGGCTCAGGAGAACCAGAACCTGAAGGATCTGCTGGAGGTACAGATCGAAGGTTCCCAAACTCACCCTCCCTTTAAGGGGCGTGACCAAGGAGCTATCTCAGGACACCGAATGGGTGGTCTCCATCCACCAAGAGCTCACCCACCAGGAGGTGCCAGAAGAACAAGACACGATCCAGATGAGACAGATCCCTTATACAGGCCCTCTTAATCTTACTACAATTAGACTTTCTCCAGGGATGCTCACAACGTGGGGATGGTCATGGAGCAAATGGAAAAGATGCGAAAAGAAATCTAAGGATTGAAGAACGGTCACGCAAGCGCAAGATTGGAGGAGGTACTTCAGGAAGTGACAACATCTCCGTTGTCCTATCACATTTTAAGGGAACCTATCCCTGTGAAATGCCCGGTACCTACGTTCCAAGCGTACAATGGTACCTCTGATCCCGCAGCTCACATACGATACTACACTCGTGTCCTTGCCCATTGGAAGAGAGATGAGGTAGTACTTTGTAGGTACTTTCTCGCAAGCTTTACAGGATCAGCGCTAGCATGGTATGACAACCTACCATCAAATGCAATTGACTCGTTTGAGCAATTGTCAACCGTGTTCTTGGAGACGTACATGTATAACAAGACTACGAAGGCAGGGTTAGATAGGCTATTTGCTTTAGCTATCGGACCCCGGGAAACATTGATGCAATACACATACAGATGGCAGAAAACGTTCTAAGCAATTGGCAAAGTCAACCCAGAAATTAACATTAATTGCTATAAGTATGGCCGTGATAGGACATCAGCTATCTTTGTGGAGCTCCACAATCGGACCCTTGATTCCGAACGGGAGCTTCGGGTTGTTCAAGACCGCTACATCAGACTTGAAGAGATCCAGAAGGACAATCCCAGAGCACAAACCAAAGCAACAACTACTCCGCAACGCACCAACTTTCTGGAACCAATTCTGGAGCAACCTAAGAGGCAAAACGAAGCTTGGGGCATAACCAACTCTAGGGACAAAAGATCGAAGTACGAAGATGGTAAATGTAAAGGAAAAAGCAGGGATGACTTTGCAGATAAGGTCTACACGAATCTCAACACGACCTCTCTCACATCCTGAACAAGGAAGGAGCGAAGTCGGGCTTTCCATACCCTAACACTAAGGGAAAGCAGCCAGATAAAACGAAGGAGTCTAAGGAGTACTGTACATACCACCAGCACTACGGGTATACAACTGACGCGTGTTACCATCTAAGGAACAAAATTCAGCGACTCATAGATGATGGAAAAATCATGGAGTATGTGCAGTTACCACCTACCAGCACTGATGAGACTTCAAAGAAGAGGGTGGAGCTACCACAAGACGGCAAGTACATCAACATGATCACATTCTCGGACGGAGTTCAGGAGGAGCTACTCGCAGATATCCTCAAACTAGCTCGGAACAGAAAGAAGATAGAAGCACACGAAGTGTTTAAGTTAAGTGGACCACTAACTAGCACATGTGAGGAGTGGATGGCCACGCCATTAACATTCTCAACAAAAGATGTCAACCAGGAGGTCGAAATGCATAATGATCCACTTGTGATCACTCTTCCCATCCACGGATGGAATGTTACGAAGGTTCTCATCGACGGGGGAAGCTCGTTAAATGTCTTGTTTTACGAACCCTACATACGTATGCGTTTAACAAACGAACATATGGATTCATCCACTTGCACAATCTACGGTTTTAACGGAGCAGTCTCTAGACCAAAAGGAGAAATTGTTTTACAGGTACGCGTAGGCCCTTTGGTAACTAACACAAGGTCTTACATTGTAGAGGCGCCTTCTCCTTACAATGTTATTATGGGAAGACTTTGGGTCCACCGCCTGAGGGGGACAACCTCGACTTACCATCAGTACCTTCGATTCCCAACACCTATGGGTGAAATGGAAATCAAGGATGATCAGCAAAATGCAAGAATTTGCAACCTAGCGGAGGTCAGACTCAACAAAGAGAGAGCCGCAGCACAACAACATGCACGAAAAAGACGAAGGAAGAACGCTAATGAAGTGAATAACGGAGACTTCAGGGTTCCCGAAGCCCCCTCAACTAATGAATCCAGCACTTCCACCACCCCGATAGCGGATACCTCCGCTAAATGACAATTGCAAAAAAGCGCTCCTCTACAGCCTCAAAAGCCAACTTTCTCGCCAGTGGAACCAACAAAGAAAATCAATATCGGGACGGAGAAGGATCAAAAGATGATCATCATCGGGACTTTATTGGAGGAAGACGAGGAGGTGCAATTGCAGAAGTTACTCGAAGAATACGCAGATATCTTCTCATGATCCATGGAAGATATGCCAGGGATTGATCCATACTTAGCCTCACATCACCTTCGGGTCAAACCAGAGGTAACACCGTTCAAACAACGTAACCGCAAAGTAGCAGACATCTACCAGGAGGCGGCATAAAAGGAATTGCAGAAGCTCCTAGCAGCAGGATTCATACGAGAAGTCAAATATCCCACATGGATATCCAACATGGTGATCGTACCTAAGAAGAACGGAGGCATGCGCATTTTCATTAACTTTAGCAACCTCAACAAGGCATGCCCCAAGGACAGCTACCCACTGCCTAACATAGACCAATTGGTCAATGCAACCGAAGGACACCGGAGGCTATCCTTCATGGATGGTTATTCCGGGTACAACCAAATTGCGCTTGCAGAAGAAGATCAGGAGCATACTGCGTTCTTCACTCCACGCGGCTTGTATTGTTATACGAGGATGCCTTTTGGACTGAAGAACGCGGGGGAAACATACCAACGATTAGTGTACAAAATCTTCAATCAATGGATAGGTAAGATATTGGAAGTCTACGTAGACGACATGCTTATTAAAAGCAAGGAAGCAAAGAATCATCTGTCAGATCTAAAGGAGATATTCGAAGCCATGAGAAGCTGTCACATGAAGGTCAATCCGAAGAAATGCACGTTCGGAGTAACCTCAGGAAAATTCCTAGGATACTTGGTTACCAAAAGGGGGATAGAAGTAGACCCCAAAAGAGTCATAGTAATAGTGGAGATGCCATCTCCAAGGACGGTGAAAGAAGTCCAAAAGCTAAATGGGAAGATTCATAGCAAGACCATCAGACAAATGCAAAGCATTCTTCGATACACTAAAGAAAGGAAGTCGGTTCATATGGACTGTGGAATGCGAACAAGCCTTCCGAAATATTAAGGAGTACCTAGCCTATGTACCTATCTTGCAAAAACCGGAGCCATGAGAGGTACTCACTCTCTGTTTAGCAGCAACCAGCTACACCGTGAATGCAGTACTGGTGCGGATCCAAGGACAAGAAGAAAATCCCATATACTACATCAACAAGGCACTTAATTCAGCGGAGCGCAATTACACGAAGGTGGAGCAACTAATATATGCCTTAGTAATCGCAACACAAAATATAAGGATCTACTTCGACGCACATACCATCTGAGTCTTAACAAAGGCCCAGATAGGTCAAATCCTCGACAACACGGAGAAGATAGGAAGAATGGCAAAGTGGAACACATTGATCAAGCAATTCCAAATAATTTTCGAAACCAGGAAGGCTGAAAAATCGCAGGTACTGGCGGAATTTCTGGCGGACTTACCTATCAACAATGAAGTGGAGGTGGACGACATCCCAGGAATGGAAGAAGGCGAAGAGGACCTGGAGAATCTACTCGAACCTCAAAACCTACGAAGGTGGGAGATATTCGTAGATGGCTCATCCAACAGAGAAGGCGCAGGTATAGGAGTTGTGATAACAACACCTACGAGAGATCGACTCATTTACGCCTTCAGGTTAGAATCCTAACAATACACCAACAACATTGCGGAATACGAGGCGGTGATACATGGTCTACGCTTGGCAAGGGAGCTAGGCTTGTCTGATGTTCGATTGACTAGTGACTTTCAGTTAGTTATTAGGCAAATTGAACTCAAATACCAAACTCTAGATCTGCGTACCTAAAGCTAGTTCAAAAGCATGCATCACAGATTACCAATGTGACATTCAGACATATTTGTCGAAAGGACAATAGACACGCAAATGCCCTAGCATATATATCGTCAATGCGAAGGGAGAGGAACACCTCAACTGTGCAAGTTGGAAGGATATACGAACCTTTAATAAAAGGACCAATCTCAGGAACATAGGAGACATTGGACGTCCGTACTCGGGCCATGGGAGAACCAAACAAAGAAGATCCAAACGAAGAAGAAAAAAATGAAGAAGATAAGGAATCAGATGAAGATCAGCTCACGACGGAAGACGACGAAAGGAACGAGCCAGAGGATGACTATAGAATTCCAATTCACCAATACCTTGACAAAGGTACCTTGCCCGCGGACATAAAGGAAACAAGGAAGATCATATCCAAGGCATCCACATATGAGCTCCATGATGGGATATTGTATAAAAAGTCATTTATTGAACCTTTAATGCGATGTCTCTCAAGAACCGAAGGTAAAAGGATACTTAACGACATACATAGTGGAGAAGCTGGCAACCATAGCGGAAGAAGGTCACTAGCTGCCAAGGCCAAAATGCAAGGATACTACTGGCCTTTCATGGACGAAGATTCTAAGAATATGGCTAAGCGCTGTGAAAAATGCCAACGCTTCGCCAGGAAGATTAAGGCCCCAGCAATGAAGTTTAATTCGGTTATCAACCCTTGGCCATTTGTCAAATGGTGGGTTGATATAGTCGGACCCTTGGTAGAAGGAACATTGAAAACAAAATACTTGATCGTGGCTACGAACTACTTCACTAAGTGGGTCGAAGCTAAACCTTTGGCAAGAATCAGAGACTGTGATGTCTTCAGATTCTTGTTTGAGCAAATCATATGTAGGTTTGGAATACCCGCAGCCATAGTTTTGGACAATGGCAAGCAGTTACAAGGGAAAAACATCGACATGCTATTCGACACCTTCAACATCCAGAAGAACAAATCAACTCCGATCTATCCAAAAAACAACGGGCAAGCGGAGGCAACAAAATATCGAGAGAACTGGGACTCAAGATTCCACCATTAATCACATTCAATTGGTTTGTATATTGATTCATAACAATTCTAGCTCCTTATTGACTCTATTTCTTTGCCAAAAGTAGATTTTATAAAACATTAATTGTAAGTCACAAGCATGGCGTATCAAAATCTCTAAGTCTAAGCATACGCCATCAAACGAAATCATAAATAATTAGTAAAAATCATAAATCAATTGAATCAAGTGCAAAAAGTTATAAAGAATCAAATATAGTTACCAAATAATTGTGAATAAGGCTTCCTCCGTCATCCCAGTGCTGGGGTTTAGCTATTCATGGTGAAAACTCGCTCAAAATAATAACTCATGGCTTAAAAGATGTTTTTATTGAAGAAAATATATAACACAGTGATTCTGCAACGGTGTATTGGCGTTACAGAAGTCACCATTACAAGAGGTGTTACTAACTGAAGATGGACTGTTACAGAACAATTTAAATATAAGACACTGACTGCGACTGTTCTCTGCAGCTTTATGTTATTCGGCTAAGGGTTCTTGAGAATGACACTTCCGATATGTCGTCTGCAGCTCTTCTTCTTCCTCTTCTCTGCTGCTATTGAAGAATCGCTCTGCAGCGATTTTTATTGCTCTCCAACTACCCCTAACTCTCGACTATCCCTCTGTTGATCAAATCTAGGCTATATATACACAGCAGAGTCCCAAAATATCTTGAAATAACTTTGGTTTTATTTTCTTCCAAGTCAAGGAAAATTTCGTTTTCAACTCTTCTTTATGCTTATATCAGCTGGCAAACTCTTCTTAATTCGATAGATAAGAATCTGAGGATAATATCTTACCCTACTCCTTACGTAAATTCTAAATATAAACCAAACTCCAATATATTCTCGCTTTCCTGATTTGCTGAGATGAAGAGAAACATTCTTTCCTTTTCGGTTCTAAAGGGATTACCTTCTCTGTTTTGTCACGTCCAATCAATCCCAAGTAAATCCCATGAAAATCTCCAAGAACCTTGATTGAAACTTCGATCCGCAAAACTCGAGAATAACTGCCCCTGTTTTATCGTTAACCCATGATAATCTCCTTCTGTTTCGATTTTAAGACCACATACCTTCCCTGTTTCGATAAAACAGGGTGCTATCGAACCAACTGCACGTGAAAACTCAAGTAAATCTCGTCCAATACAAATTAGAGAACTCGATATTTTCGTTACTCTTTTTTACTCCAAAACTGATTATCCGACCCAACTTGATCGGTTCAAACACTCATACTAACCCTGTCTTGCCATAATAAGTCCAGCCCATAGGAAATCCGCAATTGAAACTCTTTAAAACTCTTCAAAAATCCGATCCCTAATCTGCCAGTATACCGTGCATTTTTCCTGCCAAATCTCATATTTGAATTTGAGAAGATGAGTGCCCCTTATCCATTCCCGGGGTGCAAATAGTAGTTGACCTGGGGTGCCCTTATCCAACTGAGGGTGCCTTTAGTAATTTTCTCACGTGTGTCCAAATACCACTTTTCGAGCCAATTTTGCCGCAATAACTTATTTCTCCAAAAACACCTACAAGAACATAAAATAATCAAATAAGTAAAAAATCGAGCACTAACAATATATACAATTGAGATCAAAATAGACACATAAATGCGTCTATCACTCATCATCCTTCAAAATCTTTATGCTCTTACGAAGTGCCTTGATGAATTTAATATTTTGTTGGAGATTCCAATAGAAGTTTACAGAGTGGCTATCTCTTCCACACAAAGAACTCAACATATTATCAGAAAATTTTGAAAGCGAATTACCTTTTCTTTTGTTAACTTTTGACAACGCTAGTTGATTAGGAAATTTTTTGTCAACCAGTTTCTCTTGCTCAGATTTTGCCTGTTGAGTTTTAACTGACAAGGATTTTCTAAGGTTATCAAGTTCCCTGTTTAACTTTAGATTTTCCTTAGTTTCCAACTCAAGTTTTTCTAAACAGTTCTTTAGGAGTTGATTAGACTCACTAGACAGATCACTGTTAGTTTTGGCAAAAAGTGCATTGCAACTTGATATTCCTTCATAGGGTTTCTCCTCAGGAATATCATCCAGGGTAGTGAAATAAGCTTTGTTGCACTTCTGAGCCTTTTTCCAGGAACAATTTCTGGCCATATGTCCAAACCTACGACACTTGAAACATTGGATCTTTTTATCATCCTTTTCATGAAAAAAAGATGATGCATCAGGAGTCTTTTTATTTTTCAATAAACATCCTTAACCCTTTGTGTTAAAAGTACAATTGTTGAGTCAAGCTCTCTTTTCAACAAGTGTTTTATCCTCTTGACAATATTCCTCAGCCCAATTTATAGTTACTTCTTTCGAAGATTGATTAGTATTATTTGAGGCATTAAATCCAATATTTCTGTTCTTCAGCAAAATTTCTGTATCAAAGATCTTTAACTTTCCTAAAAGAGAGCTTCGAGAAAGTGTAGAAAGATCATTGGCTTCCATTATGGCATGTTTCTTAGACTCGTATCTGGATGGTTACGATCTGAGAATCTTGCATACCATTTAGTTTTCAGGTATAGTCTTTCCAAGCGAGAAAGAAGCAATGACAATCTCATAAAGTTTAGCATTAAACTCCTTGAAGGTATTGTCATCATCCATTCTAAGGAATTCCCATTCAGAAGAAAGAGATTGAAGTAGAGCTTCTCTTTCTGAATCATTTCTTTCGAATACAGTCTCAAGAGTATCCCATGCTTCCTTGGAAGTTTCACATGATGAGACATGATGTAAAAGATCTTGACTCACTGCATGTATTATGGCATTCAAACCATCAGAATTCTGTTTGGAAAGAGCTCTTTTTTCATAAGTATAGAACGCTAAGCGTTTAAACTTAGTTTCCGAATATTCCACTTTTGGTCGTTCATATCCTTCTTCGATTAATAGCCAAGTGTTAAAATCTCGGGATTGAAGAAAAGATCTCATAGCAGATTTCCTTAATGGGTAATTGGTCCCATCAAATCTTGGTGGTACGTTTGAAAAGACTAGGGTACCCAAATACACCACAATCTTTTATTTTTCCACCTATAAGTCCTCTTACTGAAAGTGATTGTCTATGGACAAAGTCGAGACAATACTACAAATCGGTATTCATACTTTGTGTGATTGTCTATGGATACGAGATCGAGACAATACGACTACCAAAGTGTGATTACTTGATAATAGGTTAAGACTTAACCAAACACTATAGGATCACTATCAAGTAAAGCGGAGTTAACATATGTGTATTATAATTTCGGAAATATAAAAGTAAAAGACACAACAAGATTTTGTTAACAAGGAAACCGCAAATGCAGAAAAACCCCGGAACCTAGTCCAGAATTGTCAGAATTAAGCCGTTATACAAAATCTAAACCAACTTCGTATAGTTGAGACCAAGCGACTACCCCTAGTTCACTTAGTTTCATCCGTATCCCTGCGCTTCCGACTTCGATGAGTGCACACACTGGAACAATTCCTTTGGATTGTATTCCAAACAGTAAAGGAACAACAAATATGTTTGGTAACAACTCTATTGATTCTTTAAGATAAGATATCTCAAGTCAAACGCAAAGGCTCTTCCGTTTAAGCTAATAAACTCCTTTGTCTGGTTAGATCAATCTATCCAATAACTACAAAAGTAGTCAAGTTTAGATTCACACTCAATCCAAATAAATCTCAAAGAGATATATTGTGAATGCCGATCTCACGCAACTATCAATCGAATAAATCCGATTCTAGTTGGATCCCAGCTGATCAAGGTTTGTGCACTAAATCCACAAGATACGAAAACTAATAAGAATTCTTGTTCGTTTTCAAATATTATATTACCTTCAAATAACTGCACAACACCACTTGAATCTCTTGTGATCAATCACACACAGAACGGAGTCTGTTAACAATGGATTATCACAGGTTTGCTTTGGATCTAACAACAGTTTTAAAGATCCCGTCGATACTTTGATCTAGTATGAGTGAATCTTATATCAGAAGAGAAGATTCTCAAGAATAAACAAACTAGATGCAATCAAAGTTTCAACAACCGTTAGTCAATCAAATCAAATCGAAAACTAATAACACTGCAATTATCTAGTTTCCCACCAATGGTACTTGTAGAGCTTCTTGATCCCACAAAATTCTTCAAACGAGCGGTCGTAAGAGATTTCACCTAATTAGGATACTTTCCTCTCCGAATAGACGGCTCCACCAGAAACAACAAGAAATGAAGTTTGCCTGGCACTTAGGATTGTTTGCTAAAAAAATGCAAACTTAGGTATTTATAAACCAAGGATCTTTGGACAACAAGGAATTTCCAAAACCGAAAATATACTTAAGATATGCAATAAATGCCCAAATTCGGTTTTCCTAATTCCAATAAATGTTGGTCCAATATTTTTGAAATCTCTCATAGAAAATATCCAATTATTAAATGCACATTACTAATTTTTATTCTCTAGATCTATGCATTAATTGCTGGTAATTAAAGCATATAAAACCAAAAACCTTAATTAAAAGATTCTTAATTTATTTCGGCACAAGATCACCTTGAGTACCAAGGAATATCTTTTAACAATAAATGATAAGAGTTACTGCTCGTGTTCAAAGTATGTCGACATCTTTTCACTGCAAATCCTTATTTCGTATTTACATGGATTTGTTTCTTGGAATCGGTTCTAGCACACTTCCAAACAAGTTTAGAATTGGTTCTACCAGTATTCCCAGACTACTATGTGATCGGTCATACCAAGTCACAATGGTTAGTTGTGATCGGTCCTACTAAGTGATAGGTGTCTAAAACACCTAATTTTATATCTAGTATTTATGTTTTCTTTGCTATTATTCTTGTGAATTGCATCTCTTATGTTTGAGTTATTAGGTGAAATAGAGTCCTTGGGAGCAAAAGAAGGAGAAAACGTCCATTTGGAGCGAAAATGACAAAAATATCAATTCCCAGGCGATATAGTTAATGTTGCCCAAGGAGGAGTGAAGGATGAACTGTTGGTTTTCTGAGATTGACAGGCCAAATAGTACATGGATAGCCCTTACCAGAGTTCTGGGTGCCTGTGGTATTTCTTATCATTACCACACCCTAGAATTCAGAAGAGAATTCATTTCTCAATCATTAGGTTTCTAACTCAGAGGATTGTGCGGCTGAGGTTGCTGTTTTAGCTAAAACCAGATGAAGAAATTGAAGATAGAAACGGATTTGAAGCCTGTGATGGAAGCAATTGGAATGAAGGTACGAGTGATGAGAATAGGGTTTGAATCTGTCGGAGTTGAAGAGTAGAGCTCAATAGATCGAGAAGACGCTATGATTTGCTGTTCAGTAAAGTCGGTTGAGGAATCTGGTGATGAGTGTGATTGATTTCAGAGATTGGGTTTGCTGATGCTGCCTTTGAGTACAAGAGGAAGAAATCTGACATGGGTTTGGTTCAGATCGATGGAAGGTGGTTGTTATAATGAATTTAGGGTTCTTTCTTGTGGCTGCTGTGATGAATTTATGAAGTGGGTTTTCCTTAAATCCGTGTTTGAACCGAGAAACAAAAGAAGACCCTAGTTTTCTGCCGTTGATTCATGGCTGCATATGGAGAATCAGAAGAACATAGTTTGTTCTGGGTTGTGTTTGGTGGTTCAGATTCCAGAAATGGAGATGGGTCTTGTTTGAAGAGTGATGTTGCAGGTGGCATATGAACTGAGTGATGCAGAATGGTGCTGAGAAGAGCCCGAGCTGTGAATTGGTGGTAACTGAAGAATTGGTGTTTAATCTGTGTTGATGTGTAGTGGGTTGTTGCAGTGTTGCTGCCAGAGCAGGTGCTAGTGGATTGCAGGTGGCCTGAGCTGAGATAGAAATTGCAAATGATGCTGTTGTTATTCATTGAAGTGGGAAGAGAGAAGTGGTGATTATGAGTTGCAGCTGAAGAACTGATGTTTGCTGTATGAATGGCTAGGTCAAGAAGGAGTTGGTAATGATTCTCAGCTGGAGTCGGTGTTGGTGGTGAACAAGAAGGGTTAAGAGCTCATTCTTGAGCTGGTGAAGAATTAGCAGAGATGGAGAAGATGTTCATGGGGTGTTGGTTCATGACTGAGATGTTGTTACAGCAGCAAGGAGTCATGGCAGGGGCAATGGCTGTGTGAGATACAGAGATTATAATGTTGGAATGTTGGTTGCTGTTACAGGAAATGGGTTCAAGCTGAAATGGAGTTGTGTTGCTGTGTCTTGATGTTTGTTGCACTGGAAATGATGGAACTGACATTGTTGTTGGTGCTGTGTGGTGGTGCTAGAATGAGGTTGAGTTTGAAATGCAATTGCAGAAGCTGGCGCTGTAGTTTGTTACTGATTGTTGCAGTTGAAGAAAATGGACCGTGGTTGAGATTCTGGTGCTGACTTGAGCTGATATTGCAGATTATAGCTAAAAGAATTGGTGGTATGGCTGTGTTACAGGGAGAGTTAGACTGGATACATTGAGCTGAGTAGACAGGACAGTGTGGGTTCTGTTTGGAGTCTGTAATGGATTTGAACTGAAAATGGTGATGCTGCTACATGTTGTTAGATGGTGGCAGAAGTTGTAGCTGATGGATGTTTCTGCAGTGAATGAATGGAGTTAGGGAAATGGATTGGTGAATGTACAGAAAATGGGCTGCAGGGAAGCAACAGTAGTGCAGCGAGCATTTGAGTGGTGATAGGAGAAGTGTTTGCTAGTATGGCACTCGGAAGTTGCAGTTATAGTGAACTAAAGCTACAGAGGAGGTAGTGCAGCTGAACTGAAGTGTAGCACTGATGATGAAGCACAATGATGGCGCAACAGTGGGTTGGCCTGGCAAGATGGCCTGCAAAATGGCTTAGGCCATGACCAGTTAGACCAGTGAGTGAGCTGACTCTGATTAGATCCATCTGACTAGAGCCTGATTCAGTCAACCGGTCAGCCTTCGACTTTGACGGTTGACCGTTAATTTTGACCGACCACCTGAGTGACTTTCTAGTCACCTGAGCTATTTCCGGTAACTTTCCCGGCAGTTTGCCAGCAAATTCCGGCGACTACATTTTGGCAAGAATTTTATTGGGTTATTTCTACACATAGTTATATGGGCTTGGTGGACTTCTTGGTGATGGACTTTTGAAGACCTGGCCTAATTTTGTTTCCTAATTTTGGAAACAAGGATGGAGATAAAAGGGAAGTCTTCTACAAGATGACAGAGATTACTACTGGGAGCTTTGGAGGAGAGCGGCGATTCTACTAGGGTTTGCTTTCATTTTTCTATCTTCATTATTTTATATATGATGATGAACTCAAAGGCTATGAGTAGCTAAATATTATTATTTGTTATGAGATAAAGTTGATTTCTCAAATCTGATATTTGCATCGATGAATTAGTTTTGTCACAATAATTTATTGTTTATGATTCATGGTTAATATTGTTATATGATTTGAATGCTTGTTTGGTTGAGTCCGGAATCAATCCGATTTGCATTCATACCTATTGCTAGATTAGGGTTTTCAATACGTAAAAGTTGAATAATTTCTGATCACAAGTAACATAATTGTGAGTAGTGCTTGTAGTGATATATCCTACTAGTCACATATGAATCATAACCTTGGTTAAATCGAATTAGTGCTTTTACACGTTCGATTGCTTTGATTAGTCTTATTCCATAGAACTTAGTGCTCTTAGGGAGTTAAACTTAATTGTGCTTTTACACTTTAGGTTGCTTTCTAGGAAGAATTCACATATGCATCTTTTAATGTGGTTGTGATGAAATCAGGGAATTAGCGAGATATACTTGCGATCAAGATATTTTAGGACTTTTTAATAAATGAGAGATTAAATTATCAATTCTAGTCATTGATGAAAATACATGTTTGTGAATGATACTATCCCATGACCAATATCTTCCTCTTATTGATTATTTTCATATTTTATTGCTTTCAATTATTTTTATTGCATTGCTAAAACAAAATCCCCCCCTTGGTTACTAATAAACTGAAATTTTATAACAAAAAAAGCCTCTCTGTGGGAACGAACTCTTTCTTACCACATACTTCATTTATTTTAGTTGAGTGAGAAAGTGAAATTATTTTTGACGTATACGACAGCGATCACTAAGTCACATACATGGGTTTGGATCGGTTATACCAATCACTAGATCGGTTCTACCTATACATGGTACCTACTTGTGATCGGTTACACCAGTCACTAGGATCGGTTACACTAATTACAAGGATCGTCACACAACCACTTATGATCGGTCACACCAATTACAAGGATCGATCATACCATCTCATGGTGATTACTCAGGATCGGTTACACCAATTACCAGGACCGGTCATACCAAATCATAAGTCTAGGTATTGTGATCGGTTATACCAAGATACATAACCTGAGTTAAGATCGGTTCTACCAACTCACACATATTGGTCATCAAAGAATATGCAATGAATATCCGGACCAATAAACCTATTGATTTCCCTTTCGATTCATGAAATAAGTTCACGAACGTACTTCCTTTAAACAATAGTAAAACATTTTTTCCTAGAATGAAATCTTCACGATTAACCCATACACATAATCATAAAACTATATACAAGATTATGTCGATGTCATTTCTACGAAGTTCAAAAGATAAGCGTTATACTTCGTAGTCTAATTCCTTAATACTATGATCATACTATTATGATCATGTCTCTTCACTAGTGTGTTATATACAATATATACAGTATATACAGCTTCACATGTTATGTTTTTAATATAGCACGACTTGAAAGATACGTTAGGTATGAAACAAGTTCAAGTCAATATTACTAACCTCAAGTTGAAGGATGATGTCGTCGTTGTAGTTCGTTACTTCTTCATATTTGTCGGGTCTTCGGAGTAATACTTGTGTTGATGGTGGTTTTCTGTTTAGGGCTAAAATCGTGAAACCCTGTATTTAATACGCTGTCATCCTGCAAAGGAACAAAAGCCATTTGAAAGTGATGAGTGCATAAACCCTTTCACTTACATATGTATTGAGCAATTCAACATATTTACGAAATTTATCCAGAATGGTGCGTGAAGCAATATCCTAGATATTCTGTCAATTTTAACCTATTGCATTATTCACTAATGCATGACCTGCCTGATATTTTCCTATGCTATGTTCCCAGCCGAACTCTCAATATCGGCATGACATGACGATTAATGTTCACTCGTAGCGGAGTAGCATGAATCTCCCGAAGTGTCAGTATTGAGACCTGCATGAAAACACTCACATATGCTACACCACCCTCTGACAAAGAGATCGACGTGTCGACACACTTTTAATTAAAAGTTAGCACGATCGACGTATTTAAATTCCGTAAGGAAAACCTAGACTGTCCATGTCAGTCTTAAAAAAGATCACGGCCACACGATTTGGCCACGCAATTCAACAAGCCTAGCCTACTCCTAGCGGAACTAGGCGATCATCATGATAAACACCGGCGGGCCCACTAACATCCCGACTAGTCGAAATCCCTTTAGCTTATCCGCTATACCCTCAAACGCTAGCCAGAACGTGGGTGATCGCGCTGTTAAAAAAGAAAGCTCAAACAAGCTAGACCGACCATGACGGTCTTAAAATCATCACATCCGTCCAACTTAGCCAGCCAAGATGGACGGCTTAGATTGAGTTTTGGGCAATCAAAAAGGCGCCAACGTGATGACCGGCCACCCAACTCAATCCCTGGTCGACCGACCTGCCCACAAAAACGCGTTGAATCGCCCGCCCAAAGAAGGGTGATCGCGCAATTTTTAAAACCCTAAATTAAGTCAGCGGCGTTAAGCAACTGCCGCAAATCGATCGTGTCCGTCCATCTTCGCCAGCTTGGTCGAACAGCTTAGATCGGGTTCTAGATGGACAACAGCGTGGCACTGTGATCACCGGCCACCCCTCTTCCATGAGGAGCGATCGGCCAAGCCACGACTTGCTCATGTGGCCTCCGAACGATCACCCAAAAGAGGCTGGTCGCGCTGTTTGCATAATCCAACGGTAGTACGCAACTGCCGCAAATCATCTCGGCCATCCAACTTCGCTAGCCTAGTCGGATAGTTTAGATTTATTTTCAGGAGGCCAACAGGGTAAATGATCATCGGCCACCCCTCCTTCATAGGGAGCGATCGACCAAGTGGTAGCTCACCTATAGGGTTTTCAAATGATCGCCCAAAGGTGGCCGACCACGCTACTTTTTTAAGACGTTCAATTCGCGACTAATTTGAACGAGCTCTAAAACAACGATGCTTCCTGCACATCGATTATTTTCAGCTGCTTGTTTAAAAGAGATGCTTTATATACATCGATTATAAGCGATGTTTTATAAATATTAATCTCACAAATAATTTTATTATTTGACCTAAAAGCACTATGTGCTGCTTTTAGCGGCGAGTCTCACGACTTGACCCATTTACTCGAGATATCAAACATGTCACAAACTGGGGGATGCTCACTGGGGTATTGGTCTGGCGGTTTACAGCGTGCAACACGCCCATTATGAGAAAGTGTCAGGAAAGAACGGATGGTTAACAACAATGAGAGTAGTGGATGAAAGTGTGACCAGTTTTCCCTCATAATGGAAACGTGGTGATCACCAGTTTTTACACAACCCCACCTCTCCACTGCTTAATCACCTCCACTTCCTACGAGATCAGGGTGTGCTCAAACGTGACTTTTATTAAATAGGATTTCAACCTATTTCGAAATGAACACAAGTGTTAGCAACACAAGTATCCAGAAAAACACCAAGAACTGATAGATTACGTTCTGCAATCCAGTTCCACATTCTTATACAAGTCATAAAACAACCACACCTTCATAATTCAACGTTCTGATCTCAAACACCTTCTTCGCTTCCCTCCCTAAGATCAACCCTTCTCTTTCACTTTGTGACCGAATTGAATCTGGAACGACCATTTATTGGTTTAGGCCAGAGTCTTACAGATTGATCTCTCGAATCTAAAAGTACTCCCGTGCAGTGCATTTGTTAAGGGTTTGAATTCGTTTCTCATCAACACACCCAAATTTACCAAAAACAGCAGAATCAATTTCTACCCAAAACAACTTATATGTCTCAACATTCCTAGACTTTCTAGTCTAACCTAAACGAAGTTGACTCTAGTATTTAATCAAGCGACTCTAGATGGGTTTTAATAGTATAATATGACAACCAAACTTGACATACCAACGCTTGGTGAGTTCAACCGAGCTATACTCTGACAGTAGGAGTACCATTGATTAACATAAATATATTAGTGGTAGATATGCATTAGTGAATGAGTTGAATCCAGTGTTCATGAAATCCAAGATGTCTCATAATAAAAATAAGAAATTTCCACTCTATTCGATTAAAAGCCTTCGGCATATCTAATTTCAAACATATATAAGCTTGTTTACCTTCTTTTTTTCCATGGAATCTATCAGCTGATGAGCTACGATAACGTTATCCTAAATATGTCTTCCGGTGACATAAACAACTTGGGTAGGTGAAATAAGATTTAAGAGAAGAGGTTTGAGACGATTAGATAATAACTTGGAAATAATTTTGTAACTGACATTGCATAAGCTAATTGCGCGAAATTCAGAGTGGGATGCAGGATGAGGGACTTTAAGTATAAGGACCTGATAAGTATGGTTAAGGTTTGTAAGCATGTACCTATTTTGGAAAAAATTCTGAACCATACTGATTAGAGAAGAACCAACCATATCCCAACAATGCTGGTAAAATCCTGCTTGAAATCCATCATTTCCAGGGGCAGACCAAGGCTTAATCAGGAAAAAAACCTATTTGATTTCTTGAGCTGTTGGAATTTGAAGTAAAGCCTCATTATCATCTGCAAAAATGCAAGGTTGAAACTGAGACAAAAGATGATCTTGCTGAATTGGTTTTGAAGTTGACGATGTTGAGCTGAAATATTGAAGAAATATTTGTTCTATTTCTGCATGGTCATCATGCCAAATGCCAATATCATCTTGAATAATAATGATGTGATTTATTCTTTTACTCTAGCTTGTTGTTAGTAAGATTCCCATTGAGCATCCAACCAAAAATGTAAACTTTGCTGTAGATAAATCATTTGAGGATCATTAGAAGGCAAATGAGACTTATGGCATTGTTGGAGCTAATTATGGATGTGATGAAGTTGTTGTTCAATATTGCCAAACTGGTAGATTTCCACTGTCTAAGATGTTGCTTGGGGTATATTAACTTACGATTTAACTGATAAGAACGAGATCCATTAAAAGTTTGAGACCAGGCTGAGGAAATAGCTTGTTGACATGAAAATATATCCAACCAAAATTTGTGAACTCGAAAAGAGGAGTGGCGAACATCAGACCGAGAGTCTGTTACAGAAAGAATATGACTGTGATCAGATACAACTGGGGCAATGTGAGACAACTTTGCTAAGGGATAATAATTCAACCAATAAGCATTTTCAAGAGCCTGATCAAGTCTAACAGTGGTATTAGCTGCACCTTGTCTATTGTTTGACCAAGTAGTCGGAGAGCCTATGAAACCAAGATCATGAAGACCCATTTGATTAACGAATTGCCGTTGAGCTGTAAATTGTCTGCTGGGTATGTTGGTCACATTTCAAGTCTTAGAATCATCAAAAGTGCAGTTGAGATCACCCAATAAAACCCAAGGGAGATTTAAAGAAGAAGAATGATGAAGTAAGAAGTCTCACTGAGCTTGTTGATCAGATGCATGATGAGCAACATACATACAAGTGAAATATATATTATGCTTATGAGTATGGGTATAAATGATGTTATGAACTGTATGCCTATCCATATGATGAATTTGAACGTCAATGCCTTGTGAAAACACGGGGGACACCAAAAAACCCAACTTTTTCTTTTTGATAGGAGTATGAACGTATGTAGTACTTTTAACAATCAAAAGATGTGGAAAAGTAAAAAGAACACACACATAAGAATTTTGTTAACGAGGAAACCGCAATATCAGAAAAACCCGGGACCTCGTCCAGATTGAACACCATAATGTATTAAGCCGCACAGACACTAGCCTACTATCAGACTTCGGAATGGAATGTAGTTGAAACAAAATCCACCCTCCAAACGATTCAGTTATAGTCGCGCTTCTTACGTGTCTTGAACCTTGCAAGGTTCTACGCACTTGATTCCCTTAGCTGACGTCCTTTACAGCCTAAGAGTTGCTTCAACCAAACTGACACTTTTGATACCAATCTGCCTCTAACAGATAAGCCTATTTATTTCCGTTTAGATCAAAGATCAAGGTGTGGAAATCTATTTGCAATAGCTAGCTAGCAAATCTCACAAATCCAGAACTTACGACTCCCTAAGATCAGCCTAGATTCTTAACCACCTCTCAAGAACAATCGTCGAAAGATCAACTAAGATCAGTTTTTAGATATCTATCTTGAGGAATCACAAAGTTTGAGATGAAGAGAACTTTGTGACTACTATCTATTACGAAAACCTCAATAACAAAAAAAACAAGATCAGGATTAACGAACTATCAAGGTAAAGATAGTCGGACCTGGCTTCACGAATCCCCAAGCGAAGTATTTTTAGTCGTAGACCTAAAAGGTCAATAGACGCGACTCTAGAATCAACTAGGACACAAAGTATCAGGGATTGATTTTCCCAGTTGACAAAAATGCTCTATCTATAGTTTTCAAAGACCAGGGTTATCTTAGAATTCAAGCTAAGATAACTTGAGAATCAAGCAAACAAAATCAGTCTTCAAACTACAATGGAAAACTATGCACATAGGTTCAGTTAGGCCGAGTTCAGTAACCGACGTAACCATGTATAATGACTGTTCGGTTTGGCAAGTTAGCCAAAGAACTAAAAGCTACTTGGTGTTCACTTAAACACCTAAGAAATTAATCATGATTCGAACACCTAAGTGTGTTTTAATAAATCAATGAAGTCTTAGAAGTGTTTAAGAGAGTTCTAGCAATGCTAAACATGTTAAAATAATAAGTCTTTGAGCATCTGCTACACATTGTCAGGACAGTTGGTATAACACTAGACTCAGGAACTTAGTTGGCCTCAGTTCGTAAATTGGGTTCGCCAACTGCTATCCAATTAATCCAACCTATAAAATTCTGTTCACCAAGGTTCGCCAACTGAACTTATGGTTTGCGAACCGCTTCACCAACCTTCATGTATTTATGAATCTCAGATATCTATGGTTTGCAAACTGAGTTCGTCAACCTACCCTGAGTAGAAATCCAGTAAGTTTATGTATCTCTATTTTGATGCTTGAAACATTCCCAAGTGATATAATCATTTACATGGGCAATTTTCAATTGATCCACAAATTAATTCATAAAACTAATATTGTTAAGGACCTTTGAACATCCAATCGCTGAATCATATTTCGAGATTTGTCACAAGACAAGCTTGACTCGAAACATCTTCTTTGTTAATCTACTATAAGTCATATGAAATAGTCTCAATAGATAAAATGATGGTATAGTGAGTATTCACATACCTAATACACAAGTTCTCCAAAATGTCTTCGTCGGTCTTCAGTCTTCAAGGGTGATCTCTGATACTCAACTACAATTCTAACATATCCAACACTTGACTTAGTAGACTAGAAATCAAGATATAGTTTCGATCACCTAACATTGACAACAAGCTTGAGATAGCAAAACTTGTAGGTTCAACCGGGAAATGCTCTAACAATCTCCCCCTTTGTCAATTTTAGTGACAAAACTATTCAATACATATGGATACAATAAATAAACTTTTCAACTCAATCCACTATGCTTGATTTACTTGGTTCTTCAACACACGTCTTGAATTCTTCGTATTTCAAATTCTTCTAATGTTCTGCATCGGCACTTTGTTGTTGAATATCCGTAGCGATAACAACTTATGAGAATGGTCAATAAGAGCTGTTTATAGACTGTGGTAAATACACTCTACTCATTAGTCGTTATACAAAAAGATAGTATTGTTACCTTCCTCAAAATTCAATTGCACCATAATTTTGAAGAAATAATATGGTGATATGTTTTCCCCCTTGGTCAACACATACTACTTTTGCGAAATAGGTAAAACCTATAAATAATAATTCACTCCCCCTAACATGATGCTTCATAAAAAGCCATATGTATGTAGTAAGATACTACTTAATAATTCTCCCCCTTTTTATCAACAAAATCGGGAAAAGTGAAAAATAGGGATAATCATGAATTAATCAAAAGAGTTTCAAGACTAGAGAACACATTCCAACCTTTAATTTAAACGATTTCAACTAAGAAATCTCGGTTTGCGTCAAGGAGACATAAGGCACAAGCATCTCCTACAATTCCACATCCGCACTCCCCACAAAGATATTACGGAACAAGTTCAAAAAGAAATCTCCTCCATTTATGTCATTCCCGAAAGAACGACATGAGCGACCCTACTCTAGTCACAAGAGAAGGATTTTCTTGGACTTTAAATTTAATAGGCCAGTTACGAACAAATTAAATTTGTATCCAATATTTTTCTCTCTTCTCGTCAGTTACGAACAAAGAAGTTAAAAATAGTGATCTTAATGTTAGAGTGATAGGCTCAGAAACCTACAATAAAATATACTACAAGTGCACAGTGTCTAACTAGTAGACAGTGACAAGTACAGGTCATTCCCACGAAGAGTGTGAAATATTATTACTGGCTAATATCAAAAATCAAATAAGATGATGTTTAACGATTTTGCAGATTTCGGGACAAAATGAAATAATAAATAATCGTAACAAAATAGGTAATGTGTTATTAGGGTTTTCGATTTCCACCAATTCAATTATATAATTTATACTAATCTCTATTTATTACTCAAGACAAATTTCGAATTCAATTCATGCCTCGGAAGATGGTAAGTTAAATTCTAAAAATATAGTTTCTCCGCTGTAATTTCCTTCGCTTAATAGGTAGTGATTCTAAAGCATTACATATCAATCCTAAAGCATATCACGTCAAGGGATTTAACCAAAGCACGAAATATCAATTGAAAAGCATAAATAATCAAGAAAATCACATAAACGATTATACATCAAGCTATATGAAGAGAAATTACTAGTCAATCAAATCATTATTAGAAATATCATCGTAGAGTTATATAAATAAATGGCTTCTATCTAAACCCTAACATGGCTCTAGTTAGACATGGCTTTCTCAAAAGCCATAAACATATTAAAATCCCAACTAGCTAAGCAAAAACGAAATCAAAGAGATGAAAATTCGAACCCTCGTCTTCGTTTCTTCTTGTCGTCCTCTATGTGCCGTGCCTCCTTTTTCTCTTTTCTGTTGGTTTTCTTTTATATCCGTGTTGCGGCGACCTAGCGAATAACTGATTGGGCCCGGTCCAAAAACTGACCACAATTTCCAAAACCAGGTCCATGTGCCGTTGACCACACCTCCAGCTGCCATCTATCCATCACTACTGGTTGCCTTGGTCCGTGCAAACTTCTTATTCCTTGAGCTGCAAACTCGCGTCCCCGACCTTGTTCCACCAGTAGCACAGCTCCAAACAAATCAAACCAGTTCAGCCAACATACGAACTCTTCTTCTTCCAACCAATAACGACAACAGCAGCATCATCGAAACAATAATGCACACCAGCTTGAGAATATAAACTCCTCCATTGCCTATGCTTGACCAGATGAGAACCCCACACAGAGAATTCTTCTCCCAACTCCGGCCACAACACCAAGGCAGATGATCACCAGTTCTTCCCTAATTTGTAGCTTCAAGTTTCTATCTCGAACTGCCATTATTCGAGCCACCTCCATTCGTCTCTCATAATACGGACCCGACAACCACCAAACCACTCTTGCAAGATCCAGCAACTTCATTTCCCTGACCTTCGCAGAGCTCCATTCACGTCCAAGATCCATCGGCTGCAACAACAGCTTGTTTCCTCCATTAAAAACAAACCCATCCCTCAAAACTCGAGTCAAGCTCAAGTTTATTCAACTCCGTCTCATAACAGCTTCTATTCTCCAACTCGAGCTATCACTGCCATTATCAGCTACTAACAATCTTGACTGAATCACTATCTCTTCATCGTCATTCTGCCAGCAATCATTATCCTCATCTCACTGATCTCGCTGCAGACTCAAGCTCCCAAATCAGCAGCAAGCTTCATCTTTTAATTCTTTGCAGTTACATGGAGCTGACTCCATCTTCCACTGAGCTGGCTACTTCACTGGCTCATCTTCTCAGGAGTCACGACCATATAAGCTCTTCTCTTCTGGTCTTCATTCTCAGAGCCACCATCGACCATTCCAGACAACCAAATATAGATAAGAGAAGCTGCCACCATTAATCATCTCCATGGGTTGTTAATAATAATTCCATCTCCATTCACGTCAAATCCATCACTACTCAGCTAAACCGAAACTCCATTCCATCTCCAGCCACCTTGTAATCGAGAACCGCTTCATACCCATTTCACTCCACAACAAACCAGCACCAGTTAATCTCGTCAGCATTTCCAACTTGAATCACAGCACCAATATCGACGCCGGAAACCCATCACAACAACCATTAGTTTGATTCACTGCTTACGTTGCTTCCATGTCCAGGCCACGTCCAAGTCTAACCACATAATCGTTCCTTCTCAAACTCAGGCCATATCACCGGTTTTTATTCTCTGTCCGTTCACTGCCAAGATAAACCCATTACTTGCAAAGAGCTGCTGCCATGATGACGACTTCCGAATCCAACTCTTAACAAATCTCGAGTCAATACCCATTTGTCTGCTGGCTTCTAACCCTTTCTAATGCCTTCGAATGCATCTTCTTAATCTGTCCAGAACATGCCACGTGCATGACCAAACGGTATCATCCCTTGGCTGTGAGTTAACGAAATAGTGGCAGCCAAATTAATTTTTCCTCCTTGGTGCCGTGAGCAGCATTAGGTGCATTTTGTCGCAAATGCTAAATAGCTTTAACTTTAGTCGTTTTTCCTTCCGGTAATTGAATTCACTCATATTTCCTACAAATAGCTCAAAACAGTGTTATTAGGCAAAATATCGAGTTCTAGCTAATATAAATACGGGTATAAAATATAGCACCTACGTTCTTATCATAAAGGCACTAAGATACAATATTTTCGTGAGAAAAATCATCAACACAAACTATTCTCTACGCCAGTTACGAACAAGAGAACAATTAGTGCGATATGACTCAACATAAGAATTATAACTTCTCTAGCCATGTACGAACGTAGAGATTAAAGTTCACCGCTTATTCCCTGGTGGTGACATAATCAAGGAGACAAGCCGATCCCTAAAGAACATCTTACGGAATCCTGTAGCAGTTTATTCACAAAAAGTGTAACCATGAAGATCAAAACTGCCATTCTCAAAATAGTTTGCTCTTGTTTTCCAAAAGTGAAAGAGCTTAACCTATGAGAAAACATGAGATATATGTTCTGATCACCAATAATGATAGCATAGAACGAATCTCACAAAATAAGATTTACCTTTTACTAAACACTAGACCTCATCAGAAAGCCATGTTTGATAGAACACCTCCGCAAGAAAATGAAACAAAATCTCAGATAAAGAAAGATACTGAAGCTCAAGTTAAATTTCCCCCAAAAAATATAAGAATAAGATCAGGGGCAATAATTAGCAAAACCTAATGAACTAGAACAACACCAATAGCTTGCCGAAGACTTTGAAAGGTTCGGGTATCTAAAGGTTTGGTAAGAATATCATCCAATTGTTTTCCAGAAGGCATAAAAACAAAATCAATTTTGACAATATCATTCTCAAATAGTTCTCTTATAAAATGATATCTTATGTCAATGTGTTTTGTTCTTGAGTGCTCAACAGGATTCTCAGTAATTCGAATCGCACTTGAGTTTTCACAAAAGATTTTCATAGTTTCAAAATCTATTCCATAACCAGTGAGCATTTGTTTGATCCATAAAAGTTGAGTACAACAAGAACCTAAAACAATGTATTCGGCTTCGCATGTTGATAAGGATTGAGAGTTTTGTTTCTTGCTATGCGATGCTACAAGATTTAAACCCACATGAAACATTCCTCCTGATGTATTCTTTCTGTCTTCTACACAACCTGCCCGATTTGTATCAGAATATGCAGTAAGTTTAGTGTTAGTATCAAAGGTAAAAGATAAACCATAACCAATAGTATGTTTCACATATCGCATGATTCTCTTTACAACAACAAGATGAGACTCTTTTGGTTCCGCTTGAAATCTTGTGCAACACCCAACACTAAATAAAATATCTGGTCTAGTTGTCGTAAGATATAACAGACTACCAATAATGGATCTGTAATGTTTTTGATCAACTTTGATACCATTCTCGTCTCGCTGTAACTTCATAATAGTATCCATGGGAGTGAGCTTTGGAGTGGAATTACCTAGACCAAACTTTTTAAAAAGTTCCTTGGCATATTTATCCTGAGAAATATAAATTCCATCCTTATGTTGTTGAATTTGTAATCCTAAGAAATACTTTAATTCACCAACATTGCTCATTTCAAATTCCTTTCCTCAGGAGGTCTAGAATTCTTCATAAAGTTTCTTGGATGTTGATCCATAGATAATGCATCTACATAGATCTGAGCTATTAGAATATCCTTTCCACTCCATTTGATATGAATCTTTTTATCAGCACTTCCTCTTGCAAAGCCTTTTCTAAGAAGAGAAGTTGTAAGCTTTCATACCATGCTCGTGGAGATTGTTTTAATCCATATAATGCCTTATTGAGCTTAAAGACATAATCGGGATTTTCTGGATATTCAAATCCTTTAGGTTGAGCATCATAGATTTCTTCTTTAAGGCACCCATTTAAGAATGCGAATTTTACGACCATTTGATATAGATTAATCTTGAGAAAACAAGCATGAGTTAATAGCAAATGTATGGACACAAGACGTGCAACAGGAGCAAAGGTTTCGTCAAAATCAATTCCTTCAATCTGTGATTAGCCTTGAGGGACAAATCTTTCTTTATTTCGAACCACCGTTCCAAATTCATTTGACTTATTCTTAAATATCAACTTGGTGCCAAAAATATTTACATTGGATGGACAAGGAACAAGATCCCAAACTTCTTATCGCTTGAATTGATTAAGCTCCTCATGCATAACACTAACCCAGTCGGGATCATTCAGAGCTACATCAATATTTTTACGTCATCTTGAGACAAGTAGCATGGAAAATTGCATAGTTTTTGAAGATGACTTTGTGTCTTAGCAGTTGAGTCTGTACCACCAATGATATTGTTGATATCATGATCCCTACAAACCCACAAATTACGAGCAGGTGTACGTTCGACAGGGACACCCTTGTTAGGGATTTTCTCCTCATCGCTAGAGCAATCACGATCAGAAACAGTTGTAACAACTTCTTCTGATGTAGGTGCATCTTTGACATTCTCAGTTATCTCCATAGGAGGCAACTCAGCAGGAGAGTTATCATGATAAAAATTACTTAAGTCATCAATAATAACATTTGCTGATTTTATCATGACATTGGTTCTGAGATTGTATACTCGAAAACCACGACTATCAGATATGTAGCCTAGAAAAATTCCCTCATCACTTTTAGAATCGAATTTCCCTTTATGTTCTCGATCCTTAAGAATGTTGCATTTACTTCCAAACACCCGGAGATAACTCAAGTTAGGTTTCTTACCATACCATAACTCATAAGGAGTATTTAGGGTTCGTGACCGTAGGTAAACATGGTTGATCAAATAACATGCCATAAAGATAGCTTCTCCCCAGAAATTAAGAGGTAAGTTCTTATTATGGAGCATCTCCCGAGCCATTTCTTGGATAATTCTGTTCTTCCTTTTTGCATCTTCATTAGCTTGTGGAGTTATAGGTGGAGAATATTATTGAATAATCCCTAGTGTGTCACATAACTCAAATACCGTAGTATCTCTAAATTTTGTTCCACGATTGTTCCTAATTTTCTTTAGTTTGCGACCTTGTTCATTCTGGATTCTATTCACAATAATCTTAAATTCACTCTGGGTATCATTCTTATGAGCAAGGAACACCACCCAAGTGAATATGGTGTAGCCATCTACCATTACAAAGGCACATTTCTTCCCTCCAATAGTAGGTTGTTGAATAAGACCAAATAAATCCATATGAATTAAAATCAAGTGGAGCTTTGGTGGCAATGTCTTGCGATAACTTATATGGAACTCTAGCTTGCTTACCTTTCTGAAAAGCACCACAAACACCATCCACTTGGGCACTGATTTTGGGTACACCTATGACAAGTTCTTTGTTAATGATCTTACCAAGGAGGCGATAATTGATGTGACCAAAACGTTCATGCCAAAGTTGGGCTGATTCCACCTTAGTCAATTGCAATAAATATTAAACTGAATATCGAGAAGATAACAATTATTTTTGCCACGAATGCCATGAACAATTACTTTTCCAGATTTATCTTCAATATCACATCCTTTAGAATTGAAGATAACTTTATATCTTTTGTCTCAAATTTGACTAACAGAAAGTAGATTAGCAGACATACCTTTGACGTAAACAACATCATCGATTTCAGGAACTCCGGGAAGTTTGATCATCCCCTTTTTACTAATATAACAACAACTCCCATCTCCAAGGGTCACGGGTCCACTTTGATACTCATCCGCGTTCACGAACCATGAAAGGTCACCTGTCATATGCCGGCCACATCCACTGTCAATAAACCATTGAAAGGGTTAGGTTGACTTTAAGGCAAAAGCTCCCAGACTGACATTACTTTTTCTTGGAATATAATCTCTTGTCATGCTTCTTGTAAACTTTTCAAAAAGTTTTTAGCCTTCCTAGGTAAAACATTGGCAGCTTTTAAATTTGGTCGAAAAAGTTTACATGTATGTTGATAATGATTATGTGAACCATAAAACATACTGGAGCCTATAGAAGTGATGGATGCAACAACATGTCCTTTCGAAAAATTCTGAGTCATATTAGGTTTAACAAAGCCAAGAACTCGTTTATCTCCTGATTTACGACAATTCTTAAGAAGCTATATTTTTTCCTTTTCAGTATTCAAATCCTCAAGGGTTTTTGCTAAGATAGTCTTTGAGTCAGCTAACATAATAACACAATCCTTGTTAATACGAATTTGATCGTCTATCTTTCTTTGAAGAACCTGTTCTCTTTCAGATACTTCTCGAAGATCAGAATTCTTGATATATAATTCATAATGAAGTCCATCAATTTTCCTTATCAATCGTTGTTTCTCATAACAAAGATAATTAATGATTTTATTCAAATCAATATTCTGATCAACACTGATGGTTTCCAGAATACACTCAGGATCTGTAAATTGACTGCTCCTATCAAAGCAAGAGATTGTCATGTTGGTTGTTACATCGAATACATGAACCTGCTTTGATACCAATTGAAAATGCAGGGGATACCAAAAACACCCAACTTTTTCGTGATAGGAGTATGAACGTATGTAGTACTTTTCACAATCAAAAGATGCGGAAAAGTAAAAAGCACACACACAAGAATTTTGTTAACGAGGAAACCGCAATAGCAGAGAAACCCCGGGACCTCGTCCAAATTGAACATCACACTGTATTAAGCCGCTACAAACACTAGCCTACTATCAGACTTCGAACTGGAATGTAGTTGAGATAGAATCCACCCTCCAAGCGATTCAGTTACAGCCGCGCTCCTCACATCTCTTGAACCTCACAAGGTTCTACGCACTTGATTCCTTACTGACGTCCTTTACAGCCTAAGAGTTGCTTTAACCGAAGTGAAGACTTTTGATACCAATCTTCCTCTAACAGATAAGCCTATTTGATTTCTATTTATGTAACACTCCGAGTTTCGGACCAGGTGTCACACCCTACAGATTCTGGCACTAGAACCTAGTCCAGAATCCCGGAGCGCCATTATCGTAGGTCCAGGTTTTTCCTTTTAAAAATAAGAACAATATAGAGCTACGAAAGAAAATCCAACAAATATTTTGAATAATTAAAATACTTACAAAACAATTTTAAATGGTTACAATTCATAATTGAAAATAATTAAACAATACATATTAACGAATGATGCATCAAAGGCATAAATAAGCAGTTACATACTTACATTCTTTCACCAATTTATTTATTTTTATTTCAAATTTTACTCAATCACATTTCCAATTTAAGTAATTAACTTTTTGAATTATTTAAAATATTTTATTGATTTTCGTTCAACCAAATATTACTAGCAACTTTTTTAGGTGCGTTCCAAACTTCGTAACTTTTCATTTTAGAGATTTCGTCTTATATAGACTTACCAACAAATTCTTAAATTATTTTAGACTGACATCACCATATCTACCGCGATACATAATTTGAATAGTGTTATCCCTAAACTTGGAAAACTCAACAACCCTAATCTTTATCCATGGACCGCAACCCAAATCATAATCAAACCTTTTGATTTACATCCACATTTATCGCCCAACGGTGCTCACAAGGTATTTCTTTCTATTGTGGCCCCTGATCTCTTGGCTCTAACACCATCTACTGCCCACCGGTGTTTTCTGGCATCAAAAACATTATTGATTTTACTTCTTAAATCCACAACTTAAAAACAATGTCTTTTCAGTTTGTCGCTTACACCTTTTCGCGATAATTCAAAATGTTAAATGCAATTACTTTTCTTAACAAAGATTTTAAGACATCAGTTCCAAGTACATTCTCAAGACCACTTAATGGTTATACTGAGTTTCTTAACCAGGTTGTTTCATTTTCATTACTAACACTTTACAAATTTTCTTCCATTAAGTTCATGATAACTATATCATTCGTTATTAACCGAAGTTCTCTTACCCATTTAATTGGCACCTCAAACGCTTCGATGAGTGCAGAAAATTAATCTTAATTTATTAATTAAGTGGCTTACTTTTCCATATATGTGGACAAAATAATGTAACCAAATACATACAAGAGTGAATATACAAAGTTAATCAATTAATTATCTAATATTGATCTTAGAATAAAAAAATGTAGAGTGACTTGGGAAACGTGCAAATAAGATATGGGAGGAAGAAAATCAAGACCCCTGATGAAAATCAACTGAATCAAATTATGGAAGAAGGAATGGATGAGGAGATGAGGGAGAGCCCTGCTGTTAGTCCTAAAGTTTCGTTTGCTTAGAAAGTAAAGGGGAATCTAGCACCATGGTCGTATTGGAAGAAGGAGGATGAAGAATTGGTCAACAATGATCTTCATATGGAGCATCTGAACCTAAACGAAGAAGGAGATATAGATGGTAATGAAATTCCAACGATTGATATTGATTTGGAAACTAGACAAAGAATCAGTTCTCCGTGGAAGCAATGTCTTTATGGAATCCCAGGAGCAATATTCAAATCCTTGATTTGGGTAAGGATTTTTTTCTCTTTAAATTTTATGATTTAGATGATATGAGGAAAGTAGTTTATCAGGACCTTGGTTTATTAGAGGACATTTTCTTTCTTTACAGAGATGGTCACCGGAATTTAAACCTTCAAAATCTAATTTAAACACTACAATAATCTGGGATAGGATTCCTAAATTACCAATTAAATATTTTGATAAGGAAATTTTGAAACAAATTGGGAATAAGATAGAAAGAGCAATAAAGGTTTATATTACTACTGATAATGTGACTAGGGGAAAATATGCCAGAATTTGCGTTGAGATTGATCTATCTAAAGCTATAATTCCTCGGGTTAGGGTTGGTAATTCTATTCAGTTGATTGTTTATGAGGGTATTAATAATTTTTGTTTCAAGTGTGGAAAGGCTACTCATAAAACAGATAATTGTCCTTTGATTCATAGCAATGGTAATCTAGATACCACTCAATCAAATAATAAGGCAGTGAATGAAAATGGAATTAAGGGTGATAAACAAGAATTTGGGCCTTGGATGTTGGTTGAGAATCATAGGAATCGTTGGAAAAGTTTCTCTCGGGTCACAGAAGGTTATAGATTCCTTAATGATGAAGAACAAAATACTAGGGCGAGTTTTAACTCAGGGAATCGGTTTGAAATCAGTGGCCGAAACGGGAAAGGTTCAGATGCTAATAAAAACGATCCAAAAGTAGTTCTTAAGAGAGGTGGGTCTAGCCTAAACAGTTATTTAGCATATAGAGTTAATCCCAACATTGGGAATAAGGAACAACTAATTGTAAATTATAACAATGAAGATATCAGAGATAAAGATATTAGAAAATCTAATGATGATTTCTTGACTAGGAGAAGCAACTCTGCAGACTTTATCAATGAAGATGAAGAGATGGACCAATCTGGGATTGGTCTTGATGAATCAGCAGATGTTCAAAGCAAGCTACATACATGCACGAAGCAAAGTGAGAAGGCTAATGAAGAGGTTTTTGGTGCTAATAAAAACTAGGAGTTTAACTCTAACTTTTCTCATAACAAACAGACTCAAAGAAAATATCACAGAGAGCATGGAGAATCAAGCACATCCAGTGAGAGAGGAGGAGATAGAACCAGAGGTGGTAGTAGCTTTAGTGGAAGAGGAAGAGGAAGGGTTGGAAGTGGAGGTGGAGAATCAGATTGCTCCCCCGAATCTGTTTTCAGTAATCTTAACCAGGCCATTGGTGAAGCCATGGATGGTGGAGGATTTATTGAAGGTGGAAATAGAAAAGGAGGTGAAGCAGTGGGGACCAGAGTTTCAGAGGTTGGTGAAGGAACAATTGCATGTGCTAGCAGAAATACGAAGCAATACTTCAGATGACAGATTTCTTTGCAAGAGTACGATCGAGAATGAGGATGCTAGGAGAAGAGGCTCATGTGGAGGAGGAGGAACCTCCAGTTCAGAGAGAACAAATCAAACAGATGATAAAATCTACAGATTTACCGTGGGAAAAGTGGGTTCAATTAGCGCAGATAGTTCGCAGACATGCAGAGATAGCTCCTCCAGGGACAGGGTGCGCCTAAAAGGTCTGGCACGCAGATTGCATGCTAGAAATAATCCTTTCCACCAAGAATCGAGACCCCTGTCCTAGTAAGAGGGCCAAGCGATCTCTCGCGGTTCGAGATGGAGATTGTTACATGCTGGGATTCCCCCCCCCCCCAATATACCGAATATTTCAGAACTCAATATGGATAGGAGTGAGTCCAGAGAAGATGAAAGGAAGGCATGCAGAGACTTCAAAAACCCCATCAACAGAATTGGAGTGCATTGCGGATGGAGATGGACAACCGATCTCAGAACAACTCTTTTCCAATGAAGATCATGACATGGAACTGCAGAGGGGCTGCTAAACCCTCCTTTGAGATCATTGCTAAGGAATTAATTAGGAATTATAAACCTACTATTTTCATTATCCTAGAGACTCGTCTTAATGGTGCAAGAGCTAGCCAAATTTGTCAAAGGTTATGATACAATAACTCTCTCATTATTGATTCTTTGGGTTTCTCTGGAGGTTTATGGATGTTATGGAACAAGGAAGATGTTGAGATTAAAGTTTCTTCGATATCGAGATGGGCCATTCATGTTGTGGTGAATTTTCCGAGAGTTAAACCTTGGATTTTATCCGCTGTGTATGCTAGTACAAACCCTGGTCTCAGAAATGTGGTTTGGGATGAAATGAGGAAAGTGGCGAGTATTGGTTGTCCAGTTGGAGTTGTGGGTGATTTTAATGTTCTGGCTAGAATCTCTGACAAGAAAGGTGGTAATATTCCTACCTATGGTCAATTAAAGGAACTTAATACGGTGATGAATGACTGCAATTTAATGCTTAAGGAAGTGGCTGGCCCAAGATTTACTTGGACTAACAAGCAGATCAATGACAGAAATATTCAAGAAAAGCTGGACAGACTTATGATACATGAGCAGTGGAATTTCCTATTTCCCAACTGTCAGGTATCTTATTTGCATTATTATAATTCAGATCATCGAGTTTTATTAATTGATACCTGTCCTAAAAGTAAATTTCGCCCTCGGCCTTTTCGTTTGGAGGCTATCTGGCTCAATGATTATAGATTTAGAAACTTAGTTAAGGAAATTTGGGAGGATAGGGGTTCTGGTGAGGGTGATAATTTATCTTTACTTCAAAAGTTTAAAATTCTCTCCATTGAATCCATGATTTTGAATAAAGATGTTTTTGGGTGTATCCACAAGAGTGTGGAAACAACTAGAGTGAATTTATGTCAGGCTCAGGATTGATTTGCCTCTAATCCTTCTTTGGAGAATAAAGATTCTAAAGCTAGGTGTCTTAAGGTTTATCTAGAAAAACTCGGGCTCAAAGAACTGTTTTATGTTCAGAAATCTCGCATTCAATGGCTCAAGCATGGAAATTTGAATACTAGACTTTTTTTATTTATCTGCTCTAGTTTGTCGTCATCGTAACAAAATTACTTGTCTCAAAGATGATTCTGGAAGCTGGATTGATAAGGAGGAGGATGTTGAAATTCTCATTAATGAGTACTTCAAACAACTCTATACTTCTAATAGTCCTTCCACTTCTTTTTCGGAGTTAACTAATTTTGTTCCTTGTGTTATCAGTGATTTGGATAATCAAAATCTTACTAAACCAGTTACTGAAGATGAAATCTTGGATTGCATCAAGCAAATGGGTTCTTTAAAAGCTCCTGGTCCAGTTGGACTACAAGGTATATTTTTTTAGGGATTTCTGGGATATAATTGAGCCATCTGTTTTAAAAGTGGTTAAAGATTTCTTTTCCCTTGGTATTCTTGATCCTGAAATGAACAAAACTTTTATTACTATGATCCCAAAAGTTCAAAACCCTTCTCATATTAAAAACTTTAGACCTATCAGTCTATGTAATTTCTGTTACAAGATCATTTCAAAAATAATGGCAAACAGTTTGAAATTGTATTTTCCTAGATACATTTCTACAAACCAGAATGCCTTTGTTAAGGATTCCATTCTCCTCACCAATGAAATTTTTCACTCTTTTCGGTATAAGGGTGGTAATAAAGCTTGGATAGCTATGAAAATTGATTTTGAAAAAGCTTACGATCGGTTGGAGTGGGATTTTATTTTCAGAACTTTTGAAGCTCTGGGTTTCAATGCTACTTGGATACAATGGTTAAAATTGTGTATTACCTCTGTTTCTTTTCAAGTTTTATTTAATGGGAGTCTGAGCGAGAGTTTTGTTCACTCTAGAGGTATTAGACAAGGGGATCCATTATCCCCGTATCTATTCATCACTTTCCTAGAGATTTTGAGCAGAATGATAAATTATGGGATTGATCATAAGATCATTAAAGGGTTCAAAGTTTGTAGGGGAGCTCCTATGGTTACTCATAGTTTCTATGCTGATGATAGCCTCATTTTTCTTGAAGCTAATCTTAGGAATGTTAAGGGTATTCGAGATATTTTAGAAAAAGTTTCCAGTTGGTCTGGTCAGCTGGTTAATAATTCTAAATTTGTAGTAGTTTTTTCAAAAAAACATGCACAAAAAACTAACTAAATCACTCTGTAGAGGTATTCAAATGAAACTGAGTGACAAGCCTGGCACCTATTTGGGTATGAACATCCAGTGGGGGAGGTTGAAAGGTAGTGATTTTACTGAAGCTTTAGTGAAAATTACCAATAAGTTGGCTGGGTGGAAGCTAAATTCTCTGAACCTTGCTGGTAGAGATGTTCTAATTAAATCTGTTCTTGATCTTTCTTTAAATCATCTTATGTGCACCTCGAGAATTCCTAATTTTATTCTCTCAAAAGTGGATAAACTGAGAAGGAATTTTCTTTGGCAGAGTAGGGAAGGTAATAAGAAAGTTCATTCGATTTCTTGGGAAAGAGTCTGTCTTCCTATAGAATATGGAGGCTTGGGTATAAGGGACCCGGAATTTCATAATTTTGCCTTTTTAGCCAAGACAACTTGGATAATTACTTGTCTTAATACTTCACTGGTTTTTAATTTGCTTAAATCTAAGTACTTTAGGAATTCCTCTTTTTTGGAAACGACTATTCCTAGTCGAGCTTCTTGGTGTTGAAGAAGTATTCTTAAGGGTAAAGAGTTGATCAAGGGTAGTCTAAAGTGGAATATTGGTAATGAAGATAATATTGATGTCTGGCAGGATAACTGGTGTGCTGATGAACCTCTAATGAATCTTTTAATTCCTAATACTACCTCCCCTGTTCCGTTAAAGGTAGCTGATCTTATTGACACCTCCTCCAATGACTAGGATTTAAATCACATCAAAGATTCCATTCCTGAGGACATTGTCTCTAAGATTAAAGCTATTCCGATTCCAATTTTAAAAGGACAAAATATAAGTTGGTTTTTCCTTACTCGAAGGATGGTCAGGTATCAGTTAAAGAGTGTTATAATCAGTTAATTAAATCCAATGTTAGTGATTTATTGGCTAATTATAAATGGAGAACATTGTGGAAGATCAAGTCCCCAACTCATATTAGGCATTTTTTGTGGTTATTGGCGCATGACAGATCAAGGTCTCCTTATTTCAGCTAAGCTTATTTTTAAAACAAATCAATACGAGTTCCATGGTAGAAATATTTATGCAAATTAGTATAATGTTAAAATAGGTTTTGTTTTATATATCGGGAGAAACCCATATACATCGAAAGATAGAGATGCTATGCAAACAAAAGCCATGCTAAAATAGTTTAGTTTTTAGTATTATGTAGAAACTCCTACCTCAACCGCTTAAATCCAAACACAATGATGGTTTCCAACGGCATAAAATAAAATCTCGGTTAAGCTCCATGTCATACGCCATCGATGAGAACCAAAACAACTTGATCTTTGATTACAAGTTTAGGAAGAAGAGTCGGTAATCATCACTGTCCGCTTTTGTTTTGTGTTAGCAAGAGAAGAGAAAAATAGAGACACAGAAGAGAGGTAGGCTGTCCCCTAGGTTCTGTATCCACATGAAAAAGAAAAGAAAAGAAAAAAATTGGCTGTGCCTCTTAGGTTTCTTGCGAAGTGTTTTATATACACGAATTTACAAACGTGCAAAAAACAGGGAATAAGAGAAAAATTTGGTTGGTGAAGTTAGACCCATAAGATACAAAAATCCATAATGCTATATATAGTTCATTAAATTTAACTTCTCATTTATACGTGACACGAAAAGGACCCCAAACTATAGAGTCAAGTTCCAGGTTTGAGCAAAAGTCAAATCCAAACCATGAAAACAACATTTATTTATTTTTGATGTTATAATTAATCCACTTATAATATTTACTTGGATTATATATACATTCCAAAATGGATTATAAGCCTCCATTGAGAAAGAATAAATAATTAATTTCAATGTTTCTACCTCTTAGAGGGTCGGTTTCGGCGGAAGTGCATTTCGAAAAGACGGATTATGACACCAGGGTCAAACCCACATGGAGATCTGAACTCGAAACGTTACGGGTCGGAAAGAGACTTATGCATATAAATTTATCTTACTAAAATTTTATACCAATTTTATGAAACATGAATTGATGCATATGAATTTACTAAACATTTTTAACAACATTTTTATTTTAAAATAAAATTTCAAGCAATATAAGAAAACAATGTAATCAATAATAAGCTAACTTCATAGTTCCACTTCCCACTTCCATAAATCTACAAGGAATGTCAATTGAGGTGAGATGACAGCTCAGTAGAATGCATTCCTAATCTCAAAATATGCATAACAATATCTGAAAAGACGAGGGTACCCAAATACACCACAATTTTTTATTTATCAACCTATAAGTCCTTTACCAAGTGTGATCGTCTATGGACAGAGTTGAGACAATACAAAAACTTTGGTACATACTTCGTGTGATCGTCTATGGATACGAGATCGAGACAATACAACAACAAGATCACGTGTGTGATTGACTATGGATTCAAGATCAAGACGATACGAAAACGAAATGATCACTTGATAATAGGTTCGGTAATAACCGAAACTCTATAGAATCAATATCAAGTGTTACGGATTAACGTACAAGTGCAATTACTATAATTATAATAAAAAAATTATAATGCGGAATAATAAAGTAAATGGCACAACAAGATTTTGTTAACGAGGAAACCGCAAATGCAGGAAAAACCCCGGGACCTAGTCCAGTTTTGAATACTCTCATAATTAAGCCGCTATACAAAATCTAAGACCAACTTCGTATTGTTGAGAGCAAGTAGACTACCCCTAGCTACTTAGTTTCCTTAGTATCCCTGCACCTTCGACTTCTAGAGTCACGCACGTGAATCACCAATCCTTTAGATCGTATTTCAAACAGTAAAGGATAAATCTGTTTGGTAACCACTCTATTCAATCTTGGTAATAAGATATTATGAGTCGTTGACAAAGGCTCTTCTGTTGAATCTAATAAACTCCTTTGTCTGGTTAGATCAATCTATCCTTTGATTACCGAAATAATCAAACTCTAGATTCGCAATCAATCAATACAGATCTCAAAGAGAAACTATAAGGTGATTCCGATCTCTCGCAACTAATCAATCAAGTCTATCAAAGATAAAACGATTCTAGTTGGATCCCAGCCGATCAAGGTTTGTGCACACAATTCACAAGATACGAAAATGAATAAGAAAAACTTCGTCGCCTTCAAATTATCGTTTGTCTTCAATAATAACCTACACAACACCACTTGAAATCTCTTGTGATCAATCATGCACAAAACGAAGTCTGTTATCAATGGATTATCACAAGATGTCTTTAGATCTGAAGATGGTTCTAAAGATCCCATCAATACTTTGATCTACTTTGAGTGAGCCTTATATCAGAAGAGAAGGTTCTCAAGAATAAACAAACTAGGTACAATCAAAGTTTCAACAATCGTTAGTCAATCAAATCAATAATCGAAAACTACAATAACAATGCAATTATCTAGTTTCCCACCAACGGTACTCGTAGAGCTTCTTGATCCCACAAAAGTCTTTAAACGAGCGGTCGTAATAGATTTCACCTAACTAGGGCACTTTCCTCTCCGGATAAACGACTCTACCAGAAACAACAAGAATAAAGTTTTCCTGGCTCTTAGGATAGTTTGCAAGAAATGTAAACTCAAGTATTTATACACCAAGGTTGTTTGGACAATAAGGAAATTCCAAAACCGAAAATATTCTCAAGATATTCTCATTAAAGTACTTAATTTCGGTTTTCCTATTTCCACTTAAATGCCAAACCATATTTCCGAAAACTCTCATAGAAAACTTCTATTATTAGTCTAGCATATTAACTAATAATATTTTCCAGAGGATATGCTTTAATTGCTGGTAATTAAAACATATATGATGAAAATCATAATTAAATGCTTTTCACTTTTTCGGATCTGGGATCACCTTGATTATCAGGGAATATCTTTGAACAATTAATGATAAGAGTTATGTACATGTTCAAATAATGTTGACATCTAGAACCGATTATATGTGAATCACGAAGAAATATGTGAATCATGGAAACTTGGTTTTACTCGTGGAACCGATTATACCATCACTCCAAAATATGTTGTGACCGGTTATAACATGATTCCCAAGATAGGCTGTAATCGGTTACACCTTGCTACACAAAGTGGCTTGTGACCGGTTACACCTTGCTTCCCGAAGTAGCTTGTGATCGGTTACACCTTGCTTCCCAAAGGTAGCTTGTGACCGATTATAACTAACTTCCCGATTCATCTTGTGACCGGTTATACCTTGGATCCCAAAGTAACTTGTGATCGGTTACAACTTGCATTCAAATATAGCTTGTGATCGGTTACACCTTGATGTCCAATATTGTAACTTGTGACCGATTACAACTAACTATATTATATAGGCTATGACCGGTTATACCATAAATCTCAACAAGTTAAGATAGGTTCTACCTTGTCATCTTATATTAGTCATTCAAAAGATATTCAATAAAGAACCTGATCATGATTTCCTTTCGATTATGAAGCAAGTTCATATATGTACTTCTTTTAAACAAATTTTATATAACATTGTTTCGTAGGGTTAAATCATACCTAAATAATGCATACATAATCCAACAACTATATACAATAGATTATGTCGATGTCATATTTACGAAGTTCAAAAGATAAGCGTTATACTTCATAATTCAATAAATTCCTTGACACTTTGATCATAATGTTATGACCAAGTCTAACCACTAGAGTATTATTTATATAATCTCCGCATGTTATGTTTTCAATATAATCCGACTTGAAAGATACGTTAGGAATGGAAACAAGATCAAGTCAATATTACTAACCTCAAGAGGAAGGATGATGTTGTCGTTGTAGTCATTACTTCTTCACATTCTTCATGTCTTCGGAGTAATACTTGTACGTCTCAAAATTCCTAGACTTTCTAGTCTAACCTAAACGAAGTTGTCTCTAGTATTTAATCAAGCGACTCTAGATGAGTTTTGATACTAAAATATAACAACCAAACTTGACATACCAACACTTGGTGGGTTCAACCGAGCTCCCCTTTGTCAATTTTAGTGACAAAACTCTTAATACATATGGAGCTAAACGAAATGCAAAATAACTCATTCTTCATACGCTTGATTCCAAGTTTCAACAGCACAATAAACTGCATATATTCAGTAAATAAATGCCGTTGTTGATATTTAAATAACAAAAGCTTTTACTCCCCCTAAAGGCAAGCTAGGTAAATATTCAATCCAAACATCTTTGTTATTCCTCTTTTGTAGTATGAAATACTACACAACATGATGCTATGTTTCTCCCCCTTAGTCTATGCTTTACTCTTTCGTTAGATATAATGTTTAAGCACAAATGTCCTTTCCTAGTGATTAAAAATCACTTGTTTACTCCATATATTTATCCCCCTCTTTGTCATAAAATGACAAAGGTTCGAGCAAACAAAGGACAAACATAAAGGATCTTACAAATCTATAAGACTTGTACAACCTATAAGAGTTAAGCACGAAGGTTTCACATACCATTTAGATAACCATTATTAAAACCGAAACTACAAAAGTAATTTAGTTTTAATATGTTATTAAGGAAACAATTTCCCGAAGCTATTTTCCCTTTAGTCCGACAAATCTACTAAGATACTTAATTATTTTGTCGAACCAATTGCGTTTGTACAATCGCTTATTTTGACAAGACTCAAATAGAGATCAGAATTAACTCTATTTCTCTTATCAGGCTCTAATTATTTCAGAAAATAACTTAGACCTTTCCCTTTAGACAAGATAAACACTAGGTTAGTTAACTAGTTTTTTGATAGGTGTTGTAAACACCTTGATATTTATCTATTGTTTATGCTTTCTTTGCTACTTTTCTTGTAAATTATGTATCTTATGTTTGTGTTTTGAGTTATTAGGTGTTTTGGAGTCATTTGGAGCAAAAGAAGTAAAAATCATCCATTTTGAGCATGAAGGGTAATTTGGTTATTTACAGACGAGTGATATCCGGAGCCCAGTCAAGGATAAGGGACAACCATTTGGAGTCTAATAAGAATTGCTAAAACCACCCATGGGTGTTGATAGCCGTCCCATACTAGGTCGAACTCAGCTGTTTCAGACAACATTTCATTTCTTTTATTCAGCTGCAAATGGGGTGAACTGCTGGTGATTTCGGTTCAAGTTTGAGAAGATGATTTCGATGTCAAGAAGGCAGAGAAAGGATGGGTTTAGACTGAATTTGATGTTGCTATTAAGGAGAGTATGATTGTTGCTTCTGGGATTCGAATTGCAGGCAGAGGAAATGGGTTTGCAGATGCTGAGAAGAACAAGGAAGAATTGATGGTTCTGGTTAGGGTTCTGAGCCACAGATGGAGATTCGAAGACACACAGGGAACAATGGGTTCAAATAATGTCGACATCTAGAAGCTTCTCATATTAGCAAACCCAAAACCCTAATTCACACACATCATGAAGAAATATGTGAATCATGGAAACTTTGTTTTGCTCATGGAACCGCTTTTACCATCGCTCCAAAATATGTTGTGACCGGTTATAACATGATTCCCAAGAAAGGCTGTAATCGGTTACACCTTGCTCCACAAAGTGGCTTGTGAGCGGTTACACCTTGCTTCCCGAAATAGATTGTGATCGGTTACACCTTGCTTCCCAAAGGTAGCTTGTGACCGATTACAACTAACTTCCCAATTCATCTTGTGACCGGTTATACCTTGGATCCCAAAGTAACTTGTGACCGGTTACAACTTGCATTCCAATATTGCTTGTGATCGGTTACACCTTGATTTCCAATGTAACATGTGACCAATTACAACTAGCTATATTATATAGGCCATGACCGGTTATACCATAAATCTCAACAAGTTAAGATAGGTTCTACCTTGTTATCTTATATTGGTCATTCAAAAGATATTCAATAAAGAACCTGACCAATCATGATTTCCTTTCGGTTATGAAACAAGTACATATATGTACTTCCTTTAAACAAATTTTATAAAACATTGTTTATTAGGGTGAAATCATACCTATATAATGCATACATAATCCACCAACTATATACAATAGATTATGTCGATGTCGTATTTACGAAGTTCAAAAGATAAGCGTTATAATGCGTAATTCAATAAATTCCTTGACATTTTGATCATAATGTTATGACCAAGTCTAACCACTAGAGTATTATTTATATACATCTTCGCATGTTATGTTTTCAATATAATCCGACTTGAAAGATACGTTAGGAATGGAAACAAGATCAAGTCAATATTACTAACCTCAAGAGGAAGGATGATGTCGTCGTTGTAGTCATTACTTCTTCACATTCTTCAGGTGTTTGGAGTAATAATTGTACGTCTCAACATTCCTAGACTTTCTAGTCTAAACTAAACGAAGTTGTCTCTAGTATTTAATCAAGCGACTCTAGATGAGTTTTGATACTAAAATATGACAACCAAACTTGACATACCAACACTTGGTGGGTTCAACCGAGCTATTCTCTAACAATATCAACGAATCAAATATCAAACAACATGAGAATACGACATAATTTTGATAAATCAATGATATATATTTTCAACCAACAAGATTACCATACAAGTATTATTTTCACCGAATTATCCAATTCACTTGTCCAATCATGAGTTCACAATACCAATATTTTTGTCGATAATTTATCAAATTAGATTTAAACACTTGAGCTCCTAATACCAATAATGTTTTCAACAATTCATACAATTAGATTTCACACATGAGTTAATAACACCAATTATGTTTCCAACAAATCATTTAATATAGATTTCAACACACGATTCACGAATTAATATTGTCACCAACAAACCACGAGCTCACGGTACGAGAACCTTGGTTTGTACACCAACCTATCGTTTCTCGGCACTGACAGTCTCCATTGATGTTCAGGAATAAAAGTTCTTATGGGGATCATACCCATATGCTCCCGGGGATCATTACCCGTTTCATTTTCGTTATCCGGAGTGAACAACCGCCATCTATGGTCAGGAAACACAAGTTCCTACATGGGGATCATTACCCATTTAACTCTCGGGGATCATTACCCGCTGTTAGCATGAAACCATGTTCCATCTAACGGTAAAACATGAACTCATTTCCAATTTTTAAATAATTTTTACAAACAATACAAGCAACCATGGCTTAACAACATTTGACAAACAACAAGAGTTTCTTTTGGGCATTTATACAAACAAGCTAACTACACACACATTACATCATACATCTCAGGGTGATTACTTTATCTGATCTTCCTAAAATTTTAGGAGAACATACATAACTCAATAAACAATAACATATCCAAAATTCATAACTACCAAACAATTCAATAAACAATAACATCCTAAAAACTGGGCAGTTTACATGTCATTACCAAACAATTCATGATAAATTCATAACTACCTGAAATTGAGCAAATCCAAAGCACAATGAATACATGGATAAAACTTTTGTCAAGATCACAAAACATTCTAAAATCATTAATATTGCCTAAACATACCAAAACCATAGAAAAACGCAACTGTCCAGAAATTCAGAAACTATCACCCAAATTAAAACAAACATTCAACACTGAATTTACGGTAGATTATTCTCAAATATTAGCTAGTGATACCTAATTATGTTATCTACCAATAAACAAAGGATGATCATCAATTGGATTCATACAAATAAACAAATAAATTTCAGAAACCTAATGATGTTAGATTTAACTAACTTAAAATCAAATGTAACAAGACACAAAGCGAAGGGGGATTCAACATTCTACCTTAATTCCTTTGATCCTCTTCATTCTCCATACTATTCTTTTCTATAAGAAACCTAGCTCCATCTCCTTCTTCTTCTCCTAGCATTTTCTTTTCTAACTTCTAAAATTCTTTCCCTAAACTTTTTTAAAACTTAGATTAATTCTAATACTAACATTAATAATAATACTTAATACATATTTTTATTATTTTTATATTACTTATTTTAATTTCAAATGTCTTTTGATTTTCCTCATATTTAGGTGATTATATTTTCACCCTAAGTTTTTTGTTCAAGCAACCCATCTAGACTAAGTCAAAGAAAACAATAACCTAAGATAATTTGGGTAAAACCCGACCCTAACCGGTAAGTAAAAATACCGGGTATTACAATTTAGATCAAAGATCAAGGTGAAGAAATCTATTTGCAATAGCAAGTTAGCAAACCTCACAAATACAAACTTACGACTCCGAAAGAGAAGCCTAGATTCTTAACCACCTCTCAAGAACAATCGTCAAAAGATCAACTAAGATCAGTCTTTAGATATCTATCTTGAGGAATCACAAAGTCTAAGAAGAAGAGAACTTTGTGACTACTATCTATCTTGCCTGAAAGAGATTACGAAAACCTCGATAACATAAAAACAATATCAAGATTCACGAACTATCAAGGTAAAAATAGTCGCACCTGACTTCACGAATCCCCAAGCAAAGTCTTTTTAGTCATAGACTTAAATGGTCAGTAGAGACGACTCTAGAATCAACTAGGACACAAAGTGATTGATTTTCCCAGTTGACAGAGATGCTCTATTTATAATTTTCAAAGACCAGGGTTAGCTTAGAATTCAAGCTAAGATAACTTGAGAATCAAGCAAACAAAACAGGTCTTCAAACTACAATAGAAGACTATACACATAGGTTCGGTTAGACCGAGTTCAGTAACCATGTATAATGACTGTTCAGTTTGGAAAGTTAGCCAAAAAACTAAAAGATACTTGATGTTCATTTAAACACCTAAGAAATTAATCATGATTCAAACACCTAATGAAGTCTTAGAAGTCTTTAAGAGAGTTATAGGAATGTTAAATATATGAAAATAATAAGTCTTTGAGCATCTGCTAAACATTATCAGGACAGTTGGTACAACAGTTCGCCAACCTTAAGGATTGTTCACAAGTTAGGGTGCAACGGTTCCTGAACCGAGTTCACCAACCCTACTAAGCCGCTGGAACTCAGTTGACCACAGTTCGTGCACTGGGTTCGCCAACTTCTAGCCAATTTATCCAACCTATAAAATTCAGTTCACCAATGTTCGCCAACCAGGTTCGTGAACTGTTCCCATCTGAACTTATGGTTTGCGAACAAGTTCGCCAACCTTCCTGTATTTCTAAATCTCAAATATCTATGGTTTGCAAACTGAGTTCACCAACCTACCCTGAGTAGAAATTCAGTAAGTTCATATCTCTCTCTTTTGATGATTGAAACATTCCTAAGTCATGTAATCATTTTCATGGGCAATTTGCAATTGATCCACAAATTAATTAATAAAATTAATATTGTTAAGGACCTTTGAACATCCAATCGCTAAATCATATTTTGAGACTTTTCACAAGACAATCTTGACTCGAAACATCTTCTTTGTTAATCTACTATAAGTCATACGACATAGTATCAATAGATAAAATGATGGTATAGTGAGTAAAATAGACTGGTCCAGTCTTCACATTCCTGATACAAAAGTTCTCCAAAATGTTTATGTTGATCTTCAGTCTTCAAGGGTGATCTCTGATACTCAACTACAATTCTAACCTATCCGAAACTTGACTTAGTAGACTAGAAATCAAGATATAGTTTTGATCACCTAACATTGACAATAAGCTTGAGATAGCAAAATTTGTAGGTTCAGCCGAGCAATACTCTAACACCTTGTTTCCAATCTAATGCAATGCCCCCAGACTGACCTAAAGAAGAAGCACACCAAGTGTTTGGATATCTAGTATGGCGAAAAAGTTTATACTTCAACCAACGATTCCTCTTTCAAGGTATTACTAAGGCAATTCATATGGTAATATTCGAACGGGAACATATGCCAATCTACATAAACTCATTTGTCTACTATGGAAAAACAAATTAGAAGACACAATATAACGACATAATTTTTGTCTCCGGCAACATAAGTTCTCTCGTGCAATAGAACTTATGATGAAAGTTGGGTCGTCAACAATTATTTTTTCTTCAATATAGATTTCCGACCATTCTCTACTTTCAAATCACACCCTTTTTCTGCAAATCATTTTTCTCTCAATTTCATGCAATCTAATTTTTATAACCATGAATCTTGATATTGATTCTTTTGAAGAGGAAATGGATTTGTACGATGAAAAACAAGAAAAGTATTTGATGAAGCGGCTAGAAGGGACAAAACATTATGTTTCAATCACACTCAGGGATAATACATAGGCTTTCAAATCCAGAAAAAATATTCTCACAAGAACATGGACGTAGTGAGGGGGACACTTTTACCACAAGAGGATGATGCATGGTAATTTTGTTCCAAGATGTGTGTACTTTGATGAAGATTTTTAGTATCGATTCCGTATAAGCCAGAACTTGTTTCAAAGGGGTTTTGCTGAGTTTTATCAGGTACAACGTCTGTTTAATTATAAATATGATCGTTAGTAGTTCGTTTTTAGTTTTGAACCATTGACTAGCAACTTGTCTACAAAACTAAGTATTAAATAATCTGTTTCAGTAACTGCTTTATCAATCAAAAGAATAAATCAAAGATGTAGTTGAGTATAAAGGCTCTTCCATTTAATCAATATAAACTCGTTTGTATCGGTTAGATCAACTAAGATTAAGATCACCGAAATAATCAATCTTAGTTCACAAACTATCAAAGTAAATATCAAAGAGAAATACACAAGGATAGATTGTCGATCTATACAACAAGCTTAAAAAGTATACATGAGATAAACAAGCTTGTCAAATTCCAGTCAATCAAGTGTGCACAAAATTATCACAAAGATCAGAATGCCAAAAATAAATTCTTATAGTCTTCAAAGTACCTGTACAAACAACTTGATTCAATTATTGATCGATCATGCCTAGAACGGACCCTATTTACGATGGATTATACAAGTCTTATCTTCAGATCTAGATGCAATAAAGCAGATCTAAAAACATTGATCCTTGAACTAGTTCGAGTGACCTTATATCATAAGAGAAGGACTACTGAATAAACAAACTAGATATATCAAGGTTCAACATACCGTTAGTTAATCAAACCAATAATGAAAAACTAAGTAACCATGTGATCTAGTTTCCCACCAACGGTACTAATAGAAGCAAAGAAATCTTTAAACGAAGCGCACATAAGAGATTTTCACCTAATTAGGATACACTTCTCTCCGGTGAGTATTATGATAGTACTGCTAGTGGGTTTCCTCAGACAAACAATAAATTCCGTGTATTACAGGATGAGTTTCCAAGAATGACAAACTTCACTATTTATAATGACCAAGGTAGTTCGGACAACAAGGACTTACCAAACCCGAAAACACAAAGATATGCAATAAATGCCTATTTTTGGTTTTATAAATATTCCAACTCTAATCCAACTAATATACCGAAATCTTTCTTGGATGAAAACTAAATATTAGATAGCATAATACATATTCTTTACTAATATAGCAACCATAGATATGCTAATGCACTAGGATATGAATAGCATATAAATTGCGAATATCAAAAAGATATTTAGAATATTTCCGTTCGTGATCTCACCTTGAGTATTAAGGAAAATCCTTGAACATTAAGCAAATAGGAGTTTAACAAATGTTCAAAATATTACGTCGACATCTTATGAACTTTCCATATTAACCAAGCACATCCTCCGTATCCATGTAAACCTAAAGTAATAATAGGAAAAACGAAAGTGTTCATATTATTTAACCTAAGGATCGGTCCTACTAGGGATCCATAGGATCAGTTATAGTAGAGATCCTTAGGACCAGTCGTAGTAGAAATCTTGGTAAGTGATCGGTCCTACTAGAGATCCTTAGAATCGGTCTTAGTATAGATCCTTGTTTAAGGGATCGGTCCTAGAATAGATCATTTGATTTCTTTTAACTAGGAAACAACTTTTGCAAGTCTACTTCCTTAAAATCATGTAGTTAAACATAGTCTTCTAGGTATGGAATTAACCCGAAAGTTCAAAACACTAGCTAGTAACGAATTATAAAGTAGTGTTATGTCAATCTACGAAGTCTAAATGGCTAAACTATACTTCATAACTCAATGTACCAAAGTTGTGTAGAACTACTAGATGCTTCCTTGATACTTTGATCATAATGAAATGATCAAGTCACTAGTACCAGAGATAAATAAATATACTTCACATGTTATGTTTTCAATCTAAATGACTTAAAAGAAACGTAGATAGAAATGGAACAAGTAAATCTATGTTACTAACCTCGAATGAAAGGATGATGTGTTCATTAATGCCGATACGTCTTCAGGTTATTCACAGTAACACGAGCGATTATCAACATTTATAATGTTCCTAGTCTAACCTAACGAAGTTGACTATAAAAAATATAATCAAACAGCTTCGAATTTTGAAGATTAAATATGACAACCAAACTTGACATACCAAAGTTTGGTAGGTTCAACCGAGCAATGCTCTAGCAGAAATATAGTGTCATCAACTGTATTGTTTTTCAGTTTCATGATAGATCGATTGGAAGAGGAACCAGTGAAGTCGAGGAACAAAATTTTTGTGTTTTATGTTTTCCGAACAAAAGGTGAGAGGTAACTTGCTTTTAACAAACATTAGTAAAATAAAATAATCGCGTAAGCAATGATAAATCTTTTAAATGGATGATATAATCCATCTTGATTTCAAGAGTTTTTTGGTGAAATACATAAGATGGTTCTCCAAATTCTGAAGTGATTAATTCTGAAGTGATTGGGGGTCAGACAAATGATATAATTAAGAATCAACTATTTAAGAATTATTTAAACAAAGAGGACGAGACTATTCGAAGCTTGGAGGAAGGAATTATGAAGTTCTATCTCCTTAAAATCAATGATAAAATTCGGGTCAAAGTAAAATTATGTAAGTTTGAGTTTTTGTAACAGTGTACAAAATATAAACCCATATTTAAGAAAGCAAATCGGGTCGCCCGTATTCCCCATATAGAATTTTATTTTTATCTAAAAAATCAGGAATGTCTACCGAGTAAGATCTAAGGGTCGTAATCCCTTGTCAGATAGTGTCAATTGGGGGACTGTCAATGGATCCTTCATTTTAATTTAATCTAACTTATAACTGCCAACTACATTTTATCTAAACAAACTTAAAACTAACTACTATATTGAAGTAAAACCATCCAATCAATGTTGTAAGTATTTTTTTTCATCTACTTCAAAGGCATCATCGTCCTCGTAATAGTCGTATAATGTTATTTGTTGTTCATCAAATTGTTTCTGAACCTTACCAAATTCCCTTTGCCGTAATATATGTTGTTGAATATTCATTGTTAAAGAGTTTATGGAAATAATTTTATCCTTGTTATAATCATAAAATATTTGTCACGTGAAATACGTCTTTTTTAAAGTTTCCTTATCACTAAACCAAACTGTGTTGATCTAGCTAATTCTGCATGATGTTCATGCTCTATGTAGTCAACCATGTTAAACTCACTTGATGAAGATAAACTTTGTTGGCTTTTTGTCTCACTATTTTTGAGTTCTTTTGACCATTGCCTTTTCGTTTTTTTTTTTGGCAGTGTTATTAATTTTGAGATTGATATTTGAATTGTTCTGATTCTGATTGTTCATTCTCTCGGGGTGAACTTGTTCATGTGAGTAATATGGTGCACCATTATGAAATGCTTGTGAAATATGGGAATCTAGTTGGTACCTGATTACCATATAATAAGTATGGAAATCTTTTCAGCTCCCTCCGATGAATGTTGAAACAACATTCTTATTGAAAACTACTATGTTTTTTTTGCCAGTCTCCTCTACATCTTCGTTCCTGTAATTTTGGAAAAACAAATAAATTTAAAGATCACAATAGTTTAACAAATTCATTTTTTTAAATTCAAAATTTCGAATTGTTATCACCATATCCACCAGTTTCACCGCTTCTTATCAAGAATGAAAACACGGACAATCCATTTCTATCACGACGATTGAGGTTCCAGTTTCTTCACAAAATTTATTATTTTTTTCGCCAAATGATTGTATTTTTTTTTTGTGCTCCCACCAATATTAATAATATCAATTTTAAAATATACATAATTTCTACAAATAGGTCTATCTTTATCCATAAAATACCTTGAACTAGGAACTATACCAGATGATTGGGATTATTTTTGTTGCGAACTTGACGCTATTTTAGCAAGAAATTTAGAGTTGATTAGAGAATTTGGAGTGAAAGTGTAATTTAAAAAAGATTAAATGGTAAGTATTTATATGAATTAAAAAAGAGTAGTTGTATATAACGATTGAGCGACACAAATTATGTCGCGCAACATAAAATGTATGTTGGTGGGTGAAAACGATTCACTGGTTTTTTGAGGAAAAGTGGAGAGACGAACATTCCTCGAATGAGTAAATTGCTTAAACCTTTTGCAAACAGATGCACTGCACGTGAGTGCTTTGAGTTCGAGAGATTAAACTGTAAGACTCTGGCCTAAACCAAGATAATGGCCATTCCAGAGTCGTTGAGTCACAAAGAGGGATGAAGGTCGATCTGTAGGAGGGAAGCTGAGAAGTGTGTGAGATCAATGATGATCAAGGATTGTGGATGTGTTAAGATTTTGCAATTTTTCTGTGAACTGTTGAGTTCGAATAAGTTCTAGTTGATTGATTGAATTCTGCTATGTTGAGAGTTCTTGTTCAGATTAGAATTCTTGGCCATTCAATCATTGATTCAGAAACTTATTTATATTGCAAGAATAGTAGACACAATGATCCCTTGTAAGTGTGACGGTTGATGGAGTGAAAGAGTATGGAAATGGAAATCGTGTTTGAACCAGTTCTACGTGCATGGGAGAATTGGTTGATTGTCCATCCACTACTTTGCTAACTCCTTTAATTGCTTGCACAACTTACTCAAATCTCTCAATCGTGGGTGTACACACGTGCCGTAGGATGCTAGACCAAAACCCTAGTGAATATCCCCCCATGTGACATGATTGATGTCGCATGAATGTGGAGTCTGCAAGGAAGACTCAGTTGTTGACTTGACTGGACGATGAGTCTTAGTCTTGCTGAGTCGAGCATGATTGACGAATGCTCTATGATTCATGGATTGAGCATGTCTGCTGGGACAGATGTATAGACGTTGTGTCTAATGTGTTTATAAAATATATGCGTCAGCTGAGACATTGATACTTTGATGATTTGGATGAATGAACGTCGATCTAATGAGATTGCTCGATTATGGACCCGTTGATTGAAAAGGCTGTTGAGCACTCGTCTGTGTCATGAATTATCGAATGACGAAGAGAGATTACAGTGGTCGTTTGACGAATCAAATATTGGTTGATGAACCAATGAGATATGATAGTTGGATAGTGTAGAATTCTCGAATATTCATAGTTGAATCAACATGAGAAATATTGTTACTCGAATATTGATAGTTGAATCAACATGAGAAAATATTGCTCGGTCGAGCAATTAAATATTGATAGTTGAATCAATAGTGCTAGTCTGAGCAAATATTGCTAGTTTGGGAAAACATTGTTAGTTTGAGCAAATATTGCTCGTTTGAATAATTAAATATTGATAGTTGAATTAATATTGCTAGTCTGAGCAAATATTGCGAGTTTGGGCAAACATTGCTCGTTTGAGCAAATATTGCTCGATTAATGAAATATTGGTAGCACGACCAAATAAAATATTAATTTAAAATACTAGTAGCTAGACCGAATGTAATTAATTAAAATGTTGATTGCTGGATCAACATAAAATTATTGGTATTTGAACCTGTTCAGAATTATGCTTTGCAGAGCATTTGGCTCGAAACCCTAATTTTGATTGATCAATGAGTGATTTACAGAAAATCAACCAATGAGAGAGGGACCGGCTACATGAGATGATGGACGACCATGTAGCGCCCGGATGCTCGAATGAGCATGCACCAAAGTCCCTTGTAGACCAGTTGGTGAAGGGATGATTAAATGCTCGTTTAATCATTATTAAAATAATGCTCGTCTAAGCATTAGGTGGTAAAACCTAATTATGAAGAGAAGAGGGACCGACCAAGGGGTATGGAACCATCCATTGGTGGTCGTGGGACCAGATGATGGTCGATGGATCAAATTCCAAGTTGTTTGGAAAGAGTTTGAACCAAATATGAAATGTAGAAGATTAATTAGGTCAAAATCATCAAATGTGTGGGGACCGGATTTTGCAAGCCAAAGGGGCGATCCTGGCCGACCAAGGTGACATTCCCGTGTTACCATGTTGCTCGTGGCTCAATTCTGAGAATTTTGATATTTTCTGGTGTGCGTTCGAGCAATATTTTGGATTTTCAGAAGATTTTAATCTTGACTGAAACTCTCAATTTTGCTTGAATGAGCAAGTAGGACTTTACTCGTGCGACCAATATTTTAAGAATATTAAAATAATAATATTTTAATATTTGTCGTGAGTAGCCCGGACGGTCATGTGACCATTTGACTTTTTTGGCTTTTTGGAGGTTTGAGCAATACTGGAGAAATATGGAAAACATTAGGTTTTTTGCTCAAACGTGGAAATTTCATGAGATGAGAGAAGAAATAATAATAAAATATGAATTAGGGAGGCGCGGGACTGGCCACGGCCAAGGCATGGCCGGCTGTCCGGTAGGCCCGGTCCCGTGACGCTCTTCCCTATTTTATATTATTATTTTTCATCCTTGTCTGAAGAAATATGGAGAAACTAGGAGGTTTGCTCAAACGAGGAAGTTTTCTCAAACAAGGGAGTTTTCAAGATATGAAGAAAATAATAAAATAAGATGAAAAATAAAACGGAGAGGCATGGGACCGGCCATGACGGCATGACCGGCGGGCCCGGTCCCGTGCACGCCTCTTGTTTATTTTTCTTTATTATTTTCCTTTCCTATTTTTCATAGGTTTCGTCATTCGTCCATATTTTTGAATGCTCGTTTATGCATTTGGGTGCTCGTTTGTGCATTATTGTTAAGTACACTCGCACCATTTTATCGGGGCTTACTCGGTGGTGGCCCAGATGCCCGTACGTTGAATATTTATTACTAACTCATGGAATTCTGCTGGGAAAATCTATGAATTGAAGTAATGAAATATTATGATGAAAATAGAGTATTTTCTAGGAATCCAATTGTTGAATTCTGCAACTAAAAATGAATTAATTGATGGCTCTACACTAGCAGGCAATCTGTCTAGGAGCATTATGTTTATTCGAGAGTCGAAATATGAGCTAGTGGAAGTGTCATACTCATTCTGAATATTCATTATGTATAGACAGGGAACATTGCGACTACCTTAAGACGTTATTGCTCTATACTAGTGGTTAATCCATCTAGGAGTCATCCAATCATTTTCGATTCTATACAGAAGTGAATACTGAAATTGCTCAGTATTGATGAAATATGTGAAACATTGAAAGCTCAATTGAGAGGCTTTAATTATTGTATATTTATGCACGCTCTGAGAGGAAATACACTCAGTCAGAGATGATCGTGGCATGAGGTTTCATGCTTAAGTGTGAGACATGAATTTCACATACTCGTCTGATTGCTGGATCAGGAATATGCGAAGTTATGATTTTATCCTTCGTCAAAAATCCACCATCAACAGGTGGAATATTAGACGCTCGATTCTGTCTCAACGTACAAACCATGAGGGTTTGGTCATCCAACTTGAATATTTCTCAGCCACTCCATACTGGTGTAAAAATTGGAAAATTCTGTATTTTTCAATCCCATAGGAATTTACCTAACAATACATCAAACTGGATAAGAGAAAAAGAATAACACAGGACATCCAAAATTTACTGACGAGGAAAAACATAATATGTAGAAAAACTCCGGGGTCTAGTCCTGCTTGAACAACCTGTTGTATTAAACCGTGAAAAGACGAGGGTACCCAAATACACCACAATCTTTTTGTTTGATCACAACCTATTCAATCTCTACCGTGTATAAACCTCTTGGAGAAACAATCACTCAAGGAATATTTCAACACGGTGTCCACATGAAATAGGGTTAGTCCGAATTGGCCTAACAATGTGAGAATATCAAATTCAAGTGGAGAAATCCAATACACTTTGTGTGATCGTCCATGGATATTGAAAAGACGAGGGTACCCAAATACATCACAATCTTTTATTTATTCACCTATAAGTCCTTTTACCAAAACTGATCGTCTATGGACAGAGTCGAGACAATGCAACAAATCGGTATTCACACTTTGTGTGATTGTCTATGGATACGAGATCAAGACAATATGACTACCAAAGTGTGATACTTGATAATGGGTTTAGACTTAACCAAACTCTATAAGATCACTATCAAGTATTTGCGGAGTTAACGTTTGTGTAATTTACTTTAAATTATATGAACAAATATAATTGCGAAAAATAAAAGTAAATCACACATCAAGATTTTGTTAACGAGGAAAACTACAAATGCAGAAAAACCCCGGGACCTAGTCCAAAATTGAATACTCTCAGAATTAAGCCGCTATATAAAATCTAAACCAACTTCGTATAGTTGAGACCAAGCAACTACCCCTAGTTCACTTAGTTTCCTCAGTATCCTTGTGCTTCTGACTTCGATGAGTGCACGCACTGGAACAATTCCTTTGGATCGTATCCCAAACAGTAAAGGAATAACAAATATGTTTGGTAACAACTCATTCGATTCTTTCAAGATAAAGATATCTCAAGTCATACGCAAAGGCTCTTCCGTTTAATCTAATAAACTCCTTTGTGCGGTTAGATCAATCTATCCAATAACTACCAAAGTAGTCAAGTTTAGATTCTCACTCAATCCAAATAAATCTCAAAGAGATATATTGAGAATGCCGATCTCACACAACTAATCAATCGAATAAATTCGATTCTAGTTGGATCCCAGCCAATTAAGGTTTGTGCACACCCAAAGATAAGAGAACCAAATAAGAAATCTTCTTTTTCTTCAAATCTTCTTTAATCTTCAATAAATACCTACACAACACCACTTGAATCTCTTGTGATAAATCACACACAGAACGGAGTCTGTTAACAATGGATTATCACAAGTTGTCTTTAGATCTACAAAAAGTTCTAAAGATCTCGTCGATACTTCGATTTAGTTTGAGTGAATCTTATATCAGAAGAGAAGATTCTCAAGAATAAACAAACTAGGTGCAATCAAAGTTTCAACAACCGTCAGTCAATCAAATCAATCGAAAACTAATAACACTTCAATTATCTAGTTTCCTACCAATGGTACTCGTAGAGCTTCTTGATCCTACAGAAGTCTTTAAACGAGCGGTCGTAAGAGATTTCACCTAATTAGGATACTTTCCTCTCCGATTAGACGGCTTCACCAGAAACAACAAAAAGATGAAGTTTGCCTGGCTCTTAGGATAGTTTGCTAGAAATGAAAACTTAGGTATTTATAGACCAAGGATGTTTGGACACCAAGGAATTTCCAAAACCGAAAATATTCTCAAGATATGCAATGAATAGCAAAATTCGATTTTCCTAATTCCTATAAATGCTTGTCCATAATTTCCGAAATATCTCAATAGAAAATCTCAAATTAGTAAATGCACATTACTAATTTTTATTCTCTAGAGATATGCATTTAATTGTTGGTAATTAAAGCATATAAAACCAAAAACCTTAATTTAAAGATTCTCAATTTATTCCGGTACAGGATCTCCTTGAGTACTAAGGAATATCTTTGAATAATAAATTATAAGAGTTACTGTACGTGTTCAAAGTATGTTGACATATTTTCACTGTAAATCCTTATTCATATTTACATGGATTTACAATCTTGGAATCGGTTATACCACACTTCCAAACAAGTTTAGAATTGGTTCTCCTGTATTCCAAGATCACTAAGTGATTGATCACACATCAAGTCACATACATGGGTTCAATCGGTTCTACCAATCACTAGGATCAATTATACATCAATATGGAAATACTTTTGATTGGTCGCACAAGTTACCAGGACCGGTTACATCAGTTACCAGGATCGGTTACATCAATTACCAGGACCGGTTACCATATACTCATGGTATTTCTTGTGATCGGTCACACCAGTTACCAGGATCGGTTACACCAATTACCAGGACCAGTTACCAATTACAAGGATGGATTACACAACTCTTTGTGATCGGTCACACCAATTACTAGGATCGGTCACACAAATTACAAATATCAATCATACCATCTCATGGTGATTACTTAGGATCGGTTACACTAATTAATAAAAACTAGGCATACCAAATCATAAGTCAGGCATTATGATTAGTTATACCAAGATACATAACAAAGTTACGTTAGGTTCTACCATCTCACACATATTGGTAATCCAAAGATTTGCAATGAATAGCCGTACCAATAAGCCTAGTGATTTCCCTTTCGATTCATAAAACAAGTTCATGAATGTACTTCCTTTAAACAAATGTAAAACATTGTTTCCTAGGATGAAATCTTCACTATAACCCATTCACATAATTATAACAGTATATACAAGATTATGTCGATGTCATATCTACAAAGTTCAAAAGATAAGCGTTATACTTAGTAGTCAAATTCCCTAATACTATGATCATAAAAATATGACCATGTCACATCAATAGAGTATTATACAATATGTACAGTATATACAGCTTCGCAATTATGTTTTCAATATAGCACGACTAGAAAGATATGTTAGGAATGAAACAGTTCAAGTCAATATTACTAACCTCAAGAGGAAGGATGATGCTGTCATTGTAGTTCGCTTTTTTTTCACATTCTTCAGGTCTCTGAAGTAATACTTGTATGTCTCAACATTCCTAGACTTTCTAGTCTAACCTAAACGAAGTTGACTCTAGTATATAATCAAGCGACTTTAGATGAGTTTTTAGTCACTAAAATATGACAACCAAACTTGACATAGCAACGCTTGGTGAGTTCAACCGATTTATGCTCTAACAATCTCCCCCTTTGACAATTTTAGTGACAAAACTCTTTTTACATATTGATAAATAAATTACAAGAATTCATTTTACATACGCTTGATTCCAAGTTTCAACAGCACAATAACCTGCATATATTCAATCAATAAATGTCGTTGTTGACATTTGAATAACAAAGCTTTTACTCCCCCTAAATGCAAGCTAGGTAGATATTCAATCCGAACATCTTTGTTATTCCCCTTTTTGTAGTCGAAATACTACAACAACAATATGATATGTTTCTCCCCCTTAGTCAATGTTTTACTCTTTCGTTAGATATAACGTTTAAGCACAATTGTCCTTTCATTAGTGATTGCAAATCACTTGTTTACTCCATATATTTCTCCCTCTTTGTGTCACAAAATGACAAAGGTTCGAGAAAATAAAATACAAACCGAAAGGATCTTACAAATCTAAAAGACTTGTAAACAACCTATAAGAGTTAAGCACGAAGGTTTCACATACCACTTTAGATAACCAATATTTAAACCGAAACTACAAGTAATTTAATTTTAATATGTTATCAAGGAAACAATTTCCCGAAGCAATTTTCCCTAATAGTTTAACAAATCGACTAAGAAACTTAATTCCCTTGTTAAACATATTGCAAACGTACAATCGCTTTTTTCGATTAGACCAAAATAAAGATCAGAATTAACTTTATTTCTCTCATCAGGCTCTAACTATTCAGACAATAACTTAGACCTTTCTCTTTAGACAAGACAAACACTAGGTTAGTTAACTAGTTTTTCTTGTCAAGGCATTCGATTAGACTTGAATAACCGAATCCTCCAATTCGATAAGTCTAACTAAGATCAGAATTAACTTAGTTTCTCTTATCCGGAATCGATTTGGACTAATCAAATGATCCCGTATCTCGTGAAGCCATAAACAATACATACAAACCAAAAATTGACTTGCACAATTATTTTCTTAACCGGAAGCAATTGAAACAAACATAGACATTATAGCACCGCAATTGCACCGAATTTCGTTAAGCAAAAACACTTGATACCCAACAATAAAGAAGATACCAAACAATAAGCCAAATAAATTGACACAGTTTTTCTTAACCGGAAACAATTGAATCATACGCACACACACACACACATCCATACACAATAATGGAATATCAATTGTACCAAAATTTTGTAAAGCAAAAGCAAAATACATGCAATATAAACAAGCTTTTCTCAGACAAGAAAACTATTAACTAACAAATTCGTTACCTCAAATTCCGCAGCCTCTTTTCCCCAGAAAGATATATCATTAAGCGCAAGTTCAAGTAAGAACTCTCCCCCAGTATGTTATCATCCTCTCGCAGGAACAAAAGAACAACAACAAAGCAACCTTTACCAGTGAAAGGTTGAAATGGTTTTAATTAATGCGTGCCAATAGAAAAAGTTGAAAACCCGAAACACGTATGTTTATGCTAAACACAACTCATGTAAACATAAATTTATTCAACATATTGTGACTTTTCACATATGATTTTCAATCGGAACACCTTATGATCCTTTGATAAAGCCTACCAACATGGGCTAGAACTTAATCCCGCTAAATCAAAAATCCACACAAACCATAAGGGTTACATCATATGAGATCAAATATTAAGGTTGATGAAAACCGAAATCAAACATCCCATAAACCGAGAGTGCTCATATGTATACCAAATATTTAGTTTATATAACATAAACAAATACTAGTATATGTGACTTACATCTGAGTTACAACATCACAACTTTCTTATGATTTTTATATAGCAATCACGAAGATATGATCCAAAGATCGGCTATACTCAAAAGTCACTAACCATAAGGAAGTGAGCCAATATATGAGACTGAAACACAATGGTTTATCTCATAAACTCAAATGCAATACACCAAAAATATTTAACAGAAAATTAAGTATTGCAATTACCTCACTCTTGTAGGAAATTGAATTACGAAACCAACTCAAAAAGAATGAGGTCATTCCGAGTTCGGACGAAGAAGTTATGGGAAAAACAGTTTTACACTCCTTCGTATGGACCAATCACACCAATCACCAGGACTGGTTACGGTGATTACTTGTGACCGGTCATACCGATCACCAGGACCGGTTACAACATGAATCCAACACGAAACTGTTTTAGATATAACTTTTGCATACAATGTCCGAATTCAGTGATTTTTGGCTCGTTTTAATCGTAAAAACAAGAGATACACATATATGACCTGTAGAAATCAACATCATAAACTCAAAATTACAGTTTCTATCAAAATCTCAAATATAGATAGAGAAGGTATGAGTATAGAAGAAAAGAAGTCTCCCAAAAGATGTTAATTAGTCATATAATAACCGAGAGGTCATCTGCTCAATTTCATGTGCTTCCTCACCCTTCATAAGATTGAGCACAAAGGTGAGCATGCACATTCCAACACAACTAGGTTGTGTTTACTTGAGCCTTGTCATCTTTGTTACAAGGGACTAAGACAGAATCATCATTCTTGACCTTTTGCTTGGTTTGTTTTCTTTTGTTTCATCCCTTGTTTTTCTTCTTTGACTTGTGATGAAGAGTGTCAATATCACGACATTCATTCGTATAAGAGACTTTAGACAACAAGATGTCTTTCCTTAGTCTTTAAAGAAGACTCTCAAAAACATTGTTACCAACATTTATCAATTGAGTGTCATTCTTATGACTAACTTTTGGTCCCCTCTTGTCTATGGAGGACTTCGGGACCCATTTAGAGTTGGGTTTCGCAGGAGCAGCTTTCTCTTTTATACCATTAGGACCATTGTCCTTTTGAATATTTTGCGAAACAACCTCTCTCCAATTTGGAACATTAGATCTTGTCTTTGCATTTACAAGTCACCTCTCTTTCTATATTCGGGTCTTTTATGAGATGACCTTGTCGAGCGATAGGCAAAATTTGAACTATCATTATAATAATACTTTTGCCTAAACTTAGGACAATAACAATATGAGTTCTTTCGTGGAGAAAACTTAGCCAATTCGTTTGATACAAAATAAAGTACATCTTGCATCTTACGAACTTTGCATCCCCATTGCAAGTGTCCTTTATTACCACAATAATAACAATGCTTAGTAACATATGAAGTCTGAGTTTTAATGTTACCTTTTTGTGGATCCGCTTGAATTGGAGCTCGACGAGTTTTTTTCTTCTTCTTCTTATCTTTGTTCAACATTGTTGGTTTCTTGACATTAGTCGAAGTGCTCTCTTTGATTGCTGCTGGTTGAACACAATTCTTAGGCTTAACAGGATTTTCTTCTTTACAAGAAATAAGAACATCTTTGGCATTAGTTGAAGCCTCTGGTTGAGAAGAATTTGTAGCTTTAATAAATTTTATATCATTGTTATCGTTGGAAACACTTGATTCCTTACAATATCCCAATCCTCGTGTATCACCATGAAATTTTCCCGGTTCTAATAATGAGGATAAGTTGTTTGTGCTATTATTGGACTTTTTGAAGTACAAATATTCTTCTTTCAACGTCTTGATTTTATCAAGAGCAACAACTAGCTCAGTCTCAAGGCATTTTTCTCATGAGAGATATGTACCTTCATTCTCTTCAAAACTCTTTTGTTAAGAGTTAATCCTTGCTTCAGATTCATCAAGTTTCTCTTCCAAGGATTGAATCTCCAAGGAAGATGTATTCTTGAGAATCAAATTCCACTGTCAAGGAGGAAAGATCACGAACAAGTTGTTCATTTTCATCTTGGAAACTACTTAGATCTTCTAGAAGTTTTCCTTCTCTTGCTAGTCCAAGAGTGAGTTCAGTTGTACAAGATATAAAGCTTTCTTTTAACTCCTGTAGCTCGAAAATTTTTATACTTACATGATCAACAAACTTTTCATCTCTTATGAAAGGTTTTTCAGAATCGAGGTCATTGATCATCAGTACAGCACTTAACTTAGTCTACTCTTGAGAATATTCAGAAATATTTTCAACTGAGCTGGTAGAGCTTGATGAGGAAGTCCCTTCTAAGCATTTTTTAAAATAAAAACTTCCAAAGTCTTGTGATACGTTAACTGAGTCTTTCTTTAGTTTTCGCTCTCAATTAACTCTACTTTGACTCATGTCTTATAAGTTGGATCGCACCAAACACAAATTGTTAGATATTTTCGTGTTTGCCCGCACTGATGCCAATTAAAAAAGACGAGGGTACCCAAATATACCAGAATCTTTTATTTATCCACCTATAAGTCATCTTACCGAAAGTGATTTTCTATGGAAAGAGTCGAGACAATGCAACAAATCAGTATTCACACTTTGTGTGATTGTCTATGGATACGAGATCGAGATAATACGACTACCAAAGTGTCATACTTGACAACAGGTTCGGACTTAACCAAACTCTATAGGATCACTATCAAGTATGTGTGGAGTTAACGTTTGTGTAATTTACTTTAAATTATATGAACAAATATAATTGCGAAAAATAAAAGTAAATCGCACAGCAAGATTTTGTTAACGAGGAAAACTGCAAATGCAGAAAACCCCCGGGACCTAGTCCAGAATTGAATACTTTCATAATTAAGCCGTTATATAAAATCTAAACCAACTTCGTATAGTTGAAACCAAGCAACTACCCCTAGTTCACTTAGTTTCCTCAATTTCCCTGCGCTTCCGACTCCGATGAGTGCACAATTAGAACAATTCCTTTGGATCGTATTCCAAACAGTAAAGGAACAACAAATCTGTTTGGTAACAACTCTTTCGACTCTTTCAAGATAAAGATATCTCAAGTCATACGCAAAGGCTCTTCCATTTAATCTAATAAACTCTTTTTCCTAGTTAGATCAATCTATCCAATAACTACCAAAGTAGTCAAGTTTAGATTCGCACTCAATCCAAATAAATCTCAAAGAGATATATTGAGAATGCCGATCTCACGCAACTAATCAATCAAATAAATTCGATTCTAGTTGGATCCCAGACGATCAAGGTTTGTGCACACCCAAAGATAAGAGAACCAAATAAGAAATCTTCTTTGTCTTAAAATCTTATTTAATCTTAAATAAACACCTGCACAACACCACTTGAATCTCTTGTGATCAATGACACACAAGATGTCTTTAGATCTAGAAACAGTTATAACGATCCCGTCGATACTTCGATCTAGTTTGAGTGATCAATCTTATATAAAAAGAGAAGATTCCCAAGAATAAACAAACTAGGTGCAATCAAAGTTTCAACAACCGTTAGTCAAACAAATCAATCGAAAACTAATAACACTGCAATTATGTAGTTTCCCACCAACGGTACTCGTAGAGCTTCTTGATCCCACAAAAGTCTTTAAACGAGCGGTCGTAAGAGATTTCACCTAATTAGGATACTTTCCTCTCCGATTAAACGGCTCCACCAAAAACAACAAAAGGATGAAGTTTGCCTGGCTCTTAGGATAGTTTGCTAGAAATGAAAATTTAGGTATTTATAGACCAATGATGTTTTGACACAAAGGAATTTCCAAAACCGAAAATATTCTCAAGATATGCAATGAATAGCAGAATTCGGTTTTCCTAATTCCAATAAATGCTTATCCAAAATTTCTGAAATCTCTCAATAGAAAATCTCAAATTAGTAAATGCACATTACTATTTTTTATTCTCTAGAGATATGCATTTAATTGCTAGTAATTAAAGCATATAAAACCAAAAACCTTAATTAAAAGATTCTCAATTTATTTCGGCACATGATCTCCTTGAGTACTAAGGAATATCTTTGAGAAATAAATGATAAGAGTTATTGTACGTGCTCAAAGTATGTTGACATCTTTTCACTGTAAATCCTTTTTCATATTTACAATCTTGGAATCGGTTATACCACACTTCCAAAAAAGTTTAGAATTGATTCTCCTGTATTCCAAGATCACTAAGTGATTGATCACACATCAAGTCACATACATGGGTTCAATCGGTTCTACCAATCACTAGGATCAATTATACATCAATATGGAAATACTTTTGATTGGTCGCACAAGTTACCAGGACCGGTTACATCAGTTACCAGGATCGGTTATATCAATTACCAGGACCGGTTACCATATACTCATGGTATTTCTTGTGATCGGTCACACCAGTTACCAGGATCGGTTACACCAATTACCAGGATCGGTTACACCAATTACCAGGACCGGTTACCAATTACAAGGATGGATTACACAACTCTTTGTGATCGGTCACACCAATTACTAGGATCGGTCACACAAATTACAAATATCAATCATACCATCTCATGGTGATTACTTAGGATCGGTTACACTAATTAATAAAAACTAGGCATACCAAATCATAAGTCAGGCATTATGATTAGTTATACCAAGATACATAACAAAGTTACGTTAGGTTCTACCATCTCACACATATTGGTAATCCAAAGATTTGCAATGAATAGCCGTACCAATAAGCCTAGTGATTTCCCTTTCGATTCATAAAACAAGTTCATGAATGTACTTCCTTTAAACAAATGAAAAACATTATTTCCTAGGATGAAATCTTCACCATAACCCATTCACATAATCATAACATATATACAAGATTATGTCGATGTCATATCTACGAAGTTCAAAAGATGAGCGTTATACTTTGCAGTCTAATTCCCTAATACTATGATCATACAAATATGACCATGCACATCACTAGAGTATTATACAATATGTACAGTATATACATCTTCGCAGTTATGTTTCCAATATGGCACCACTTGAAAGATACGTTAGGAATGAAACAGTTCAAGTCAATATTACTAACCTCAAGAGGAAGGATGATGTTGCCATTGTAATTCGCTTCTTCTTCACATTCTTCAGGTTTTTGGAGTAATACTTATATGTCTCAACATTCCTAGACTAACCTAAACGAAGTCTACTCCAGTATATAATCAAGTGACTTTAGATGAGTTTTAAGTCACTAAAATATGACAACCAAACTTGACATACCAACACTTGGTGAATTCAACCAAGCTATTCTCTAACAAATATGAAACCGAGACAATACAATAACAAAGTGTTCACTTGATAATAAGTACGGTATAACCGAAACCTTATAGAATCAATATCAAGTGCCTAGTTGACATACAAGTGCATTTACTTAAATTATATAACCAAATATAATTTCGGAAATAAAGTAAATAACACAACAAGATTTTGTTAACGAGGAAACGACAAATGCATAAAAACCCCGAGACCTAGTCCAGTTTTGAATACTCTCAGAATTAAGCAACTATACAAATCTAAACCAACTTCGTATAGTTGAGACCAAGCGGACTACCCCTATCTACTCAGTTCCCTCAGTATCCCTATGCTTCGACTTCTAGAGTCACGCACGTGAATAGCAAGTCCTTTGGATCGTATTCCAAACATCAAAGGAAGAATCTGTTTGGTAACCACTCTAATCAATCTTTGATACAAGATATAGATGAGTCGTTGACAAAGGCTCTTATGTTTAATCTAATAAACTCATTTGTGTGGTTAGATCAGTCTAACTTTAACTACCGAAATAGTCAAGTATAAATTCTCACTCAATCCAAATATATCTCAAAGAGATATATTGAGAATGCCGATCTCACAGAACTAATCAATCGAATAAATATGAATCTAGTAAGATCCCAGCCGATCAAGGTTTGTGCACACAATTCACAAGATACGAAAACCAATAAGAAATCTTCTTCGTCTTCAAATCTTCTTTAATCTTCAATAACCTTCACAACACCACTTGAATCTCTTGTGATCAATCACGCACAGAACGGAGTCTGTTAACAATGGATTATCACAAGATGTCTTTAGATCTAACAACAGTTATAAAGATCCCGTCGATACTTCGATCTAGTTTGAGTGAATCTTATATTAGAAGAGAAGATTCTCAAGAATAAACAAACTAGGTGCAATCAAAATTTAAACAGTTTTTATTCAATCAAATCAATCGAAAACTAATAACACTGCAATTATCTAGTTTCCCACCAATGGTACTCGTAGAGATTCTTGACCCCACAGAAGTCTTTAAACGAGTAGTCGTAAGAGATTTCACCGAATTAGGATATTTTCCTCTCCGAATAGACGGCTCCACCAGAAACAACAAGAAGTGAAGTTTGCCTGGCTCTTAGGATAGTTTGATAGAAATGCAAAGTTAGGTGTTTATAGACCAAGGATATATGGACAACAAGGAATTTCCAAAACCGAAAGTATTCTCAAGATATCCAATGAATGGAAAAATTCGGTTTTCATAATTCCAATAAATGCTTGTCCAAAATTTCTAAAATCTCTCAATAGAAAATCTCCAATTAGTAAATGCACATTACTAATTTTTATTCTCTAGAGATATGCATTTAATTGCTGGTAATTAAGGCGTATAAAACCAAAAACCTTAATTAAAAGATTCTCAATTTATTTCGGCACATGATCACCTTGAGTACTAAGGAATATCTTTGAACAATAAATGATAAGAGTTACTGTTCGTGTTCAAAGTATGTTGACGTGTTTTCACTGCAAATCCTTATTTCATATTTACATGGATTTGCATTATTGGAATCGATTATACCATACTTCCAAACAAGTTTAGAAATGGTTCACTTGTATTCCAAGACTACTATGTGATTGATCAAATACCAAATCACATACACGGGTTCAATCGGTTCTACCAACCACTAGGATCGGTTATACCTAATTATGGAAATACTTGTGATCGGTCACACCAATCACTAGGATCGATTACACCAGTTACAAGGATCGGTTCCATATACACATGGTATTACTTGTGATTGGTCACACCAGTTACCAGGACCGGTTACACCAATTACAAGGATCGATTACCTATACTCATGATCGGGCACACCAATTACTAGGATCGGTCATACAAATTACAAGGATCGATCATACCATCACATGGTGATTACTTAGGATCGGTTACACCAATTAATAAAAACCAGTCATACCAAATCATAAGTCAGTCATTGTTTTTAGTTATACCAAGATACTTAACATAAGTTAAGATCAGTTCTACCATCTCACACATATTGGTCATCCAAAGATTTGCAATGAATAACCGGACCAATAAGCCTAATGATTTCCCTTTCGATTCATAAAACAAGTTCATGAATGTACTTCCTTTAAACAAATGTAAAACATTGTTTCCTAGGATGAAATCTTCACCATAACCCATTCACATAATCATAACAATATATACAAGATTATGTCGATGTCATATCTACGAAGTTCAAAAGATAAGCGTTATACTCTGTAGTCTAATTCCCTAATATTATGATCATACAATTATGATCATCTCTTATCACTAGAGTATTATACAATATGTACAGTATATACAGCTTCCCAGTTATGTTTCCAATGTAGCACGACTTGAAAGATACGTTAGGAATGAAACAGTTCAAGTCAATATTACTAACCTCAAGTGGAAGGATAATGTCGTTGTCTTAGTTCGCTACTTCTTCACATTCTTCAGGTCTTCGGAGCAATACTTGTATGTCTCAACATTCCTAGACTTTCTAGTCTAACCTAAACGAAGTTGACTCTAGTATTTAATCAAGCGACTCTAAATGAGTTTTGATACTAAAATATGACAACCAAACTTGACATACCAACGCTTGGTGAGTTCAAACGAGCTATGCTCTAACAAACCGCTACAACCACTAGCCTACTATCAGACTTTAGAGGGGAGTATAATTAATACCGAATCGACCATACGAACAATTCAACTTCGGTAGCGCTCCTTAGTTACGTCTTTTGGATGTCCCAAGACCCTATACACTCCTCTAGGTGATATCCTTTACATGCCTAGAAGTTTTTTTGACTGATGTGAAGACTTTGAAATATTCCTCCTATAAACTATTATTTTTCTTATAAAATATATTCAATTAAGGTAATGGAAATATGTTTGCTTATGAGAGACCTTCAAGCGCAAAGAAGATTATGATAACTTACCCTCTTTAAAAGGATATATGAATACCTAATCGATTCTACCTCACAAGATCCATCTAGAACAAATATGAAACTTGTGGAATTACAAAGTCTGAGATGGGGAGAAATTTGTAATTTCTATTAATCTTATTCCCTTATCACTGGTTCTTGAATGACCGTATAACAGAAGAGATGGACCTTAAAATATACAAGAATAAAGAATTCGGATATCAAGAACTATCAGGTAAAACATAGTCTAACCGGGCATCCGAATCCCTTAGTGAAGACTTTGAAAGTTGTAACCTAATTATATCTCAAGGAAACCAAGGGATTTAGAGGATGACTCTACCTACAAGGACACAAAAGTGCCAGAATTGAGATTCTAGGTTGCAAAGAGTCCTCTATTTATAATGATGGACAAGCTTAGGCAGCTTATAATCAAAGCTAAGTTCGTGAACTAGTTTCCATGTTTACAAATTACTTTTATACCAACTAAACTAAACTTCTTAATATAGATTGATTCATTTAAGCATGTGAGAAGTTTTTCTTAAGTTACAAATATGAACGTGCACCCGCGTATTTATCGATATAAGCCCCGTGCACAATTAGCTAGCCATGTTCGTGAACCATCAATCAATAATGGAGTTCGATAACTCTTCAAAACAAAATCATTTCATGAACTAGTCAAAACAGTTTGTGAACAATTTGTTATCTCGGAGTTCAGGAACTTCTCTTATCTACAAGTTCGCGTACTTTCCAAATCAGTTCGTGTACTTGAGTTACAAAAAGTGTTCAGGATCCACTTAATTGAAAAATCAACCAGTTCGCCTATTGGCCAAATCAGTTGTGTACTTGAGGATTCAAAGGTTTCCAGGAACCTCGCGAACTGATCAAATCGTTTCGTGTACGTGAGTTAATAAGAGATTTATTCATCATGTATATTTTTATTAAACTCAAAGTTAGTTCGTGAACATGAATGTAACTTGTTGTATCCTAGGAACTTCTTCCGCAATTACAATTTGTTGAACAATAAATTTGTCCTCAATCTATTATGCAACAAGTCTTTTAGAACTTCCGTTGCTTGAATTTATATTTCTAGATTCATCAAGTACTAGCTTGAACTCCATTTTTTGCTATTGCAATTTCATCATAATACTAAGTCTTACGACATTGGCTCAGTAGATGGAATGGCGGAAACTATGATTAAATAGGAAAATCAGTCTTCACAAACCTTTGTTGATGTCTTTGTTATACTTCAATCATCAAGGATCAATTTGTGAATTAGGATGCTCAACTACCATGCTTTTTCTTGTTCAAGGATGACTTTAGTAGAATATAATTCAAGACATAATTTTGTACAACTAGCACTAACAACAAGCTTGACATGCAAAAACTTGTGATTTTGGCCGAGCGATGCTCTAACACTTCGTACCTTATAGATATGATAAGGTCAAATCGTAGTGCTTATTAAGATAACTACGAATCTTACCAAAAAAATTTAATCTTTTGCTTATAAATATATATATAGGCTGAATTCCACATAAGAGGTACACTCGCAACTCTGATTCTTTTTCATCTGCATAAACCTCATTCTGATTTGGTCATCCAAGGGATATTTTTTTCCTGCAGGTCTTCCCATTTTGCTTAAAGTTCACTCCATTCAGCTCAAGCCCATCAAGCGCACCCATATGGAGGAATGTCGAGGTAATATTTTTGCACCGGCAATTTTACTTGTTCAAATTACAAGAATGGACACAATTAGAATAAAGCATATTGATGGCGTCATAGCTTAGTGCACTAGTTAGCTTTAACTGGTATTCCATACCATAATTATGAGTATCTCCTTTGAACATTCGACTAAGGCAGAAGGAAGCAATATGTTTCACTCGTCCATTGAGTCTTGATCCACGTCCTTTCTTGGTTAAATCGTAATTTGGTTAAGTGATAGTATTTCAAAACATTAGTTCAAGGGCTTATATATTTGGGTGGAAAAAAGAAGAAGAGGGTAAACAATTCTAGTTTATTTGTCAAAGAAAAATAAAAAAAATGGTAAACCAAGGCAGTTAGAAAATTTTGTATCGACTCCGTTAAAAGGTTTGGATCGGTCCTATTTGAGTCGGCTCATTTCCAAGGTTTGGATCGGTCCTATTTAAGTCGGCTCATTTCCAACGGAGAGAGTACTTAATAAATACATATATATATATATATATATATTTTGTGGGTTATACATAGCATGGATAATGTTGGACTATAAATAAGAGAAACCTTAGTACTTTCAGTCACAATGGTTAACTTCATGATGCAACCCTTGCTCAACTTGCACCCCCTACGGCTGTATTCCCGCTGTTTTTCAACAGATTGGACGAAAGATAAACAGAAGTTGGACAAAAGAAACAGAAATGCACCTTAACCACTACAAAGGGGGTCTTGCATGATAATGATAATAATATAACAATACGATTTTGCACACTAGCTATCATATGTGTGGAACCTAGCAGTTGGAAAGATTAGTTAGGTTAAGTAAACCCACCTCATTACTCTCATCCTTATTCATTTGGCTATTTTCTACCATCTCATTGCTTAAGTAGGCTTAACACATGACTAATTTCTCCCTCCATCACTAGGCTTTAACACCAGAGACTAGCAATTAGACAGGTAATTAGAGAGAAAAACAGAGGGAGACAGAGAAAAACAGAGGGAGGGAGGGGGGAGAGAGAGAGAGAGAGAGAGAGAGAGATAGAGAGAGAGGATATAATGGCATCCAGTGAGTTGCAGCCTGAGTTGCAGAGAGAGAGAGAGAGAGAGAGAGAGGATATAATTAGAGAGAAAAACAGAGGGAGAGAGAGAAAAATAGAGGGAGGGAGGGGGGGAGAGAGAGAGAGAGGGAGAGAGAGAGAGAGAGAGAGAGAGAGAGAGAGAGAGAGAGAGAGAGGGAGAGAGAGGATATAACGGCATCCAGTGAGTTGCAGCCTGAAATTTTCAACTCTACAGTATCTCATGTAGGCGATATGGATGATGACGAAGATTCAACTCTACAGTATCCCATGTAGGCGATATGGATGACGACGAAGATTCAACTCTACAGTATCTCATGTAGGCGATATGGATGACGACGAAGAAGCTCAGCCGACCGTTGTTGGTCGTGCTCGAGGTGGATGGATTACCTTTCCGTTTATCACAGGTTTCTCTTTTTAAATGCTTATGCAATTGTTGTGTACATTCGACTGCATGTATAAAAGCTAACTCTCATACATTGGCCATTGACAGTGGGTATACTGGGTCTCACAATTGCAGCTAGTGGTTGGTTGTCAAACCTAATTGTTGATCGAACAATTCAATATCAAGAGTATTGATGCAGCTCAAATCTCAAACATAGTCAATGGTTGTACTAATTTTTTGCCAATAGCTGGAACCATTCTTGCTGATTCCTCTTTTGGAAATTTCGCTGTTGTCAACGTTTCCTCCATCATTTCCTTGCTGGTATGCAACAAATTCAATACAATTCCTCCCTCTATATGAAACCATATAAAAGAATTACAGTACCTCTCAACTTCGGCCATTTATAAATCTAATAAATATTTTACGCTGTAAGAAATTATAATTCTTTTATATCCCGCCTTTGGGTATGACTATCATAGATGAAAAAAGGATATTTGCATGTTCTTAGATACATACAATTGACGGTATATTCTATCCGATAATAACCGCTCTGTAAAAACAATATCTAATCTCAAATAAACCACTGTTACATAGACGTTCTAGACTTCTAGGATAATTAGAAGATGATGCGAGGGATGAGGCATCGACGTAACGGTTGAAACGAACACAAACAATCGTCCAACTGATGATGATGCGTGCCACATTGTTACACAACTATCAGTTTAGCTTTTTCATGTGAACTACGAAACTAGTAGACGGTCCTAGCCCATTACCAGCTCAGTTCAGTCTATAACCTTGTTTATATGTGCAGGGAATGGTTCTGTTATGCCTAACAGCGTCCATACGTTCTCTTAGGCATTCACAGTGTGTGAATGGATCACTGACTACATCAACTTGCGAAACACCATCCACCATTCAGTATGCAGTTTTGTACACAGCCATAACCTTAGCTTCACTAGGAATAGGAGGAACGCGCTTCACCATTGCCACTATGGGTGCTGATCAATTCGGCAAACAAAAACATCAAGCCAGTTTCTTAAACTGGTACTTCTTTACCAATGTAGTTGGATCCACTGTTCTTGTATATATTCAGGACAATGTTGGCTGGAATTGGGGTCTGGGCCTGTCTTCGGCAGCCAATGCTATTGGATTTATCGTGTTTTTAGGAACGATGTTTTGGGGACTACTCCAAATAGGTGGGGGACTACTCTTCTATTTTGGGGTGGATATTTGAAGTAATTTTGGGTCACCCCTTATCTAATTTTTTTTAAAATACCAAATTTACCCTTGGTAATTAAATTAGTTAGTTTATTGATTAGTTAGTGTTAGTGTAATGATTAATTACTGATTAGTTAGTGATTAGTGAGTTATTAATAGGATAGTTTTGTTAGAATGAGAAGAAGAAGAAGAAGAAGAAGAAGAAGAAGAAGAAGAAAAAAAGATGAAGAAAAAGAGGGAAGAACCCAAAAAATCTTATTTTGTGTTTAGTAAATATGATATGAGTGATTCATGTGATGATACCTCCTCCTCAGAATCAGAATTTCATTCATCTCTTAATATATTTGTCAATATTTCTAATGATCCGGATATGAGTTATTTGTTAGATGATGAAAGCTATTTACCCCAAACTCAACCTAATGACCCAAATGATGAATTTTATCAGCCACAACCAGAAGATGAAGTTATGGGTACTCAGGTATGTCTCAAATTTAGTTAATGTAGCTTGAATTGTGCAAAAAATTGGCCAAATCGAAAATTTCAGGAAGAAATTTCGGCTAGGTCAAAGTAGTTCGGTTAACAATCCTGCAGAACAGGTAGCCGAACTCTCCTATATGTGCAGGTCGGTTACTCATTTCAGCATACGCAGGTAACCGAACTCTGTTTTAATGGAGGTTTTTGAGAGTTCGGTTATCTTTTTCCAGAAAACGTTGCCGAACTAATTTTATAGAGTATACAGTTAATAGTTCGGTTTAGTCGAGTTTAGTCCCTTTGTTACCGAAGTTTATGTTCGGAAAGCTCGCAAATCACGTTCATTGAATAGTTAACCGAACTTTTAAGTTCGGTTTAGTCGATAGTAGTAATTATGTTGCCAAACTATATCATAGAAAATTTCAAAGAACAAGTTCGGCAAGATCGCAATTTTTTTTTCATAACCGAACTTTTTGTTCGGCAGGATCGTTTTTATTTTTACATTGCCGAAAATTTAAGTGTTTCTTATTTTTAGTTGGTATTGACGTTGTGCTATTACTCGTAGGTTGCATCTGATCCAATAGAACCAATGGAAAATCAACCTACCCCTGTTGATATTTTGTACGATGACACGTCCCATCACTACATGAATGACTTGGTATTCAAAAGTCCTTTAGAGGCAAAGAGTTGGGCTAGACAACATGCACTAAAAGACATGTGCGTATTAGTATTGAATGGGAGAGAAAGCAAAACCCGCTTTGAAATGGTTTGTGAGAGAAGCGGTGATCCCGATAAAAGCCACAACAGGAAGGGTTATGTTTATAAAGGAAAGACAAATAGGAAGAACAAAACTTTCTCAAAGAAGATTAAATGCCCATTCAAGCTTGCTCTTCTTCATCATCATTCTCTTCTTCAATAACATTATCAATTGTATTCTACATCACCTCTTGATTGACTTCCTGTAATGATCCCCCTCCATGTTTTGCATTTTTAGTACCACGGTTTCGGAAATCAAGATGTATCCTACCGCGAGGGGTTGGAGTTCTCAAATCTTCGGCTACGTGGGGATTAGATTTTTTCCCTTTGTTCCTAATGAATGAAAACCACATTATTAGCTAAACAGAATATTGTGTTATCAAATAAAATTGAACATGGGATTACATCAAACACAAAATGTTAACAGACTAAAGTTCGGTTATCTGGTATAAGTTGCGAGGTAACCGAACTACAAGTTTGTATGTGACAGATCAAAGTTCGGTTACCACATAGAAAGTGCGAGGTAACCGAACTATATTTTATCAAAGTTCGGTTACCTATATAAATTTATCGAGGTAACCGAACTCAAATTTTTCATATAAAGAAGGAGTTCGGTTACGTTTTTTTTTTGCGAGCTTACCGAACTTCATAGTTCGGTTACCTAAAAATTCCTAATTGGCCGAACTGTTCTTCATATTGAAAGTTCGGTTACCAAATTCTAGGGTTTTAAAATTTTCTCCTAGCCGAAATCTCTACTGTAACGACCATTTTCAATGGTTTTTGATGATTTCTAATCGATTTCTTCAACCAAAAACGATTCAAAGGAATGGGTATGAAGGAAATTACCTGCGGATTTTCATTTTGATAGAATCAGACTCCTTGGTTGATGTTGGATGCTTCACTTCGTCTCCCAACTTTGCTTGAAGTTGTTTATCAACTTCAAATTGATTTGGGAGATTCGCTATGTTAGCCAGACCCGGACTCAATCCGGGAATTCTAGGTGTCTGCTTAGAACGCATTGTTTATAAAGATTGATTAATCGATGATGAATTTTTTTCGAATCGACGATGTATAAGAAGAAGAGGAGAAGATGAAAAAGAAAAAAAAAGGTTTTAAAACTGATTTAGATTAGTGGGTAGTGGTTAAATTAGTGGGTTATTAGGATTAGTTATAACCTTAATTAGGACAAGGGCAGATTAGTCTTCCCTAATCTTTTAGGACACCCCTTAAAATTTGGGTTGGGCATTCATATAAAAGAGTAGTCCCCCACTGTTTTGGGGTAGTCCCCAAAACATCGTTCGTTTTTAGCTGGTAGTCGTTACTATCGTTGCGTAAAGCCTAGTGTAAGCCCATTTATGAGTATAGCACACGTTGTAGTAGCTGCTACCGCAAAGAGAAGAATTTCTTTGTCTTCAGAAGCCACAACATACTACCATGAAAACACAAAGGTTGCGCAGTCATCATCTTCATGTCCCACATTAAGCTTAAGGTGTGCATTTCAGTCATACAGTTATTCTCCCTCTCTTGCAATCACATTGACAACTAAATACTTACTATGAATTTAGGAGTACTATGAATTGAGTGTAAAATGGAGACTTAATATTACTATGAATTGAGTATAAAATATTGACACTTATTTGTGGCTTGAGGGCAAATTTCTTAACCATGCTGCAATCAAATGCGAAGGCGATTTTGGTGAAGATGGAACCATTGCGAGACCGTGGAAACTGTGCACAGTACAAGAAGTTGAAGACCTAAAAGCGCTCCTGAAGATCCTTCCACTTTGGTCGACTGGTGTTTTCCTAAGCATCCCTATAGGGATACAAAGCAGTCTAGTAGTTCTTCAAGCTCTTACCATGGATCGTCACATTGGGTCTCATTTTAATGCCCCAGCTGGTTCCTTCCTTTGTTTCCACCTTAATTTCCACAGCCATTTTTCTCACTTTCAAGGACCGTTTTCTGTTGCCCACATATCAAAGACTACTGAATCGTACTCTAACACCACTCCAACGAGTGGGCATAGGACATGTCTTGAATATCATAGGAATGGCAGCATCAGCTATAGTCGAAGCCAAACGACTCAATGTGGCAAGATCTCAAAACATTGCAGGGACGTCGTTACCTGGGAATATGGTCGTGCCGATGTCAGCCTTGTGGTTAGTGGGGCCATTAGCAATTGTGGGTATTGGTGAAGCATTCCATTTTCCAGGGCAGGTGTCATTATATTACCAAGAGTTTCCAAAATCTCTTCGTAGTACTTCTACTGCTATGATTTCGATGCTTGTGGCTCTAGGGTATTATTTGAGCACAGCTCTTATCGGCTTGGTTCGCAGGGTTACCAAATGGTTGGCGGATGATATCAACGAGGGGAGATTAGACAATGTATTCTGGTTGTTGGTTGTAATAGGAGTGATCAACTTTGGTTATTACCTAACTTGCTCAGTGATGTACAAGTACAAAAGTATTATGGACGATGATGAAAAGTGTGCAGAGGTTCATGATGAATATCAATTAAAATAGATTGATTAATTAATATGTAAACTACAAACAGTAATTGTTATCTTATATTATCTCCCCCCTTTTAATGCAAGCAACATTATAGGCATTGACCGTTAGAATGTCCAATTCTTAAATTCAGCCGTCAGATTTACCATCCCCTACAATTCCGCCGATTTTTTTTTCCGTGTGAACATTTCATTTCGGCCATTGGATTGCCTTGATTCCAGCCGCACGATATTGCTCCTACAGAAAACCCTTAGTCTTCCAATAAAATTACAGAACTACCCTATTACAAATTTATTCATCGTTGCATCATCGCTCTTCAGTCTTCCCCTACCTTTCTCTCTACTCTGTTCTCCCCACTCTTTCCCCTACTGTTGGATAACATGTTATAAAGCATTTTGTATCAGTGTCTCATTGTTTTGCAAAGTAGGAACCACAACTGAAAAGATTAGTGTTTGTGGACGTGCAATGCACGTGCACTCCACTTGTATATATATACTAATATAAAGAGTAGAGGTATTTTTGGTAGGAAGTCCCCTAAATTACTAACTAACCCTCATTTAAAATACCTGGCTCTAACAAATCGTGTAAATTCGTTAAAACAAAAGGGTATAACGATAAACTCGGGTTTTTTTTCTTCTTCTCTCGATTCTTCCCTAACCTCTTCAGTCTTCTCCTCTTTCTCTCTACGCCCTTCTGTACGACGGCTCCCATCCGTCCAAAGAAGTATGGACGACAGCCTCCCCTCTACATCATCTTTTCCCCTCTAATTCGAATTTTTGTTTGCAAATTCGTGCCGTAATTATCTCAACCATGTAGTAAGAGATTTAAACCTCATTTCTCGATTTGAATTGGGGACTCAAATCGATCTAATTTAGTGGTTTTAGGTTGGAATTTGCAGTTGAAAGAAATTAAGCAAGGGATTCATTCAAGTTTCATTGGCGCTACCCAAGACATTACAGGTTAGTTTTTGTTTTCCCTAACATTCGAATATAAGCTTTTCCTGACACTCGAATTTTAGAAAACCTAAATTCAATTTTTTGGGATTTTAGTATGTTATTAACCTAAATTCTATATAATGTGCAATTTACTTTTTCTTTTTTTTTTTGACGGATAAAGAGCCAACCGAGTTTGATTGTAGTACTCCAAAGTATATAATCATTGTATTTAACTTGGATTTTCAAAGAAGGGCTGTAATTCTAGGATGCACTTCTCTTGACAGGGAGTTAGAAAAATTAAGCTAACCAACGCAACAATTATCAACTAGATTATGCTACTTGAGTTCCTTAACCTTAGTTTCACAAATTAAGCTTCAGTTACTAATTATCAACAATTTCACACAATTTTGCATATGAACTTTTGATTCAATTCTCAAAAATTATATGTTAGGTCGTTTGTTATAGAAATATAAACGTGAAGTAGAATTTCAAGACATGAAAACATGAGTGACTACCAGCTAGACCTTGATTATATTACAAGGCTTAAGTTTCAAAAAAAAAATTATTTTTTTTCGCAACATGTAAAATATTTATTTATTGAGTCGATTTCAATGGTTAATTCCTATGGTTGAATTCAAAAATAACAAATAAAAAAAGAAAAAATAATAAATAATAATAAGGGGGTAGAGAGAGAAAGTCCGGGCGATAGAAAGCCTGAAACTTCATACCGGCAATATCTCTGGAATTCTCCAACGATTTCATAGCCAATTCTTCTGCTTTCGAATCCCCTTGTTATGATCTTTCGAACGATGCCTTTTTTGCCTGCTGATCACCACAATCCTAAGACATGTTACGACAGTTATTAGCGGTTATCACCATGCCCAGACCTCGAAGAACCTGTTCTTCATCTTCAACATCAACTAGTGATGCATCTCCAATTTCGTATGCGCCTCCCAGCCCTAGCCCTGTATCACAATCGTCTTTATCTCTAGGGGACCGTATTCACTGCCCATTCAGGAACTTCGACGAATGCAATAATGGAGTTAATGGCAGAGGGTATGTCCGCAGTTCTTTTCAAAGACACCTTAACGATAGACATTTTTTTAGTGCAGAGGCCAAACAACAATGCCGAGATAGATTGTACTGACAGGAATTTATACATTGACTGGGAGACTGTGTTACAGCAACTACGGTGTTGGCTATATAGTCACTGCATGATTCTCCATGCCTGGAAGAAATCATGCAAACACAATAATATCGTCAATCCAGGGCCATACAATGGCAAGACTATCGATTTTCTCATATCTGACATATCCAAACCCCCAGCAGATGTCAATGAAACCACAGGCTCCAGAATAGAGGATACTTCATATTCGATCCCTTTGGATTTGCTCAATGAAGTTTTTCAGCGGCAATTCACCACCATTGTGAGTATACCTCCTCCCTGTAGGCTGGGCTTCTCAAGAACCCTAACAACCTGTTTAGATACAATCCTTCTCAACCCCTGGGAGATAACTTCATGGATAAAACTACTACTTCTTCCTATATGTACACTTACTCTCTACAGTCCAAAGATCTCCTCAGAAGCACGATCCTGTAACAAGAAAAAGCTGCAAATCGCTTCTATCAATCAGGCGTTGCTTGAATGGAGAGAACCTAACGGATGCCTCACTCTGATTCACCGGCTGTTAGAACAACCCAAACGAAGGGGTAAAAGCAGACTGAGTAAGCCAACGCAGAAGAAGTCACAGGATTGTGCCAATATAGAGGCCTGTAGAAAGAAGATGTCTTATGGACATTACACGGCTGCAATAAGAGTACTTTCCTCCAATGGCATTTCCCCTTGTAATGACACTACTGTAACTGAGTTAATGCAAAAGCATCCATCGGCCCCTCCTCCCCACATCCCTTCCGAAGCTATTAGCTGTGATGCAATCACTGTGGATACAACAGCAGTCCTTAAAGCTATCAAAAGTTTCCCCAAAGGGACTTTGTGCGGTAGAGACGGCTTGAGGGCTCAACACATCCTCGACGCTATGAGTGGAGCTGCCAATGCCGTAGCAGACGAACTATTATCATCTTTAACTAAGGTAGTAAATCTTTGGCTGGCTGGTCGTCGTCCCCAGGCACTTAGTGAATACATTGCAAGTGCGCCACTCATGCCTTTGCAGAAACCTGATGGTGGTATTCGCCCCATCGCCGTCGGTACCATATGGAGGAGGCTTGTATCCAAGCTTGCGGCTTCCAGTGTTGGGAAGGAAATGGCAGCATATTTGGGAGATTTTCAATTTAGCGTCGGTGTGCTGTGCGGAGGTGAAAGCATACTCCATTCCTTCAACAGACTTATGGAATTGAAAGGCCATATGAATGACATTTTCATGCTCTTAATCGACTTCTCCAACGCCTTCAACTTGGTCGACAGGACTTCGTTAATTAATGAAGTCAGAGCACAATGTCCAGCAATCTCTTATTCGGTAGAATTCTGCTATGCACGCCCTGCCAGGTTATATTAAAACGATACCATTTTTTCTTCAGCCCAAGGAGTGCAGCAAGGCGACCCTCTAGGACCCTTACTTTTTGCGCTTACACTACACCCAATTGTGAAACAGATTGACTTGCAAGCATGGTATTTGGACGATGGAACTGTTATTGGAGATACTATGGAGGTCGCTAAAGCTCTTTGTATCGTCCAAGACAAAGGGGTACATCGAGGTCTTCATCTTAACGTTCACAAAACAGACTTGTACTGGCCATCAGCAGACCCACGGAGTTTTGAACCTGGTGTTTTCCCTAACAACATTGGTCGACCCTCTTCAGGCGTCAAGTTATTAGGAGGCCCGGTAAGTCCTGATTTACACTTCTGCGAAGATATGGTAATGCAAAGGGTTAATAAGACACTTGAGCTTATGACCACTGTCAAGAAGATAGATCCCCAGTGCGAATTACTACTGTTACGTAACTGTTCCGGCGTTTCCAAGTTATACTTCACTATGCGTACAACTCGCCCTGCAGCCTTGGAGCAAGCTAAAGCCTATTATGACGAATAGTTATATAAATATCTGCGATATCTAATAACAGCTGATGGTGCCGGTTTTGGACCACTACAATTTCGGCTTGCTACTCTACCACTCAGGGACGGAGGGCTGGGGATTTATACCATGTCCGATACTTCCACATACTGCTACTTGGCCTCTCAACTCCAGATCCAATCTGTTCAGCAGATCATTTTACACACCGTAACTTCAGATGGACCAAGTCCCATCTGCCAGCAAGCCGTGCATGCATACGCTCAGGTCTGTGGTATTCCTTCTTCATCGATTTGCTTTGATATTGATGCCCCCCCTCCCATGCATTCAATGCATTTGTTGGTAGTACTTTATTTTAGTACCGTGAAGAAGCAGCTGCCCACCAACTTCAACTTGACGGCTCGAGATAGTATGCTATGGCAAAGCAACAGCCTGAAACACGCCCAAGACTACTTGCTGGCGGTGCCTATAAGCGGTTTAAACCAAACCCTTAGTCCAAGACAATTTCGGTGTATACTTAGTTATCGCCTAGGCATCCCTCTTTTCGCTGAAGGTAGCCGATGCACTAGCTGCAACAGGGAGATGGACATCTATGGAGATCACGCTTTACACTGTGCCAGTGAGGTAGGATTGAAATTTAGACATGACCTTGTCCGTGATGTCTTTGTGGACATATGCTTCAGGGCCGAAGTTTCTGCTAGAAAAGAAGCGTCTCTTGGCTTCAGCTCCAATGGGAACAACACCCTGCTTCCCGCCGATTTGCTAGTTTATAACTGGGATAACGGTAAAGATACATGTCTAGATGTTACAGGAGTCTCTCCATTCACGAAAGATGTTCGCTCTTTTGTTCCGGGTCAAGCCATCACCAAAGCAGTTCTCCGCAAATGCAATAAGTACGTAGCTACATGTGAGTCGCATGGATATGGATTTGGCGTTCTCGCTTTCACTACCTTGGGAGAGTTAGGTGATGACACAGTGACCTTTTTGAAGCGACTCAAGAACTGCCTAGCCAATAATGACGCAGATTGTGGTGCAAGCAGGTTTCTATTTCATAGAGTAGGTGTAGCAATCCAAAAAGGTGTTGGTGCCCAGCTTGTGGCTAGGCTATCTACTAACCATGTGTAAAATACTATTTTTGTTTTAATAAATGCCCCAGGCGGCCTTTATAAAAAATATAAAATAAAATAATAATAATAATAATAATAATAATAATAATAATAAAAAATAAATAAAAATAGTAATAATAGTAATAAATAAATAGTGTTCTTGGCTTTTATGGTTTTGATAATTTTAGTTTACTTTGGGGTTTCAGTTGAAGCAAGAGTCGACGGTAATGGAGGGTCAAACAGATTTGAACTTTTAAATTTTTATGGTTTAGAAAATGCTACCCGCATTTTGAATTTTTGATCTTAGCATCGCAGTTTTGAGCTTTAGCCGTTCGTGAAAATGTTAAACAGATTGTAATATTTTTCAATTGGTTTATTTCCTTCGGCATTCTTAGACTAATGTAGCAGGGTAACAACTTAGTTGTATATTGTTTTAAAGACACACAACTTTGATAAGAATTGCTTTGGTGATCTTTGATTGAGCTGTCTTTGTGTTTTGTAGCAGGGATCTGTGTGATTTTTATTGAAGCCGCTCAAGGTCCTATTTGGTGGGGATCATATTAGCAAAGCTGACATGATAAAAAGTTCTTAATACCTACTCCATAGGGTTGCAGAATGGGACCACATACTAAATAGTTTGTTTCTTCGTCAGAATCAGTTCACTAGCTGTCATGTTTTTTTTCTTCATCTGCTTTCATTTAGGTGAGTTAAGGGGAATGGAATCGAGTACTGCAATTTGGAAAATCGAAGTGAGGATAAGTTGAATTTTTTCGTTCTTAATTGGATTAAAACAAAATTTTGATGTCGTAGGGAACTCAAGCATGTTCAATGGCCATATTCATAGTACAGCAAAAGCAAACATCCGGATGAATTTATTTATGACTTGCAATCAATTTATTCATTCTTTTTTACGTTGATTCTATTATAAAATTAGTGACTCTCTCGATGGTTCCAGTTCATGTTAAGTCTCTGTTAACTCTCAGTTCGACTCTTTGATACTCCGACTCTTAGTAACTCTCAATTTGACTTTGTCACATTAGCTGTTTGTGTAAATGCTTAAGAAAATATTCCCTCTTTAGTTTATGTATGTGAATTTATTTTTTATTCGAACCTCCGACTGGTTTTAATTCACTCTTTCTTTTGATGTACAGATGCTGTCAGTTCAAACATCAGAATTGATAGCAGAGGTCCAGAGGTCATGCGAATCACTCCACGGTTGAATGAGTTAACTTACATATTCTCTAGCTTTTGTCATCCTTTTTTTTTTTTTTAATCTTTTCTAAGTTTTGCATCTACATGCTAAAGATATTTCAGACATGCAGAGATAGTCTTATTTAATATAGGATATATGTTAATATGTTCAGTAATGTTGCAGGACATTAATGAAGAATGGATATCCGACAAAACACGTTTCTTATGATGGACTAAAAAGGCAGAGGTTCAATGATCCCATGGTTCGTTGCCCTGATGGATTCATTGCAAGATATAGCTTCGGGTTCTCATCCATGTCGAAGTTTATGAATTTTCGAGCTAGCTCGACTTCGAGAGCTAGAGAAAGATAAAGAAACGCAATCCCAACAAAGAGATGCTCACTTACAACAACGCCATCTTCTTTACAAATTAAAACAAGATTCAATGACTGAAGTCGAACGAAAAGTGCTTTTAGAAAAACATCGTAGTGCTTATCGCAATCGAAAAAGCAGAATTGGATGCGGACACACAGCGGAAACAAGGGAACAACTCCCTACTACCACTCAATTTCGGCCACAAGACCCTGAAGTGGGAACCAGTACAACAAGTAAGTGATCCGATGCATGTAACTTTTTTACAAGAATTAAATGGTTTTTCCAGCATCACTGTCTTCATATATGCAGACAAAATGTTAATGTTATGGTGGTTCACATATTAGTTAAGAGGCAGGAGAAGTGGAAGACTGAATACTGTGAGTGACAAGTTTTATGAAACATAGATGGCTTGAAGCATCCACAAATTCTGTGGAGTTAGGCATGAGATATATAACTGTTGTTTGCTTTAATGCACTAAAATAATAGATAATAACATCCATGGTATAATTGTTTCTTGGAAGTAGCAAATGAACAAATCCTTATTGGCTGCTCAATTTATGAAACTCATTAGCCATTTACTTTATTTTGTGTATATGCAGCTGAGTACCCTGATTACTTCTTAGTTGATTAGTAAGATGTGCATCGATCTTATAAGGATTTAGCAACTCATAAGCTTATCATATCATTGTTTTACATGTGCAGCAACCCTACAAGTGTCTAACTCGAATGGAGAGCATAAACCAAATCAAGTAATGGTAAGTCAAAACAAATTACGCTTTCTCCATGCTGGACAGATGAATTGTTCAAAGACGTTCAGAGACTTATTTTCTTATGCAGCAAACCAACAATTACCTGACGGAACTGTTGTAGGTGAACCAGATCACAGTGGCAAAGAAAACATCAATTCTCAAGGTAATATGGTAGTCTGCGCCAGTACAACATTCGTTCTCCGTCGAAGCCCAAGAATTATGGTGGGTTTGGATGTAGAATTTTAAAGGTGGAATTTATGGGTCCAGGGGATTTGGTAGAATTATGTTTCCCTCTGTATGTTTGGTTGTCAGAATCTTTGGAATCACGTTTTCTACGGGATTCAGTTTTCCAGCAAATCCTCCATATGGAGTCCGACCCCTCCCCCTAGGATTTGCTGGGAAACTTATCAAGGGATTTATGGACCCACTTTTTTTTAACTTTAAATCTGATATATATGCAATTTTAAGATTTGAGGGTAATGTCAAACAGTATAAAGACTTTAATACAATAAAATTCTATAAATCCTAGGAATTTTAATTAAGTTACCAAACACACAAGGAATTTACATAAATCCCAGAATTTGTAATCCCATGGGATTATAAATCCCAGAATTTGTAATCCCATGGGATTATAAATTCCTGGAAACGGTGAATTCTGCAAACAAACCCACCATTAGTGAACATGTCCAGCAGCGACAATTGGTAGATACTCAAGGTATCGGACTTACGGAATGAACGGAACGGCAGGCGCATCGCGGGTGCGTGATATACTAGTGAATAATAAAGAAAACATTATGTAGACAGACTCCGAGAAATACTAATCAAGGAGGATTAGACAATGTATACAATTTTTGATATAGGCCTTCGATATATGCAAAATGCTGAGACAGTGCTGATCAAAACCTATACAAGGTTGATGATAATATATCATCAACCAAGAAGCGAACACAATTGATGTTAGAGTTATTCGTAAATTAGGTTATGTATTTTCTTGAAACCTAATATAGGGCTACTGAATCCAATAGAGGGGATGCTATAATAAGACATAATAGGATTATTAGATAGTAATTTCAAAAGTCACTTATCTAAATATTTTTCATAATGGCTAAATAGCCCACATTTAGTTAGTGTTAATCATTTAATTCAAAAAACTAAATCAGGTGGGAAGAAAAAGTACAAAGAAAAAAGATTAAGGATTTCTTTGAAAATCCCTAGGTTTTGATTCACTCAACCAAAATAAGGAATCAATGGATAAAAATAATCGGGTACACCTCTAACTTAGCTCGAATGTCCTTTCTATTGGTCAAAATCGGTGGAAGAACGTAAACAAATTTAAATTTTTAGATATTCAGAGCAACTGACGGTCGGGGTTTGCTAAATAGGAAAGTTCTAGATATCGACATAATTTGGACATGAATACAATTCTTATCTTTTATTGTCCAAAGATATTCCTTGATACTCAAGGTGATCCCAATCTGAAATATTGAGAATATTTTAATTAAGATTTTCGATTATATGCTTCTGATTTTCCAGCAAATCTAAACATATCTCTTGGAAAATTATATTAGTTAAGTGCTAAACTAATATTAGATATTTTCTAATGACAGATTTCGGAATTACAGGTTGGATATTAGTTGGAAATAGGAAAACCGAAATCAGGTACTTATTGCGTATCTTGAGAATATTTCGGTTTTGGAATTTCCTTGTTGTCCAAACAACCTTGGTCCATAAATAGTTGAGTTTGTATTTCTTGCAAACTATCCTAAGAGCCAAGCAAACTTCATTCGTGTTGTTTCTGGTAGAGTCGTCTATCCGGAGAGGAATGTACCCTAATTAGGCGAAATCTCTTACCACCGCTCGTTTCAATACTTCGGTGGTATCAAGAAGTTCTATGAGTACCGTTGGTGGGAAACTAAATAATTTCATTGTTATTTTAGTTTTCGATTATTGATTTGATTGACTAACGGTTGTTGAAACTTTGATTGCACCTAGTTTGATTATTCTTTAGAGCCTTCTCTTCTGACGTAAGGGTCACTCAAACTAGATCAAAGTATTGACGAGATCTTTAGAACTGTTTTTAGATCTAATAACAACTTGTGATCATCCATTGTTAACAGACTCCGTTCTTTGTGTGATCGATCATAAGTGGATTCAATTTTGTGGTGTGCAGATACATAAGAAGGCAATTGAAGATTAGAAGACAAGAAGATTTTTCTTATTGGTTTTCATATCTTATGATTTGTGCACACATCTTGATCGGATGGGATCCAACTAGATCTTGTTTATCTTTGTTAAACTTGTGATTATCTAGTTGATTAGATCGGCATCTCTTTATAGTTCTCTTCGAGATCTATTTAGATTGACTGCGAATTTATTACTTAGGTAATAAGAATCTTGGAAATATGAGGGTACCCAAATACAACACAATCTTTTATTTATTAACCTATAAGTCCTTTACCAAGTGTGATCGTCTATAGACAGGGTCGAGACAATACAACAACTTCGGTACACACTTCGTGTTATCGTCTATGGATACGATATCGAGACAATACAACAACAAGATCAATTGTGTGATGGACTGTGGTTCTAAGATCGAGACGATACGACAACGACATATTCACTTGATAATAGGTACGGCATTAAACCGAAACTCTATAAGATCAATATCAAGTGGTGTGGAGTTAGTACGTGTGTAATTTACATAATTATAATAACAATTATAATGCGGAAAAAAGAGAGTAAATGACACAACAATATTTTGTTAACGAGGAAACTGCAAATGCAGAATCACCCAGGGACCTTTTCCAGTTTTGAATACTCTCAGAATTAAGTCACTATACAAAATCTAATACCAACTTCGTATAGTTGAGACCAAGCAGACTACCCCTAGCTACTTAGTTTTGTTAGTATCCCTGCGCCTTCGACTTCTAAAGTCACGTACGTGAATAACAAGTCCTTTGGATCGTATTCCAAACAGCAAAGGAATAATCTGTTTGGTAACCACTCTAATCAATATTTGCTATAAAGGTATGTGAGTTGTTGACAAAGGCTCTTCCGTTTAAACTAATAAACTCCTTTGTGTGGTGTTAGATCAATATAAACTTTGATTACCGAAATAATCAAATTCTAGATTCGCATACAATCAATATAGATCTCAAAGAGAAACTATAAGGCGATGTCGATCTCACGCAACTAGTCAATCAAGTCTATCAAGGATAAACACGATTCTAGTTGGATCCCATCCGATCAAGGTTTGTGCACTAAATCCACAAGATAATAAAACTAATAAGAATTCTTTTTCGTCTTTAAATCTTCTATTTCCTTCAATAACCTGCACAACACCAGTTGAATCCTCTTGTGATCAATCACGCACACAACAGAGTCAACCATTTATAAACCAAGGTTGTTTGTAAAACAAGGAAATTCCCAAACCAAAAATATTCTCAAGATATTAATATTAAAGTACCTAATTTCGGTTTTCCTATTTCCAATTAATTACCAAACCATATTTCCGAAAACTCCCTTAGAAAACTTCTATTATTAGTCTAGCGCATTAACTAATAATATTTTCCAGAGGATATGCTTTAATTGCCGGCAAACCCTAAACCCTAATTCACACACATCATGAAGAAATATGTGAGCCATGGATACTTGGTTCTGCTCATGGAACTGATTATACCATCACTCCAAAATATGTTATAACCGGTTATAACATGATTCCCAAGATAGGTTGTAATAGGTTACACCTTGCTCCCCGAAGTAGCTTGTGACCGGTTACACCTTGCTTCCCGAAGTATCTTGTGACCGATTACACCTTGCTTCCCAAAGGTAGCTTGTGACCGATTACAACTAACTTCCCAATTCATCTTGTGATCGGTTATACCTTGGATTCCAAAGTTACTTGTGACCAGTTACAACTTTGCATTCCAATATAGCTTGTGATCGGTTACACCTTGATTTCCAAAGTAACTTGTGACCGATTACAACTAGCTACATATCATAGGCTATGACCGGTTATACCTTATCTCTCAACCAAAGTTAAGATTGGTTCTACCTAGTCATCTTGTATTGATCAATCAAAATATTCAATGAAGAACCAGATCAACACACATCATGATTTCCCTTTCGATTATGAAACAAGTTCATACATCTACGTACTTAAACTAATGTAATAATATATATAGTTTTCTACGATGAAATCACACCTATATAATGCACACATAATCAAGTAACTAAATACAATTGATTATGTCGATGTCGTATTTACAAAGTTCAAAAGATAAATGTTATACTTCGTAACATAATTCCTTAATACTTTGATCATACTACTATGACCAAGTCTAACACTAGAGTTTCATATGTATATATCTTCGCATGTTATGTTTTCCATCTAAAACGAATTGAAAGATACGTTAGGAATGGGAACAAGATCAAGTCAATATTACTAACCTCAAGAGGAAGGATGATGTCGTTGTTGCAGTCGTTACTTCTTCACTTTCTTCAGGTCTTCGGAGTAATACATGTACGTCTCAACATTCCTAGACTTTCTAGTCTAACCTAAACGAAGTTGACTCTAGTATTTAATCAAGCGACTCCATATGAGTTTTGATACTAAAAGAATATGACAACCAACCTTGACATACCAACACTTGGTGGGTTCAACCGAGCTATGCTCTAACAATCTCCTCCTTTGTCAATTTTAGTGACAAAACTCTATTACATATGGAGATAAATGAATTACAAAATAACATATTCTTTATACGCTTGATTCCAAGTTTCAACATCACAATAACCTTCATATATCCAAAAATAAATGTCGTTGTTGACATTTGAATAACAAAAGCTTTTACTTCCCATAAAGGCAACCTAGGTAAATATCCGGACATCTTTGTTATTCCCCTTTTGTAGTATGAAATACTACACAACATGAATATATGTTTCTCTCCCTTAGGCTACGCTTTACTCTTTTGTTAGATATAGCATCTAAGAACATATATCCTTTCCTAGTGATTAAAAATCACTTGTTTACTTCATATATTTCTCCTCCTTTTGGTCATAAAAATGACAAAGGTACGAGCAAACAAAAGGACAAACCGAAAGGATCTTACAAATCCATAAGACTTGTACAACATATAAGAATTAAGCACGAAGGTTTCACATACCATTTTAGATAACCAATACTAAAGCCGAAACTACAAAAGTAATTTAGTTTCAGTATGTTATCAAGGAAACAATTGCCCGAAGCAATTTTCCCTTAGGCTGACAAACCGACTAAGATAACTTAATTCTTTTATTGAACCAATTGTGTATGTACAATCGCGTATTTCGATAAGACACAAATATAGATTAGAATTTACACTATTTTTCTTATCAGGCTCTAATTATTCCAGAAAATAACTTAGACTTCTCTCTTTAGACAAGACAAGCACTAGGTTAGTTAACTAGTTTTTCTTGTCAAGGATTTAAGTTAGACTTGAATAACCGAATCTTATATTGGTAAGTCTAACTAAGATCAGAATTAACTTAGTTTCTCTTATCTAGAATCAAATAGACTAAACAAAAGATCCCGTAATTTTTTGTTAAGCAAAAACAATAGACACAAACCAAAATAAATTGACTTGTTATAGTGTTTCTTAACAAGAAGCAATTGAAACAAATATAATCAATCTAAACACCGCAATTGCACCGCATTTCGTTAAGCAAAAACAATTGATACCAAACAATAAGGAAGATACCAAATCAAATTCAAAAGAATTGACACAGTTTTTGTTAACATGAAACAATTGAATCAAAATAATTAATCCATGCACATAATGGACAATATCAATTGTACCTAGGTTTTGTTAAGTAAAAGCAAAATATAGGCAATAAAATCATGCTTTTCTTAAACAGGAAAAACGATTAACTAACAATAAAAGAATCGTTACCTCAATTTCCGCAGCCACTTCTCCGCAGAAAGATATATCATTTAAGCAACAGTTAAGTAAGAACTCTCCCCCAGTTTGTTGTCATCCTCTAGCAAGAACAAAAGAACAACAACAAAAGCAATCTTTACCATAGAAAGGTTGTATCGGTTTTAACTAATGCGTGCCAATTACAAAATTTTAAACCTAAAACACATATGTTATGCTAAACACAACTTATGTAAACATAAATTGATTATCAACATATTGTGACTTTTAACATATGAGTTTCAATTGGAACATCTTATGATCCTTTGATAAAGCCTACCAACATGGGCTAGACCTTAATCCCGTTAAATCAAAAAGTCGCACAAACCATAAGGGCGATCACCATATGAGATCGAAAATAAGGTTAATAAAAACGGAAAATAATCATCTCATAAATGAAAAAGCGGGGGTCTAACAACCACACCCAATATTTCGTTTAGCAATCTGTATGGACAAACTCCAATATAATTTCCAAGAGAAACAACTAGACAGTCAGACTCAATAAACAGAAATATATCCAAGAGTTGTATCACAGTTTCTCAATGTAATCAGCAAATCAAACAGATAAAATCTGTGACCTGCTTATTATGAAAAACAACTTGAACGGTACCAAAGACCAATGTTCAAGTGTCAATCAATTTATATCAACAACCAAAGGTTGGATTATCTAATTGATTGAACTACGCACAACCTGTGATATTTCAATTATATATAAATATAATGCGGAAAAGAAATAACACAGACTCCATAAATTTTGTTAACGAGGAAACCGCAAATTCAGAAAAACCCCAGGACCTAGTCTAGATTTGAACACCACACTGTATTAAGCAGCTACAGACTCTAGCCTACTACAAGTTAACTTCGGACTGGAATGTAGTTGAGACATAACCAATCTCACACTGATCAAGGTATAGTCGTGTTTCTTACGCTTCTAAATCCCAGCAAGACTCTACGCACTTGATTCCCTTTGCTTATCTCACCCACAACTAAGAGTTGTTACGACCCAAAGTCGAAGACTTGATAAACAAATCTGTATCACACAGAAAAGTCTATTGAATAGATAAATCTGTCTCCCATAGAAATACCTATGAGTTTTGTTCTGTCTTTTGATAAATCAAGGTGAAAAGGAACCAATTGATACACCGGACTTATATTCCCGAAGAACAGCCTAGTAATATCAATCACCTCATAATAATCTTAATCGTATAATATCGAAACAAGATATTTTGGAATCACAAAGAATGAGACGAAGATGTCTGTGACTACTTTTTATCTTGCCTATCGGAGATTAAATCTCGAGCAAATCTTAGAGAAGATAGTACTCAATACGATAGAAAACAGCAAGATCAGAACACGCAACTACAGAGAAAATAGTTGGGTCTGGCTTCACAATCCCAATGAAGTCTTTAAGTCTTTAACCTATAATGGTTTTAGGAAAAACCTAGGTTAAAGGAGAATCAACTCTAGTCGCAACTAGTATCACACATGAGGTGTGGAGATTAGGTTTCCCAGTTGCTAGAGTTCTCCCTTATATAGTCTTCAAATTAGGGTTTACAATCAATGTTACCTTGGTAACAAAGCATTCAATGTTCACCGTTAGATGAAAACATGATTAGACTCAAGCTAATATCTTTCAACCGTTAGATCAAACTTAGCTTATTACACACATATGAAAAGTGACTTCATTTAGATATGGGTAACCATACCTAAACGTGTACACCTTGTTGGCTCAATAATAGTTCACCAAAGTTAGCCATATGAACACTTTCATATCAACCTTGTTCATCTCAATCACAACTAGTTCAAATGACTCAAATGAAACTAGTTATAGAGTTGTTCAATTGTTTATATTCTCATAGAAGTATACAAGACACAATTGAAGCAAAATCGATTTTGATTAACTCGAATCAATTCATGAACATTATAGCCACGGTTTGCAAAATATTGCATTCCTTATTTTATAAATGTATTAGTTCATAAACAAACCAATTTTAGAACATAACCCACTCAAGTATGCAAACGGGTACGTATACCTAAGTAGCCGGACTTGGTCTGGGTTCGCCAGTATGCGAATGGGTACGCATACTGTCGTACAACCAAACTCAGTTGAATTCCTAGACTTGAACTGTTACGCCGGTACGCATATGGGTATGCATACTAAGTTCCCGGACTTCAAATAACAAACCAGTACGCATACGGGTATGCATACAATGGTTCCCGGACTTGGAATAACCTGACAGTTAGCATACAAGTATGCATACTGTGCTATATCCAATCAATGGTTAATTGTTCTAAACTCCCATTTCAATCATTGAAACATTCTTAGAAGACGGGAATAGCTGTCTAACACAAACTATTAGCTTCAAAGCAATTTTCAAGTGATCAAATGATTAATACGAAAAATTACGAGTCTACACCAAATGGTTGTCTCACACAAATCATATAAGATGTTACCAGACGATTTTTCACATGATCATCTTTTGACTTAGGTCAAGAATATAAGATGAACTTGGTTAAAGCGAAAGCTTACCAACACATATTTCGAGAAATATGTAAGCGAGTTAGACTCAGCTCGAAATATCAAATGTGTATAATCGAAGTCTATATAGCTATACGACTTTTGTCTCAAATAGGAGATAGAGTAGAAATAGACTTTTGAGTGATAGATGAGTTCAAGTCTCCACATACCTTTTGTTGATGAAGTTCCACAATCTCCCCTTAGTAGTTCTTCGACATCAATCGATGAACGTCGTGAAGTCTAAAGCTCAACTACACATTCTATCCTAATCCGAGACTTTGCTATAAGTAGACTAGAAATCAATACTTATAGTTTTGGCAACTAAACATGACAAACAAGCTTGAGATAGCAAAGATTGCGAGTTCGACCGAGCAGTTCTCTAAAAATCTCCCCCTTTGTCAATTTTAGTGACAAAACTATCAATACATATGGATTACAAAATGAATAAACTTTGTAGCTTCTCATCCAAATGCTTGATTTCCTTGGTTCTTCAACATTACTCGAAATCTTCGTCACTTCCAAGTACTCTAGTGATTCAGAACGTGTTCAACTCAGCATCATAGTTGTTGAAGATGCTTAGCTATAACAATATATAAAAACAGGATGTTTTGGTATTGTTATACAGTGTCATAGTATTGTTACACGGCATCAAAGTCCAATTGCATCACAACTTTGACAACAATACATTAGTGATATGTATCACTCCCCCTTAGTCAATACGTCATCTCACAATGAAAACTACTCCCCCTTACATAATGATCCGTAAACCTTATGTATTTGTAGTGTGAACTACATAATAATTCTCCCCCTTTTTGTCAATATAAATTGGCAAAGGTACAAAAACTAGTGGGTTCATAATGAAATTCTCATAGAGATACTTCATGACTAAAAGAGAACATATCAACTTTGTTTCGATGATTTCACATAGTCGAAACTTAGTGTATTCATCAAGGAGTTTATAAAGATACAAGATAACTCCTACAAAATTCCACGGCCGCACTCCCCACAAAGATTTGGCAATTAAGCACAAGTTCAATTAAGAACTCTCCCCCATAAAATGTCATTCCCGAAAGAACAACAAGAGCGACCTTACTTTTACAAGAAAAGAAGGATTTCTTTGGACATTAACAAAATACATGAAACATGAATTTGTATCCAGAAAAACTCAATTAAATTAACCACAAGAGAACCCATGATTAATACTGCGGAATATTCAAAGATTCATTCTATTTTTCATCAATATTTGCATAATGACACAATAGACTTAATCTTTGTTATCAAAAGTTCATTCTATTTTCCATCAATATTTGCATAATGACATAATAGACTTAACTTTTGACATATATGGGACAATCCTAGTTCACGGACGCAAACACACATATCCCATAACAATTTTTTGCAATATATAAAACCAATAAAGATTAATACTGCAAAATCATCTTCCAAATAAAATTTAGAATTTAAATAAATAAATCTAAAAACATTGCAAGATGAAAATCGTTGGCAATAGCAATGTGTAATCACAATATAGGCTATTCCAAACCCTAGTTATCCTTCTCAAAACACAAGAATAAATTGTCATAAGAAGTTTCCTAGACATTAAGACCTCTGAAAAATTATTTATCGTCCCCGAACTCCTTGTCGTCAATGATGTGATTTGTAGTTGTAGTGGTAAAAAGATTCGTTTCTCGAACTTGTGAAGGATTTTTTTAAGACTTAAATTAAACAAAATAACTCAAATAAAATTGTATCAAATTATAAAAAGACACCAAGACTTTGGATTCCATCATTGACCAATTAAGTGATATAAACTAATCAATATTAATGCAATTCTTTCTTTTAAAGTGATTCTAATATTTTGCCTCTAATAGATTTTTGAAGTAATAATTGTAAACATAAAGCATGAAACATCAAAAGTTTTAAAACCTAGCATGTTCCATCAAAACAATTCACAACCACTCAATAAAAATCAATTTTCCTATATTAGTTCTATGCAAATAATCATTTAAAAGATTGCAAAAATAATTAAAATCGAATTATACCACTTTTCATGGAACAATGGCTTCCTCCGTTGCCTCGTCTAAGGGGTTTAGCTCCTCATATTAGAAATATGCTCAAAAGTTGATTTCATTGATCAAATAAGGTGTTTTTATTAAAAAGGACGAGCTGTAGTTACAGAAAGCTTTTTGTAAGGAAAGTAATGGTCGCTGAAAGTATTAAGCAACGACAGTCAAAAACGATAACAGCTTTTTGTAGTTGAATATAAGACTGCTTCTGCGACGGTTCGATGTGGGTCGAAGTTCTTCGTGTTCTTCAGCAGCAGCAGCAGCAGCAGGTTTTCTTCAACTTTGATTTCTCGGCTCTGTGGTGTTCTAAACTTCCCCTAACTTTCGACACCTCTTCTATATGACCCAACCAACCTATTTATATCAAAAAGACCGATTAAATCTCTCCAAAATCTTCCAAAATCTCTTCCTTTCTCTTCACGACAAAGTTGCGGCAATTTCTTGTTTTAGGATTTATACGCATATCTGAGCTTTCCTTTTGATTCTAAACTCTTCCTTAGATAGATATCAAGCTTTGGGAAGAAAATCTTGCCTTTAGTCTCCCTGAAATTCCTAAAATAATTCATCAAAGACCCGAAACTTCCATCACCTCTGTTTTGCTCTAATTCGATCTCTAGCCAATTTGGGTTCAATCCAAAGACTTTACCAGGCCTGTGTAGTCCTAAGGAGTAAACCCAATCAATTTCATCCCTTTAATCTCCATAAAAATCGATCAAAACTCCAACCCTAAAATCTGTCCGTGAAAATCATTTTTCCCGCCAATTTTTGTTTCTAAAACGTGAAGAAGTGGAGTCCCCCTATCAAGTCCCGGTCTGTGTTTAGTAGCTGCTTGGAAATGGGTTACCCCTTATCCAAAATGAGAGTCAGAATAGCAAATTTCCTTCCAGGTGTCTTTAACAACTTTTCGAGCCAATTTCGCCGCAAAAGCTTATTTCTCCAAAAACACCTACAAAGAGATAAAATACCAAAATAAGTACAAAAATGGGTACTAACAATATACATAATAGAGATGAAAATAGACACATAAATGCGTCTATCAAATACCCCCAAACTTATTATTTGCTAGTCCCGAGCAAATTAAAAACAGAAAATAAAATCCTAACTCACTGTCACAGGCATCGTCGATTGCACTTAGCATGTGCAACAAGCCTTTAAACCCCTAGGTGGCCCTAGTGGCCGAGTTATAGTCTCGGGAGGGTTTACCAGAGGTGTACCCACAAAACCTTTACTCCAGACCCTAGCTATCTACGTAGAACCTTGGAATGCACTAAAGAACCTCCTTGGTTGGCATACTTATTAATTACGGATGGAAGTACCCTGATGCGAAACTCCAATTGCTGTATATGAGTTTGCACTCAAGTATACTAAAATTCATATATAAGTGACAGAGCTCTACTCAGATAGTCGCACTATGGACATCAATATCCGGAATCAAACAAATCACATGAATAGATTAAGAAGATGGATATAGAAATAGATGGTTGCGAATGGACTTCAATGCCAAGTTGAACCTATGACCTAGTGGATTGAGATACTGGTCTGGACTAATATCAACACAGCTGGCATATACAAGGGAACCAATGGTCGACAATCCTAAATTTACATCAACACAGCTGGCATATACAAGGGAACCAGTAGTCGACTTTGTAATCAACCTTTATTTTATTTTTTTATTTTTTTTAACGACATGATTAGATCTTTTGGATCCAAGCGCATGCTTCTTGTCAGCAGATTACATGGTAATTCCCGTGGATCCTGCATTCCACGCTTGTTTAGGCGATGGAGACAGGGAGAACACACACATATTGTTATCCAAGTGTTAATATTTATTCCGATTGGTCTAATTGGTTTTTTTTTTTTTTAGTAACTCAATCACTCTATTTCAACCCAGCAGATATCAACATAAAAATTTGCAAAAAAAAAAAAACAGAAGTAATAAGATGATTCCGAGATACGGTGAAACTATCATGTTATTTCTAACACCTGAGCTTCGTGCTTTTATGAATAGACTCTTATAGATGTTTCCATCTAGTCAGATTGGTTCCTCAACTCCTAAAACCAAAATGCTTCCATCCACTTAGATTGGTTAGTGCCATCCTTAATAGGCATAAATTTCTAGGCTATGGAGTTTATTTATTTCAACAAAAAAAAGGGAACAAAAAGTTTTATACCCCACCCCCAAACTTAAATCTAACATTGTCCTCAATGTTTCTAATTAAAGAACAGTACCAAAAGTATAAATAACATGAGGAATCAGTAAAGAGAGAAGTCGGAAAGATAGTACCTGGGTGAAGTGGAATCAAAAACCTACAAAAATAATATACAACATACAAACCGCCTCGATGGTCAATCAAGGTAAACAGGGTCCTCCAGAGAGACCTTCTCAACATCACCTATAGGAAAAGGCTCTAAAAAGGGCTTCAATCTCTGGCCGTTAACCTTTGAAGAACTACTACCGTCTGGTGTATCAATTTCAATAGCGCCATGAGGAAAAACAGTACGGACCACAAAAGGACCGGTCCACCGAGAGCGCAACTTCCCGGGGAATAGATGCAGCGAGTGTCATACAGAAGAACTTTTTGACCTGGATAAAATGACTTTCGTAAAATATTCTTATCATGCACAAGTTTCATTTTGTTCTTATACTCCTTAGCACTAACGTATGCATCTCTACGAATCTCGTCCAACTCATTGAGCTGGTGCTTTCTGTGAGCTCCTTGTCAAGTGAAAAGTTTAGCTGCTTAATAGCCCAGTAGGCTCTATGCTCTTACTCAACAGGAAGGTGACATGCCTTGCCAAAAACTAAACGATAGGGTGACATTCCAATGGGTGTCTTAAACGTAGTACGATAAGCCCATAAGGCATCAGTAAGCCTCGACGACCAGTCTTTCCTATTAGGATTAACTGTTTTCTCTAGAATACGCTTAATTTCCCTATTGGAAACCTCTACCTGACCACTAGTCTGTGGGTGATATGGGGTAGCTACTTTATGGGTAATACCATATTGTTTCATTAACAGAGCAAACGGTCTATTACAAAAGTGTGAACCTCCATCACTAATTATAGCTCGCGGCGTACCGAAACGTGTAAGTATATTCTCTTTCAAAAACTGGACTACGACCCTGTGGTCATTTGTTCTACACGGAACCTCCTCAACCCACTTAGACACATAGTCTACAGCGACAAGTATGTAAAGATAACCAACAGAATTAGGAAATGGACCCATAAAATCAATGACCCACACATCAAAGACCTCAATCACTAAAATAGGGTTCAAAGGAATCATATTTCTACGGGAAATGGTTCCTAACCTCTGGCAACGCTCACAAGAAACACAATGACTATGGGAGTCTTTAAACAACGAAGGCCAGTAAAATCCACACTGCAATATCTTAGCAGCAGTCTTCTTAGCACTAAAATGACCCCCACATGCATGTTCATGAAAAAAGGAGATAATACTGGACTGGTCACTCTCAGGTATACATCTCCTAATAATCTGGTCTGGACAATACTTAAACAGATAAGGATCATCCCAAAAGAAATGCTTAACCTCGGCTAAAAACCTAGAACGATCTTATTTACCTCAATGTTGAGGCATTCGACCAGTAACAAGATAATTCACTATATGTGCATACCAAGGTGATTGGGAAACAGAGAACAATTGTTCATCAGGAAAGTTATCCCTTATAGGAAGAGAATCATTAGAATGATCAACAACTAGCCTAGACAAGTGATCTGCTACTATATTTTCTGCACCCTTTTTGTCTCTAATGTCTAGAGAAAATTCTTGCAACAAGAGTATCCATCTAATCAATCTAGGTTTCGTATCCTTCTTAGACAAAAGGTATTTCAAAGCAGCATGATCAGTATAGATTACGACCGTAAAACCTAATAGATAGGATCTAAACTTATCCAAGGCAAACACGATTGCTAACAGTTCCTTCTCGGTAGTTGTATAATTCAGTTGGGCATCATTCAGAGTTTTGCTAGCATAGTAAATCACATGAAGTAATTTGTTTTCTCGTTGTCCCAACACAACGCCTATAACATAATCTGAAGCATCACATATAATCTCAAAGGGTAGGTTCCAGTTAGGTGCCTGGACTATGGGGGCGGTAGTGAGTAAACTCTTAAGCTTCTCAAAAGCCTCTAAACACGCATCATCAAAGACAAACTTAACATCTTTTGTAAGCAAATTGCAAAGAGGTCTAGAAATCAAGCTAAAATCCTTAATGAATCGACGATAAAATCTTGCATGCCCTAGGAATGACCTAATATCTTTTACGGTTTTTGGGACCTGTAAAGTCTTAATAAGGTCAACTTTGGCTTTGTCTACCTCTATACCCTTAGAGGATACGATGTGCCCTAACACAATTCCTGATTTAACCATAAAATGGCATTTTCCCCAATTAAGCACTAAATTCTTTTCCTTACACCTAGTCAACACTAATGTCAAATGATGCAAGCACTCATCGAAAGATGAACCAAACACTGAAAAATCATCCATAAAGACCTTTAAAAACCGTTCTACCATATCATAAAATTTGTTCATCATACAACGCTGAAAAGTCAACGGGGCATTACATAGCCCGAAAGGCATGCGTCTATACGCAAAGGTACCAAAGGGACAGGTAAAAGTGGCTTTCTCTTGGTCTTCTGGGGCAATAACGATCTGATTATATCCGGAGTAGCCATCTAAGAAACAATAATGACTATGTCCAGCTAATCGCTCTAGCATTTGGTCGATAAAAGGAAGGGGAAAGTGATCCTTCCTTGTGACCTTATTTAATTTCCTATAGTCAATACAGACACGCCATCCCGTGGTCACTCGGGTTGGGATTAACTCGTTATTATCATTCTGGACTACAGTGATACCTGATTTCTTGGGGACAACCTGAACGGGGCTGACCCACTTACTGTCTGAAATTGGGTAGATAATACCCGCATCTAACAACTTAAGCACCTCTTTTCGAACTACCTCTTTCATGTTAGGGTTCAGTCGACGTTGCATCTCCCTAGAAGGTTTGGAATCTTCCTCTAATGAATCTGATGCATACACACAGTAGGACTTATACCCTTAATGTTTGTTATAGTCCACCCTAAAGCTTCCTTATTATCTTGAAGTACATTCACTAGCCTACTTTCCTGATCACTATCCAAATCGGAAGCTACAATCACAGGTAAAGTCTCAGATGGGCCTAAAAACACATACTTCATAGTGTTGGGTAGTGGTTTAAGGTCCAACTTAGAAAACTTTTGGGGTAGAAAACTTTTTGTTCCCTTTTTTTTTGTTGAAATAAATAAACTCCATAGCCTAGAAATTTATGCCTATTAAGGATGACACTAACCAATCTAAGTGGATGGAAGCATTTTGGTTTTAGGAGTTGAGGAACCAATCTGACTAGATGGAAACATCTATAAGAGTCTATTCTTAAAAGCACGGAGCTCAGGTGTTAGAAATAACATGATAGTTTCACCGTATCTCGGAATCATCTTATTACTTCTGTTTTTGTTTTTGCAAATTTTTATGTTAATGTCTGCTGGGTTGAAATAGAGTGATTGAGTTACTAAAAAAATAAAAAATAAAAATAATAATAATAAATAAATAAAGAATAAAGAATAAATAAAATAAGTCCCTCGTCTTCTTTCCGTTCTTTTCGCTTTAAGCTCCAAGTCTTTATGAAATCACCAAACTCTTTGACAACTTCTTTTTCTTTTCGATCCAAACTCCAAAACTTGTAGCACACAGACAAATACCAAAAGAAACGTAAAAAAGAACAAAGAAAAATAAATCTAAAAACTCTAAATCTAAAAACAAATCCCCGGCAGCAGCGCCAAAAATTGATGTGATTTGTAGTTGTAGTGGTAAAAAGATTCGTTTCTCGAACTTGTGAAGGATTTTTTTTAGACTTAAATTAAACTAAATAACTCAAATAAAATTGTATCAAATTATAAAAAGACACCGAGACTTTGGATTCCACAATTGACCAATTAAGTGATATAAACTAATCAATATTCATGCAATTCTTTCTTTTAAAGTGATTCTAATATTTTGCCTCTAATAGATTTTTGAAGTAATGATTGTAAACATAAAGCATGAAACATCAAAAGTTTTAAAACCTAGCATGTTCCATCAAAACAATTCACAACCACTCAATAAAAATCATTTTTCCTATATTAGTTCTATGCAAATAATCATATAAAAGATTGCAAAAATAATTAAAATCGAATTATACCACTTTTCATGGAACAATGGCTTCCTCCGTTGCCTCGGCTAAGGGGTTTAGCTCCTCATATTAGAAATATGCTCAAAAGTTGATTTCATTGATCAAATAAGGTGTTTTTATTAAAAAGGACGAGCTGTAGTTACAGAAAGATTTTTGTAAGGAATGTAATGGTCGCTGAAAGTATTAAGCAACGACAGTCAAAAACGATAACAGCTTTTTGTAGTTGAATATAAGACTGCTTCTGCGACGGTTCGATGTGGGTCGAAGTTCTTCGTGTTCTTCAGCAGCAGCAGCAGGTTTTCTTCAACTTTGATTTCTCAGCTCTGTGGTGTTCTAAACTTCCCCTAACTTTCGACACCTCTTCTATATGACCCAACCAACCTATTTATATCAAAAAGACCGATTAAATCTCTCCAAAATCTCTTTCTTTCTCTTCACGGCAAAGTTACGGCAATTTCTTGTTTTAGGATTTATACGCATATCTGAGCTTTCCTTTTGATTCTAAACTCTTCCTTAGATAGATATCAAGCTTTGGGAAGAAAATCTTGCCTTTAGTCTCCCTGAAATTCCTAAAATAATTCATCAAAGACCCGAAACTTCCATCACCTCTGTTTTGCTCTAATTCGATCTCTAGCCAATTTGGGTTCAATCCAAAGACTTTACCAGGCCTGTGTAGTCCTAAGAAGTAAACCCAATCAATTTCATCCCTTTAATCTCCATAAAAATCGATCAAAACTCCAACCCTAAAATCTGTCCGTGAAAATCATTTTTCCCGCCAATTTTTGTTTCCAAAACGTGAAGAAGTGGAGTCCCCCTATCCAGTCCCGGTTTGTGTTTAGTAGCTGCTTGGAAATGGGTTACCCCTTATCCAAAATGAGAGTCAAAATAGCAAATGTCCTTCCAGGTGTCTTTAACAACTTTTCGAGCCAATTTCGCCGCAAAAGCTTATTTCTCCAAAAACATCTACAAAGAGATAAAATACCAAAATAAGTACAAAAATGGGTACTAACAATATACACAATAGAGATGAAAATAGACACATAAATGCGTCTATCAGTCAACATCCATTGGAACATAAGGTTCATGAAGAAAGGAGTCAATTCCAACAAATCTTTTTGACTGATGCCGAACCAGGGCCTTCTGAATTTCAAGTGTCCTTAAAACAATAGCCTTTATTTGCTGAATCTCATTCCTTGTTTCCTTCAACTCTTCAAGAACACCAGAAAACTTCTGAAGATTGGAGGGATAGCCCTTGGTTTCTTCATATTCTTCCTTTTTCTCTTCAAAGTTGTGGAGGAAGGAGACTTATCTTTTTCCTTCATGATTGATGGCTTAACAATCATATTAACATCTTTTCCATCAGAAGACATGATACTTGGAGTCTCCATACAAGTATGAAATTGTGAAAGAAATACACAAATAAAGCTCAACAAGAAATCTTGTGATAAAAAGAGTTTTTCAGGGAAGGAAAAAGGAATGTTGGGTTACCGAATCTATAAACAGAGTAGGATTCACGTACGACCAATTTATAACCCTAAAGAGGTAGAATTGTCGATTTTAACCCTCTTTTAATAAAAAAGGAAATTCTTTTCAATACCAATTTATAATATGAAAATATCAACAGAATTCCAGAAAACAACAACCAAGAAAAAAGAAAAACAATTCTTTTCCTAAAGCCTGAACTGTGCAAACTTTTGTCTCTTTGAAGTCAGGCACATGAGACAAGACGCACTTTCAACACAATTAAGTTGTGTTGGGGTGAACAATAATTTGTCCACCATACACTTCTCGTACAGAATTTTTAATACCCTTTTTCACAGAATGTTTAAACCTTGTTCTTTTCCGGAGAGGTCTAATTAATTCTTTAGAAATTAACTTTTACGGAGAGGAATTGAGTTTTTTACTTACCTTAGGTAAATTAGACTTTTGAGCAAGTTTGAGCTTGTTTGCTAATCGATTTGCTCTCCATTGAAGTTTATTGACATATCTTATTTTATGTTTGTACTTGTAACACTTAGATAGTTCATGACCCGTAAAAGCATAATAAGAACATGTCAATGTGGAAGATGGTACAGATACCATAGCTTAGCATGATGCTAAACAAATTGAGGTACCTGAAACATGTGAAATAGGATCTTCAGTAAACAGGGAAAAATCCATTTTATCCTCCATAGTGGTTGATGAAGTTTCTCCAGAAAGAATATCAAGATTAATGTACGTATTGCTACAATTATCAAAATCAATATTTTCACCAAGGAGTGCAACACTTGACTTTTCATCTTCATCTGAATCATAGAGATCAGACATCTCATCAAGAGTTGCAGCAAGACCTTTGTTCCCAGTGTATTTTCTACGATTTGGACACTCATTAACAAAATGACCAAAACACACTTGAAGCATTGTGGCATATCCTCATCATCAGTATCACGGTGTCCCTGTTTTTAGGAGGAGCACGGTCATGAGGTTTGACTGATTACCTGGGTTTATCTCTGATGAACTGTTTACTTCTCTTCAAAAGAAGATCCCTAAACTGTCTTGTGATCAGTGAAACTGAGTTGTCAAGATCTTCATCTGATGAATCAGTCTCAATAGGATCAATAACAGAGTTGCCAACACTTTTACTTTTATCAAGCAATTTAGTGTTCTTTTGTGCTTTAAAAGCAATATCCTTCCCAGATTTGGATGTATGCTCATGATCAAAGATCTTTAACTTCCCAACAAGAGTATTTCTGGATAAAGTATTAAGGTTATTTCCTTCAACGATGACATGCTTCTTAGAATCGTATTTGGCTGACAACGATCTGAGAATTTTGATCACAATGTCTTTTCAGGAATAGTCTTACCCAACGCAAAATATGCATTAACAATTTCAGACACTTTGTGATTAAACTCATCAAATGAATCTTCATCAGCCATACAAAGGTTTTCCCAATCAGAATTTAGGTTTTGAAGCCTCGCTTCTTTCTCAGAGGAATTTCCTTCGAATACAGTTTCTAAGATATCCCAGGCTTCTTTAGACTTAGTGCACGTAGTCACATGGTGCTGAAGATCTGGGGTAATGGCATGGATGAGAGCATTTAATCCATCATAATTTTGTTTTGCAGCAAGAATCTCGGCAGGATCATAAGCACCAATATCCTTCGGAACAGTTACATCACCTTCTGCAACAACCGGAGGATCATAGCCGTTAACTACATGAACCCATGATTGAAAATCATGCGCTTGAAGAAAGACACACATAGCAATTTTCAACCATAGATAATTCGAGCCATCGAAGACTGGTGGTACGTTTATAGAGATAGTGTTTTTGTCCATAGAGTCAGATTGCTACAAACACAAACTTATGAGGTCTTAAACGTGTTTTCCTGCTCTGATACCAATTTAAAAAGCGGGGGTCTAACAACCATACCTAATATTTCGTTTAGGCAATCTGTATGGACAAACTCCAATATAATTTCCAAGAGAATCAACTAGACAGTCAGACTCAAACAATGGAAATATATCCAAGAGTTGTATCTCAATTTCTCAATGTAATCAGCAAATCAAACAGATAGAATCCGTGAGCCTGATTATTATGAGAAACAACTTGAACGGTATCAAAGACCAATGTTCAAGTGTCAATCAATTTATATCAACAACCAAAGGTTGGATTATCTAATTGTTTGAACTACGCATAACCTGTGATATTTCAATTATATAAAAATATAATGCGGAAAAGAAATAACACAGACACCAAAAATTTTGTTAACGAGGAAACCTCAAATGCAGAAAAATCCCGGGACCTACTCCAGATTTGACAAAGGTACGAGCAAATAAAAGGATAAATCGAAAGGATCTTACAAATCCATAAGACCTGTACAACATATAAGAGTTAAGCACGAAGGTTTCACATACCATTTTAGATAACCAATACTAAAGCCGAAACTACAAAAGAAATTTCAGTATGTTATCAAGGAAACAATTGTCCGAAGCAATTTTCCCTTAGTCCGACAAACCGACTAAGATAACTTAATTCTTTTATTGAACCGATTGTGTATGTACAATCGCTTATTTCGATAAGACACAAATAGAGATTAGAATTAACACTATTTCTCTTATCAGGCTCTAATTATTCCAGAAAATAAATTAGGCCTCTCTCTTTAGACAAGACAAGCACTAGGTTAGTTAACTAGTTTTTCTTGTCAAGGATTTAAGTTAGACTTGAAAAACCGAATCCTATATTTTGTAAGTCTAACTAAGATAAGAATTAACTTAGTTTCTCTTATCTGGAATCAAATGGACAAAACAAAAGATCCCGTAATTTTTTGTTAAGTAAAAACAATAGACACAAATCAAAATAAATTGACTTGTTATAGTTTTTCTTAACCAGAAGCAATTGAAACAAATATAATCAATTTAAACACCGCAATTGCACCGCATTTCGTTAAGCAAAAACAATTGATACCAAACAATAAGGAAGATACCAAATCAAATTCAAAAGAATTGACACAGTTTTTGTTAACAGGAAACAATTGAATCAAAATAATTAATCCATGCACATAATGGACAATATCAACTGTACCTAGGTTTTGTTAAGTAAAAGAAAAATATAGATAATAAAATCATGCTTTTCTTAAACAGGAAAAACGATTAACTAACAATAAAAGAATTGTTACCTCAATTTCCGCAGCCACTTCTCCCCAGAAAGATATATCATTTAAGCACCAGTTCAATAAGAACTCTCCCCCAGTTTGTTGTCATCCTTTAGCAAGAACAAAAGAACAACAACAAAAGCAATCTTTACCAGAGACAGGTTGTATCGGTTTTAACTAATGCGTGCCAATTGCAAAAGTTTAAACCCAAAACACATATGTTATGCTAAACACAACTTATGTATACATAAATTGATTGCCAACATATTGTGACTTTTAACATATGAGTTTTAATTGGAACATCTTATGATCCTTTGATAAAGCCTACCAACACGGGCTAGACCTTAATCCCGTTAAATCAAAAAGTCGCACAAACCATAAGGGCTATCACCATATGAGATCAAAAATAAGTTTAATAAAAACGGAAAATAATCATCTCATAAATGAAAAAGCGGGGGTCTAATAACCACACCCAATATTTCGTTTAGGCAATCTGTATGGACAAACTCCAATATAATTTCCAAGAGAATTAACTAGACAGTCTGACTCAATAAACGGAAATATATCCAAGAGTTGTATCTCAGTTTCTCAATGTAATCAGCAAATCAAACAGATAAAATCTGTGAGCCTGATTATTATGAGAAACAACTTGAAGGGTACCAAAGACCAATGTTCAAGTGTCAATCAATTTATATCAACAACGAAAGGTTGGATTATCTAATTGATTGAACTACGCACAACCTGTGATATTTCAATTATATAAAAATATAATGCGCAAAAGAAATAACACAGACACCATAAATTTTTTTAACGAGGAAACCTCAAATGAAGAAAAATCCCGGGACCAACTCCTGATTTGAACACCTTACTGTATTAAGCCGCTACAGATTCTAGCCTACTACAAGTTAACTTCGGACTGGAATGTAGTTGAGCCCTAACCAATCTCACAATGATCAAGGTACAGTCGCGTTCCTTACGCCTCTGAATCTCAGCAGGACTCTACGCACTTGATTCCCTTAGCTGATCTCACCTACAACTAAGAGTTCCTACGATCCAAAGTCGAAGACTTGATAAACAAATCTGTATCACACAGAAAAATCTATTGAATAGATAAATCTGTCTCCCATAGAAATACCTATGAGTTTTGTTCCTTCTTTTGATAAATCAAGGTGAACATGAACCAAATGATACACCAGACTTATATTCCCGAAGAACAGCCTAATAATATCAACCACCTCACAATAATCTTAATCGTATGGTAGCGAAACAAGATATTGTGGAATCACAAAGAATGTGACGAAGATGTTTATGACTACTTTTTATCTTTCCTATCGGAGATTAAATCTCGAGCAAATCTTAGAGAAGATAGTACTCAATACGATAGAACAAAGCAAGATCAGAACACGCAACTACAAAGAAAATAGTTGGGTCTGGCTTCACAATCCCAATGAAGTCTTTAAGTCGTTAACCTATAATGGTTTTAGGAAAAACCTAGATTAAAGGAGAATCGACTCTAGTCGCAACTAGTATCACACAGAAGATGTGGGGATTAGGTTTCCCAGTTGCTAGAGTTCTCCCTTATATAGTCTTCAAATCAGGGTTTGCAATCAATGTTACCTTGGTAACAAAGCATTCAATATTCACCGTTAGATGAAAACCTGATTAGACTCAAGATAATATCTTTCAACCGTTAGATCGAACTTAGCTTGTTACACATAAATAAAAAGTGACTTCATTTAGATATGGGTAACCGTACCTAAATGTGTACACCTTGTTGGCTCAACAATAGTTAACCAAAGTTAGCCATATGAAAACTTTCATATCAACCTTGTTCATCTCAATCACAACTAGTTCAAATGACTCAAATGAAACTAGTTACAGAATTGTTCAATTGTTTATATTCTCATAGAAGTATACAAGACACAATTGAAGCAAAATCGATTTTGATTCACTCGAATCAATTCATGAACATTATAGCCACGATTTGCAAAAGATTGCATTCCTTATTTTATAAATGTATCTATATTATAAGGAATAAGGGTGTCTGTCTATGGGTCAATTAAGACCCTTGATTCCGGTCATCCTACGTCCTCGATTGATTGTTGTTGGTTTGACTTTGAGTCAAAGGTGGCCGTTGATTTTAGGCATTTGGACATTGGAGATTATATCGTGGCCCGACCTTTCCTAATATTTCCTGATTTTTAAACTTAGATATATAATTCAATCAAAACAGACTCCTTATCGCCAAGAACTCATGTTTAATTCACTTCCGTCCTACCTATGTGTGCAATCATCGTTTTCAACTTGAGTCTATGTGATAACCCAATCCTTTTTTGGCCATTGATTTTGTCAGGAAACTGTCTTATATCTGTGTGAATCAAGTGTGTGGATGTACATGTGCGTATTGTGTGTGTGTGTTAACTGGCACCTGACAGTTAGTTGTATGTTAGTCACCTGTTGTAATAGGTAGTCTTTCTCTGAGTTTAAATTCACATGTCCTGTGTCTAAGTCTGTAATAAAAAACAATTTCAAAATTGAAATGAAATAAAAAACTGAGAAGAGTGTCTAACGACATTTAATCTTCTCAATATGGTATCAGATATCTTTCAAAACCCTAATGAATTTCAAATTTCATTCTCCGATCTCAATTCAACTCAATTTCAATGACAAAATCAAACAAACACATTCCATTAACCTTTAAACCACCAACAAAATTATCTGTAACAAATTATCCTCTATGGAAATCACAAATCGCTCCTCTACTGCGTAGTTATGATCTACTTCGCTTTGTTGATGGCTCCTTTCATTGTCCTGTGAAGCATCTTCGTCGTACATCAACTGCTGGTGATGCTATTGTCAATGATCCTGAGTTTGTTGATAATGATCCTGATAACGAATTTGTTCCGAATCCAGCATACACTTATTGGGTAAATCAAGATTTTCCTCTTTTATCTTGGTTTTTCGTCTTGCACAGAAGAAATTCATTCTCAGGTTATAGATTGCACATTTTCTCATGAGATCTGGAATAGATTAGAGAAAAACTATAACTCTACTAATAAATCTCGTCTATTACAACTTAAAACTGATCTGATAGGATTAAAGAAAAGTTCAGATTCAATGTTAGTCTACTTCAATAAAGCTCGTTCAATTTCACATCAATTAGCTCAAATTGATAGACATGTGTCTGATGAAGATTTAGTAATTCATATCCTACAAGGTTTACTTTCCGAGTTCAACGCTTTCAAAACCTCCTTTTGTACTCAACAACTGAAGAATGAGAACCTCATTACTTCATCTGAACTCCTTGGATTGCTCTTATCTGAAGAAGCTAGAGTCACTGCAGAATCCAAACTAGATATCAATACTGCTTCTGCTAACGTTACTCAGCAACAAAAGTTATCATCAGGACCAAATCACTTTGATCAACAATATGCTAGTTCTAATGTTTATCCACACAATACCTATCCACCTAATGCTTATCCACATTACTATGGTCCAACATTTGCTGGTAATCAATCTTGGTCACCTTCTCCAACTCATGCCAATTTTGGAAGGTCTGGTAATTCTGGTTTTAGAGGACAAAGAAATGGTGGTAACTTCAGAGGAGGTTTTAGAGGTGGAAGAAATGGATTTGGTACTAGAGGTGGTAGGCAAGACAATTCAACTAATTTTTATCCTCCAAGATACAATTATTATGTCAAGTGCCAATTATGTAAGAAACCTGGTCACCTAGCTTCTGAATGCAGATACAGATATGCACCAAGTGATTACTTTATGCAAGCCTACTATACCTCCAATGAATCTTATGGTGATGATTATGAATATTATTGGTGCCCTGAGCCAAAAGCTTTTGCAGTTTACAATGAAGATCCTGCACATTCTTCTTCTTCTTCTTCTTGGATACCTGATTCAGGGGCTACACATCACATTACTTCTGATTTGTCAAATATCAACTTACACTCTGAATACCAAGGCACTGATCAAGTCAGAGTTTGCAATGGCTCAGGTTTGCACATTACTCATACTGGCTCATCTACATTACATAATTATTTTGTTAAGTTTACCATCTCCAATGTCATTCATGTTCCCTCTATTACCAAGAATTTAATATCAGTACTTCAATTTACTAAGGAGAATAACTGCTATTTTGAATTCTACTCTGATAAATTTCTTATAAAGGACTTGATTACACACAAGGTTTTGCTTCATGGTCCTGTTAGAGATGGTCTGTTTCACATGGAGTTCACCACCAATCAACTGAAAAAAGCTTTATCTTCTGGAGTTTCTACTCAGCACAATGGCATAATAAACTTGGTCATCTAGCATATCAGACTCTCAAGCATATTCTGTCTTCTGTGGATGAGGTTATTGATTCTCATTTATCTTCTACAATTTTTTCTTCATGCCAGACAGCTAAAAGTCATGTTCTGCCTTATCCAACTGGCTCAAGCACTAGTAATGTTTCTGGTCCTTTAGATTTGATTTATTCAGATGTATGGGAAGCACCATTGTGTTCCATTAATGGCTACAAATACTATGTTTCTTTCATTGATTCATTTAGTAGGTTCACATGGTTGTATCCCTTAGCTTATAAGTCTGAAGTTCTTGCTACATTTGTTAAATTCAAAGCTCTTGTTGAGAATCTACTTAATAGAAGCATCAAATTTATTCAATCTGATTGGGGTGGTGAATACAGGAATGTCTCTACTTATTTAGATTCATGTGGTATTGGACACAGAGTTTCCTGTCCTCATGCTCATGCACAGAATGGCACAGCTGAGAGGAAACATAGACACATTGTAGAAACTGGTTTGCCCCTGTTACATCATGCTTTATTACCAATATCTTTTTGGTCTTATGCCTTTGAAACTGCCAATTTCCTCATTAACAGATTACCTACACCAAATCTAGATCAGCTGTCACCTCTGGAATGCTTGTTCAATCTCAAACCTGATTCCCTGTTCTTACACACTTTTGGCTGTGCTTGCTATCCATGCTTAAGAAAATTCAATAGTCATAAACTAGAACCAAGATCTGTTTAATGCATTTTTCTTGGTTATAGTCACATGCACAAAGGATATAGGTGCTTTAATCCTCAAACCAATAAAATCATCATTTCCAGAGATGTAAAATTTGATGAGTGCCTCTTTCCTTATGCCAATTTGTTTGCTTCTTCAAATACTTCTACAACTATATCTCTTACACCATCTATGGTACCTGCAAGTACAACTACATCTGCATCACCACCAATACTTATTTCTAATGAAGTTTACATCTCTTCTACACCTGCAATTACTTCTACTGTACCTCAAACTATTTAAGAGTCCCATGCCCCTATTAATATGGTCTCTCCACCTGTCATTAATGCTCATCCAATGAATACTAGAGGTAAAATGGGCATTTCAAAGCCTAAACCTAGAATCTTTGCTTCCGAAGTTCAGTCTATGTGTGAAGACATTACTGCACCTACTTGTTACACAGAAGCTTGTAAATATCCCAGATGCAAAGCTGCCATGGATGAAGAGATCACTGCCTTACTCCAAAATGGGACATGGAAATTAGTTCTTGCTACTGCTGATCAAAATGTCATAGGGTGCAAATGGATTTTTAGAATTAAGAGAAGAGCTGATGGTTCTGTAGAAAGATTCAAAGCCATATTAGTGGCTAAGGGCTACAATCAAGTGGAAGGAATTGATTATCAAGACACTTCAGTCCAGTAGTGAAGCCAACCACTGTTAGAATTATTCTCTCTATTTCTCTTTACAAGAATTGGCAGATTAGGCAACTAGATGTGAAGAATGTATTCTTACATGGAAATTTATCTGAAGAAGTATTTATGTCACAGCCACCAGGTTATTCAGATAAATTTTTTCCTCATCATGTGTGTAAGCTACAGAAATCATTATATGGCATAAAACAAGCACCAAGGGCTTGGTTTGAGAGGTCAAGAAAATTTCTCAGTTCCAATGGCTTCTTGCCATCTAAAACTGATACTTCTCTATTTTACAAAATAACTACTCAGCCTGCTCTTTATGTTCTCATTTATGTGGATGACATCTTAGTTACTGGTAGTTCTTCTTCTGACATTGATGCTCTCATTGTTGCATTGGGTAAAGAGTTTGCTATCAAGGATTTGGGTTCTTTGCATTTTTTCTTGGGCATATAGGCAACCAGTAATTCAGCAGGAATTCACTTATCCCAGGAATAGTATGTCACAAACCTACTTATCAAAACTAAGATGAATACTGCAAAGTCAACTTCCACTCCTATCTTGTCTTATAATTCAGATGTTGATTCTACTCCTTTTAAGGATACAGTTCTTTATAGAAGTACAGTTGGTGTACTCCAATATGCAACAGTGACCAAACCTGACATTGCATTTGCAGTCAACAAAGCCTGTCAACATATGCAACTTCCAACCAATGCAGATTGGACAACAGTGAAAAGAATTCTCAGATATTTACAAGGTACTGTCTCCTTTGGTTTGCAGGTTAAAAGATCTTCAGTTCTTCAATTGCAGGCATATTCAGATGCAGATTGGGCAGGTGATATATCTGACAGAAGGTCTACAAGTGGAATGGCAATTTTTCTTGGCCCCAACTTGATATCATGGTGCTCTAGAAAACAGAAAACTTTCTCAAGGTCTAGCATCGAGGCAGAGTATCGTGCATTGGCTGATGCTACCTCAGAATTGGTTTGGGTTCAATCTTTACTTGCTGAACTCCACTTTTCTGTTCCTAGAGCTCCAGTTTTATGGTGTGATAACATGGGTGCAACTTACTTAACAGCCAATCCTATTTTTCATAATAGAATGAAACACATTGAGATTTCTTTTCATTATGTGAGAGAACTTGTTGCTGCCAAGGCTCTGGATGTGAGATTTCTCTCTACAAAGGATCAGTTGGCTGATATATTCACTAAAGCTCTGTCCATTGCTCGCTTTTCTACTCTCAGATTCAAGCTCAGTGTCTGTGGACTCTGAACTTGCGGGGGTGTCAGGAAACTGTCTTGTATCTTTGTGAATCAAGTGTGTGGATGTACATATGCGTTTTGTGTGTATGTGTTAACTGGCACCTAACAGTTAGTTGTACGTTAGTCACCTGCTGTAACAGTCTGTCTTTCTTTGAGTTTAAATTCACATGTCCTATGTCTAAGTCTGTAATGAAAAACAGTTCCAAAATTGAAATGAAATCAAAAACTGAGAAGAGTGTCTAACGACATTTAATCTTCTCAATAGATTTAAGGCATCATGCAGTCGAGATAGCCTGTTACGTCAAATATTTTGACGATTATGCTGCGGCCCAAGCCAAAGCTAACCCCTGCCTCACCATTAATCCGCTAACCTTGCCTCAGCACTAAACCTCAATTGAACATAGATTTCGCGAAGAGATATCCATCTATCGATTTTCATCAAACTAATTCTGTATAAACAAATGCTTACCAGTATTTATGTTATTACATTTTTATCGGTATCTGGATAATGTATACAATGGGCTTGAGGTATTAGAAGCTAGAAATCAGTTGAAACGAGCGAGAGAAAATGGTTGAGATGCAGAGTATTGCCATATTTGTTGCTATCAACAATGCATACATGATTACTGGTGATGAAGATTAGTTGCTGCCATTCCAAGGAAGAGTGTTGATGTGATGAATGGTGATGGGAGTGGTTGCTGACAGTCATTGAAATTGAGAAATTAGTTGAGGTTCGAGTTATTGAATGCTACCATTGATGATAATGGGGATGGAGGTGATAGAAGAGTGTTAATTTCCCTGCTGTTATAAATTGATTGGTGATTGTTTGTACCGTATGATGGAGAATGAGCCTGTCGATAGCAATTGATGATTCTGTGTTCAAATAGATTAAATGGGTATGTGGGGCTGTTTTATGCTGAGAGTTATACGAAGAATAGTTATTTGTTGCTCGAACTTGGTGAAGTGTATTGATAATATTGAGAAGATTAAATGTCGTTAGACACTCTTCTCAGTTTTTGATTTCATTTCGATTTTGGAACTGTTTTTCATTACAGACTTAGACACAAGACATGTGAATTTAAACTCAGAGAAAGACAACCTGTTACAGCAGGTGACTAACGTACAACTAACTTTCAGGTGCCAGTTAACACACACACACAATACACACATGTACATCCACACACTTGATTCACACAGATACAAGACAGTTTCCTGACAGATAATGGTCTCCGGTGGCTGATAGAGAAGATTCATAATGGGTTTGTGGAAAATAGTCAGTCATCAAACAAGAACTTGAGATGTTGACGGAGTTGGGCTTGCCTAGCGTTATGATGAAACTCGAGCAAAGTCTGTGTTGGAGAAGAGTTGGAGCTCAGGTTTGACGGAAAGGTGGTGATGGAGCTCGAGCAAATCAAGGAAATAATATCTCCTCCTGAAGCACTGACCGAGCAAACGATGTACTCTTGGATTATGTGTTCAAAAGTCCACATGAGAAAATTGTCCAGGAAACTTTGATTTGTGCACGATACTGGGGCTTGGCCAAAATATATAACGTTAGCCGAACTATCTCACCGGTCAGGCGGTCAAGGAAAATCCTAAACTCAAGCACATCCAATTCTTCTAATATGCCATGACCTAACTGTAGATCTAATTAATCGGATACCAACAACATCCCAGGCTTGCTTCAAAGAAACACCCAGGACTAACCCTTAAATGTCAATGGCCAAACTATATCGAACCTCAATCTAACCATTTAACATAACCATGTCAGGGCCTATGGTGCAACTACAAATCGGCTAACCAGAAAAAGGTTGATCCTCGGCCGTAGGCCGGGGTGATACCTCGTTAGTTCATGTAATATCCGTCCCAATTTTAAGGGCATTTTTGTCTTTTTCCAATAAAGGGTATTTTAGTTATTTACTCTTTTGATTTGGATTTTCTCTTTGCAATCCTCATTATGCATTTTGTGAAAATATTTATGATAAATATTAGTTAATTAGTCTTGGTAAGAATATTAATCAGGTGTCTTGATAATTTTTGGATTTATGGATGTTTAACTTAAATAATCATGTTTAGCATCAATTAAGGAAATAAGATTTGACCATCTATATTATAAGGGACAATGGTGTTTTCCTATATGGATGGTCATCTATAGTTGGGACACATAAAGAGCGACTAAGATCGCATCAGAATTCTTTAGTTAAAGAAAATGTTATAAACCCCAAAGAAATTCACATGATAGACTTAGATCTACATTTTAGTCGCATAAAAGACGATTGTGATTGAGCCAAGAATTTGGGATTACGCTCTCCTTTCTTGGTCGTTTTGTTAGCCCGTACGCACCCTAAACTCATTGATTCTGCTGAGTTATTGCATCATTCAATGCCAGTCGTTTCTCTTCTTCTCAATGAAACGCTTTTGCTGTTCTCGACAATTTTTCTCAATGAAACGCTTTTTATTTACCATTTTCTGAAAGAACTTCCTATTCCCAGTTCTTCCATTGCTTTTTTGATTGATTAATCATGGAATGATTTCTTTTTTTACCAGATGGAATGACAAATTGAATTTGCAAAGGTAAAGTAAACAAACCTAACCCAAAATCTATTACAGCAGATCTCTTTAAATTGATTATATGTAATCAAAATTCAATCACAATGTTTAGGATTATCTAATTTCGGTGTTTACTGCCGTAGTGTTATATTTTCTTTCGTAACGTATTCGTATACTTTGCAAGTTATGCAAATGATTTTTGTATTTTTGTTTATCAGAATTCTTTCTCACATGAGATTCCAGATTTTCATTATATCAATATTTATGGACTAATGCACCAAGATAAGGATGAAGAAAAGGTTACTCATGGGGTTTTCTTAATCACACTCGATTTTGGTTGATTCAGATTTAGGGTTTTCTTTCTATGTTAAATTTCCAAGTAATTCTGTTTAATTCATTTTTAAAAAAAATTCCCCAAAGTATTGATTAATTTGATTGAGCATACAATGCGTTTAACTCCTAATGTCCTTACCCTTCTGCTTCCTAAGTGAAGTTATAAAGGGAGAGATTGAAATACTATATGTGGATAACTTGACAAGGCAGAGCTAATTGCTTTTTATAGTTCGTGCATCTTGAGCTATTTGTAGGATTCATTATCTTTTCCGTTGAAGGTTATCACACATATGGTAAATGCATCTCTTTCTATAACATTAAATCCATTAGTGACGGCTTTATATTTGCAGGAGAGGGTGATTCGAACTATACGGTATTTTTCATTTTTTTCTTTTTATTTTATATATTCATATTTGATACGTTACTTAAATTTGGAAGTTAACAAATTAAGCCCTAATCCTTTTTATCATAATTGCTGTGTAAAATATTTGAAGCAGGCAAACTACAAATTTGATCTGGAACTACAATGGAGATATCTCTATTGGATGCTTGGTATTCAACCAAGGACGGATCTGTGGAAGGCCCTGATGTCATCCTCCTGAAATTATTCTTTGCTTTGGGTTGGTAATCTTACATCTTTACGAGGAAAAATTATCTCTTAATAGTTAAGTAATGCCAAATTGCTTAGAAATTCATAATTATCTGGTAGTTTTTAGATTTTGTGTTTTATGGGCCTTGACGGATTAGTTTTTATCCATGCTTCTTACATTTTGTAGGGTATTGCTTCAACTTTTTTGATCTGCTTAGCGGTTTACATAAATTGATGTATTTTAAATGGACGAAGTTTCTCCAAATACATGGAACCGTATCACATCGAATTGTTTGGACCCTGTCCTTCTTAAAGTGCATCCTTTTGGATTCAAACCTTAGATTTTTAGTAGAATTTATAAAGCATTTTATAGCAGTTTCTCATACTGTGAGATTGTTTGATGTTTCAATGGTAAAGTATACCACTTTCCATGGTTATTATGTGAATGCTAATTGCAAAACAAATTTTATGTTCACTTTTAAGAAAACTGACAGAAAAATGAAGGCGATGGAACTGATATTCCACTTCGAATTCATCGTGAGGAGACCATTTTCATTATACATGGGGGTTCAAGCCCAGATTCACCCTTATGTATGCCAATTTTGGAATTGTAACCTCGGGATTGCTTACAAGCAATAAGTTTGAAGTTTTGAGGTCAGTTCGTTAAGATTTTTTGTTTTGTTATTTGTTGAGCATATATAAGTTCTCATAGGACCGAGTTAGTTCATGATGTTAAAATTGTAGATATTTATGTTATTTGTTACCTTCATTTCTTAGTCGGCTTATGCATCTAGCAAATTTTGAGAATTTTTTATCTTACATTACTCTTTGTGTCTTTACTCTATAGATTCAATACAACTACCCTAGATTCAATACAACTATCCTAGAACCTGTTTTTTCAGCTTGATGCTTCAGAATTTGAAACAAAGGAAATCTGCCGCACAAGATCTGTTGTCTTAAAAAAAATTGTGCACATCTTTTGGCTTGATAGGTATTACTCTTTTAAGATGTAGTAGGGGTACACTCAGAATTTACTCAAAGTGTTGGTAAGATTGGGTAACACTCTAATCTACCACGCTTTTACGATGTGGTAGTTGATTGCGACAAGTCCTACACAGTAGTGGGTGCAATGGTGGACTTACAGATTACGTATATAAATGGGTCATGAAGAATGGAGGGATGACACCAGGGAAGATTATCCATATCAAACTGGAGACATACAGAGCCTGCAATAAGAACAAGGTATTACTCTTCCAAACTATCATTTCCATTTCATTTACGTTAAATTTCTTGATGGATATATGTTTTTATAGTTAAAAAATGGCTGGTAACCATTGATAGTTATACTGGTGTACCAAAAACGGTAAAGAATTACTCAACGTTGTTGTAACTCAACCTGTGAGTGTGGGTATATGTGGTAGTAATGCGGCATTCCAACTATATACTCCAGGCTGGGATGGTATAAACATCCCAACTTCATACCCAACTGAGACGAGCCCATATCCACCAACCCCTGGCCCCTGCTAGCCCTCTCAAACCAACGAAATGCAGTCTTTTACCAAGTATGCGGTAGGGGAATCCTGCTGTTGCGGTTAGAGTTTACTGTGGTATAAAGTATTGCACACTGGATGCTATTATGGGTTGGGAAGACTTCGAGCATTGCTTCCTGCAAGATTATCCAATTTGTTATACAGAGACAAGCCAATGCTTTAAGGTTTTTGCACCTTAATTTGGTCAGTCAAACTAAAAAAAGGCAAACATAAAAAAAATGACTTTCTTTTTTTGTTCTGTTTCTCAAGTGTTTATATGCGTCTCTTTGTTGTCTTAACCACAATGAAACAATTGTTTTCACCTACTGAACTAATTAGTGGTTATTTTTCTGTCATTTGGTACACATGCATCACAAAATACTGGATAATGATGAAAAAGCTTGAAGAAAGAGGCTCTTCAGAGAATTCAGAGGTTGGAGCAAGTATGGCAGCCGTGACGAAATTGACAAATATGGCAGTTGTAACAAAATAATTTGGCATTTCAACTATTAGTATCTCTTATGGTTCAACATCTCTTTAACTTTATGTGTCTAAGCTACGAAACAGGGTTGCAAATAATGATGTAATTCTTTATATGTTACTGGCTATTCCATAACCGATAAAAAAACAAAATCTGATTCATTGATATGCTTATCAACACAAAAAACAAAAAAAAAGAAACACAAACCAAAACCCGTGCCGTTACAGCACGGGTCACACCCTAGTAAATTACATAAGAAATTTAACCCCGTAGGGTCAGTTGAAAATAACACGACTGATAAAGGGTATACCACCATTGGTGGGGTTGATATCAATCGAGCGATCCAACGACCAGGATCTGTTAATATTTATTTGTCCTATATGAAATGGTATCACCCCCAAATAATACTGGTATTTGGAAAATAAAAATGATCAGCTAGTTTTGGTAAAATTGATGTTAGTTATTATTTTCGGGCACTTGGCAATTTAGTATTGGCGGTAGTATGTTTGATACGGATATTCACCTTAAAATTAGGGATAAGGGTCAGCAAATAAGAAAATTATAACTTTAAACAAAATAATTTAACACTTGGCAACTTCCGGTTTACTTAATTATATTTTTTATTGTGTACGTGGATTTTGTTAGTGGTAGTTAGACTTTTAAATTAACTATAAAAAAATCCACTTGTGAATCGGTATTCTAGCATTGTTAGTGCGTGTGGGTTAAAGACTAGATTTAGACTCGGTCAAACTAGTCAAAGATGGAAATAAATATATCTTTGGTGCCAAGTGTCGTGACACCATTAGTTGATAATTATTTAGGGTTTCAATGAAATTTGGCTATATATATCAAGAGGAGTTTCTTTAGTCGGGAAAGGAAGAAGACAGCTTCTTTGTTCGGTGTTTAGGTAACAGTAGAGAGGAAAAATGTTGCAGCAAAAAGAAATGAAAACAGTACAAAAAGAAAAAGAAGAAGAAAACAGTATAGTCGTCACCTTCCCTTATCGAAAATGAGATTATTTTGTTCCTGTGAATATAAGTTTCACCTTTGGTCTTTTGAGCCAATAAGGAACCTAGAAATAATCGGCGGATGTTGATACTACTGTTCGTTGGAATTTTAGTACTTTGGATTGGTGTTTTAAATTTGTCTCCTTTTGGATTGCGATGGAGGTAAGCGCAACATAAAATCGAACTGATTTTTATTTTAGTTTTATTTGTATGATTTAATTATCATGGTGATATGTGGTTGTTAATTCATAATTGCTGAATATATGTTGGTATATTGATATGGATTGATTACAAAATATTGTTATGCACATGATTATGAATGTGGGACGAGGCTCCTTGGGCAGCAATCCCTAAATATTCCTGGTTGACAGGGTACGAGATATCCTTGGGATGGTTGTTTTCCCCTAAACCGCATGGGGCTCATTAGGAGTTGATGGTTGCCTCCTATATGATTGCTGAACCCATGTAGAGCTCCTTGGGGTGAACGGATTTTTGTGTGTTTATTTTAAAAGGCTCCTTGGGGCGAGCAAATTATTTTTGTGTATATTTTTAAACGGGCTCCCGAAGTGTGAGCAGGCTCCCAGAGGGCGAGCGGTATTTTAATGGTTTGTACAAGCTTCTCAGGTAACGGTGGGTTTAATTGTTTGACCAGTTTATGTTCAATTTATTGTTGATGAACTACGGTCGTGCTTGATCCCTTTGGGTATGTAGGCAGCCGTTTGACGGTCCAGCACGTGTGATTATAACATAATATGTGATTTTGTTATATCAATTATTCTTACTCGTAAATTTGGATAAAATTACGGTGGCCAATTTAATTATGTCGGGTCTTTAGTCTAAATAAATTATGAATATTTTAATTGTTGGTTTATGCTTAAATATATTTTAAGATGTAAATAAATCTTAGTTTTAAAGATGTAAAATCTTGTATAACGTTGAATTGACTGTAAATATATTTTAATCGTTAATAGTTTTCGGTATGCATCTTTTTGCAATAAACGTAACACATTTTCTGGAACACTTGGTGTAAATATTATAATTTTATGAGTTGTGGAAGTATTTTTTAAAATAATTCTTTTACCGTTGTTGAATCCAGAAAATATCCGACAGTTTTAAATGTCTCATAAACATCCTATTCTAGAACTATGATACATTGGTTTTTAGATCTTGGTATCTTCTGTAGAAATATTTATTTATCTTTTATGTTTCTAAAATGATAAGCCGCATCTAATTTTGAGTTATGTGTGATTTTGTATAATTTTTATAAAACAAAATGTCACCGTTTTGATTTTTTGCTGTGCTAGTCAACTTCATGTTTGACCGTGGTCACAGGATACTGAACTCATTTAAAAATCCTGAATAATTTACACCTAATAGTATTTACAGTATAGATTTTAACTGTATAATTACCATAAATTTTGGAACTCGTATGAAGCCTGTAAAATTCTAGGAATATACCTAGATCCGTTTTCAGTTTTACAATTTGGTGTTGAAATGGTTACTTATTAATTAAATCTTAAGAATTGAACGGTATTAATATTTTTATTTGTGAACCAAAATGTGTTTCGTTTCTGGTGGCTTTAAAGTTAGGTTAAATCAACGGTTAGATTTTTCTAAATGAATTTCTAACTTTCCGCTGCGATAGAATTATCAAAACGAACATAACTAAATTAGCCCAAATGAATTACTTAACGAGCTTGGGCTTAGTAGTCGGGCTTCGGCTATGATATTGACGTAGCACTTCCGGTTTTCGGGCAGGGAATCCGGGCCTGAAAATCGGGGTGTTACAGTTCATGAACAAACCGATTTTAGAACATAACCCACTCAAATATGCAAATGGGTACGCATACCTAAGTAGCCGGACTTGGTCTGGGTTCGCCAGTATGCGAATGGGTACGCATACTGTCGTACAACCAAACTTAGTTGAATTCCCGGACTTGAACTGTTACACCGGTACGCATACGGGTATGGACAGTAAGTTCTTGGACTTCAACTAACAAACCAGTATGCATACGGGTATGCATACTATGGTTCCCGGACTTGGAATAACTTGCAACAGTTAGCATACAAGTACGCATACTGTGTGAAAAGACGAGGGTACCCAAATACACCACAATCTTTAAATTATCCACCTATAAGTCCTCTTACCGAAAGTGATTGTCTACGGACAAAGTCGAGACAATACTACAAATCGGTATTCACACTTTGTGTGATCATCTATGGATACGAGATCGAGACAATACAACAATCAAAGTGTGATTACTTGTTAATAGGTTCGGACTTAACCAAACTCTATAGGATCACTATCAAGTAATACGGAGTTAACGTTTGTGTGATTTACTTTGAATTATAATAACAACAATTATAATTGCGGAAAACAAAAGTAAATGACACGGCAAGATTTTGTTAACGAGGAAACCGCAAATGCAGAAAAACCCCAGGACCTAGTCCAGAATTGAATACTGTCAGAATTAAGCCGCTATACAAAATCTAACAAACTTCGTATAGTTGAGACTGTCATGTACCCAAGTACAATGACAAGATTGGGTTGATAAATTGAGATCAAACCTCTCCTGATTCTCACGAATCAAACCTCTCTGGTCCCGAAGAACACAACCTAAGAACAAAGTTCTGTTTTTGATTAATAATTTGATAAACTCCTCATTACAGACTCATTTCTCTTATAAAGCTAGAGAAGCCGGAGACAGTCTAACCTAACATCTAACGGCTACAATCCACCGGATGGTTACATCCAAGCCATCCATACAATTGATAAACACACCCACTCTTAAGTTAAATACTACCACCAACTACTTATACTAAATACTGACACTAACAGGATATGAGGCACTCCCCTCTCATACACGGTACATGACATTACCGACCCCACGAAGAATATCCTTGTCCTCAGGGATGGGATTGAGTCTGAAGTGGTTGTCTTTAACGACCTTGTTATGTGCCTACAACTCGAAGATGGAAGCCTCATAAAAGTCCAGAATGTAGTGATGTGTCAGTATTATGTACTTTCTGCTAACACGCCAAACAAGACTAGCCGCCACACTGCCACCGAGTACCCATGTCAGACCTTTACAAGGATCAATATCAGGCCCATGAATCAACTTTAGATGCTCGAAAATACCATCCTGGATACTCATCACACCCAATGACATTTTAGTATAGTTCTGACTGTCCACAAGCACTGTAATTAGCTCAACAACCAGTATCCGAAGGAGTGGTACACGACTGACATTTAAAACTATTTCAGTTAAGGCATGAGTGTACGTTTGCCATTGTTGGGTTAGAATGCTGAGCTGCCACAATCAACTGGCCATGCGATCCCTCCAATTCAATCTGCAAAGTTAACTCTCTAGGGCACACATAATCTTCACCACTCGCAGCTTGGTAAGCACTAACAAAAATACCGCTTGAAGCATCAGTTGTTGTTGCTAAGACAGGAACATGAATCTCCATGATGTCATCTGTGTAGAGAACCCCATGAACAAGAATGTTGATCCCAAGTTTTGTCCAGTTAGCAATCTTTATTGTAGAGTACCCGAAACCCCATAGTTGATTCAAAAGGATATCGTTCTTGAAAACAGCTGGGCTACATGGTCCCAGTAAGTCAATCACATTATGCGTGAGAATTTGTTTGAGTGGATTGTAAATTTCAGGTTCACATGGCAGAATGATCCCAGAATTCCAGTTTGAGACGAAGCACAAGACTGAAGTAGACCCCATCTAAATTCCCTTGACATTTCTTTCATTCCATAACCCAGTTGGAATCAATCTGAACTTCCTCTTCAAGTAATCCACCCATATCCACACATAGAGAATTCGAATTACCTTGAGCATGAATTGAGTTCCCATTAGCCTTGCCAATACACCATCAATACAGAAAAAATTCTCCTCGGTTTGGCATACAATTCCCCACATATACAGTTCAACTTTTTTGAGGACACTGAAAGTTCCATAGATCACAGATGTAAGTAAGGGATAGTGCAAAAAACGACCCCTGCTGAAGAACTTGAAACAACTTCTAAGAAACGATAGAAGCATCATAAGAGTTTTGTAATGGAATCTGAATTTCCACCTCAAGTATCCTACCCATAACAACATTTTAAGAATCTGAAATACCTCGACTAAGAGCTGAGTTTTGTTTATAATACCCACTGGCACCATATAACTGCTACAGATTTTAGATGCAGGTAAGAAGTAACCGATGCTCGAGAATTTTGAAAAACCTCTCACACTTTTGGGAACCGACAAAATGAGCATCAACAGGGTAAACTCCTGGAAAGGTTCTGGTAGCAGATTTCCATGCCCATGTGCAACACCACAAACCCCCAACATTTCACCAAGTAGAACACGCAGCACAATAGCTTCTCGCCGTGCAACTATCATCATTAATGACTCATGGAAAACCACTGCAGCAGAATGCAAAAGTATATCGTCTGTACCACCAGTCAAATTCCACAACAGAATACAACAAGAAATTTTATGAGTACCAGATGAATTCAAGACTGGCACGCGAGCTCCCTTACTCGTGACGACACACATTAAGCACAGAAGATAAACGACAAGCACCTCTAGCAATTCACATGGTAGCTGTAAGATTTTTTTTTTTGTCCCCCTTCCTACCAAGCACTTGAGCAAACCATGTATTTCGCGATGACAATTTGGTACTATTAACACTATAATCACCAGTTGTAAACAACACCAATATAACTGAAGCACAAAATAATGTATCTGATTCAAACCCATGCATACAAATAAGCCTATGAACAAATTTTCCATTGTAGAATGGCATCGAAATTGAAAACACATGAAGAATGAATGAATCAGAAGTAAATACCCTATCTGAACAGAATCCAAAACCAGCGAGCAACTGATCAAACAATTTTTGTACATTGCTAGACTCACTTTGCCTTGGCACTTGAAAAATCAAAATAGTCCAGGGAATATTGCTTTGTTGAGGCATTTTATGAAACATCTGGCCATCATCACAACTATCACCAGTTTGGACAAACAAAGTCACATTTGAATACTCCAACAGCAAATCGAAATAGTACTGAAGCTCCACTATTAGCTTATTGGTCCGAGTGGGGATAGTATTTCTCTTCTGCATGTCCATGGAGTTTTGAAAAATCCAAACATCTCAGAGATAGATATAGAGGTAGGAATTTATCGAACGAACCGCACTCCTTCATATACGTCAGGAGTCCATTGATGAGAAGGGGCTAGGGAAAGCTTGAACCCAATTCCTACAGTGATGAATATAAGCGCACTAAACGATCCTCTTCAGATAATTCGTCCAACCCAAGAATAGCTATAATATCCTGAATTCTTTGTAACGTTGTGAAGTTTGCTTAACTCTTTGCGCAATTTCATAATGTTCTTCACCAACGATGCGGGGTTGGAGCATAGTTGACGTACTATCAAGAGGATCTACTGCTGGATAGATACCTTTTGAAGCTAGTCCTCTTGATAGTACGGTAGTAGCATCTAAATGTGCAAATGTTGTGGCAGGGGCAGGGTCTCCATTTTCTCGCCGTTCATCATGGACAACAGGGGGTAATGGGGAGGGGGCCGACAGCAGTGGAAGACCACTTCTGCACTAACAAAGGTAACGGTTTATGCGGTTCACACCGGTCTTCTTTCGTTTCTCGACGGTGAAGTAAGACCAAGCTCATGAGCTTATTATCCTAGGTCAAGGAAATTTTCACAGTAAGCATCCATGAATGTGAAATCAGTACCAACAATCACACAAGAAGCATTTGTATCAAAGTAGTTTGCAGAATCATCAACAAAAGATAATAACCCCGTAATAAGTTGAAAGTCTTTTCCATGATCAAATATTTTATCAGCAGACTTGAAACAATGGCGAGAACATAACCCCGTAGGCAGTGTGTGGTTGAAAAAAAAATTGTGCTCAAAACATAGCATATCCATTAGAAGCATTTTAACAAGCATCTTCTTATCCACAGAAATTTCAGTATCATGAACACACAGGGGAATTATCGAATATAGAAACCCAAAATCTGATTTAAACCCAAGGCTCAGAATCAATTTTCCAATGCAATTCGGTGGTACCACTACATACTTATCACGATCAAATATGCTACGAGAATCATCAAAGAGAAGAGTAAAAGAATTCTTACTAATTAGTTTGCTGTGACTAATGACCAATTCCTTCGAGCATTCAATTTTCTCACAATAAACCTCAGAACTGATAACTTCTTTAGATTTAAAATTCACCTTGTCAGACAAACCTTCCCCTTCATCGAAGAAAAACGAAGGAATGAGCAATTCGAAATTTAGAGAATCATCTTCTTCGTCGATAGCTGAAGGAATTGAGTTAAGCACAGTTGAAACTTCTTCAAAGAAAAAAGAGGGAATCAACTCCAATTCTGAAAATTCATCAACAGCTGTAGAAGCAACTTTCACTCTGCAAGGATATGGAAGAGATGGAGCAGAATCCTTGAGGAACAAAATCTGTTCCAACTTATTCTCTGCCATGTCTAACCATTTTATCCTCCTTGGAAGCCAATAAGCTCGAGTCGGACATTCACTCGATTTCAACCAAATCTCATACCACGTCCTACAAGTATCTAATTCCTCCCTTGCTATGGATTCCAACTTCATTATAGGAACAATTTTCCCCTTCATTTCTACCCATTTTTCCTCCTGTAAATCCATTTCATAAACCATGATTAGGGTATGGAATCGAAACGTCTCTAGATACCAATTGTCATGTACCTAAGTACAATGACAAGATTGGGTTGATAAATTGAGATCAAACCTCTCCTGATTCTCACGAATCAAGCCCCTCTGGTTCTGAAGAACACAGCCTAAGAACAAAGTTCTGTTTTGGATTAATAATTTGATAAACTTCTCATTACAGACTCATTTCTCTTATAAAACTAGAGAAGCTACAGACAGTCTAACCTAACATCTAACGGCTACAATCCACCAGATGGTTACATACAAGCCATCCATACAATTGATAAACACACCCACTCTTAAGTTAAATACTACCACCAACTACTTATACTAAATACTGACACTAACAGGATATGGGGGACTCCCCTCTCATACACGGTACATGACCAAGCAACTAAACCTATAGTTCACCTAGTTTCTTCAGTATCCCTGCGCTTCCGACATTCAATAAGTACACGCACTGGAAGAATTCTTTTGGATCGTATTCCAAACAGTAAAGGAACAACAAATCTGTTTGGTAACAACTCTCTTGATTCTTTCAGATGAAGATATCTAAAGTCATATGCAAAGGCTCTTCCATTTAACCAATAAGCTCCTTTGCCTGGTCAGATCAATCTATCCAACAACTACCGAAGTAGCAGAGTTTAGATTTGCAATCAATCAATATAGAATCAAACAATAAAGTATAAGGTGATGCCGATCTTACACAACTAATCAATCAAATAAATTCGATTCTAGTTGGATCCCAGCCAATCAAGGTTTGTGCACACCCAAAGATATAGAAACAAAATAAGAAATCTTCTTTGTCTTCAAATCTTCTTTAATCTTCAATTAAACCTGCACAACACCACTTGAATCTCTTGTGATCAATCACGCACAGAACGGAGTCTGTAAAAAATGGATTATCATAAGACGTCTTTAGATCTACAAACAGTTTTAAAGATCCCGTCGATACTGCGATCTAGTTTGAGTGAATCTTATATTAAAAGAGAAGATTCTCAAGAATAAACAAACTAGGTGCAATCAAAGTTCAATAACCATTAGTCAATCAAATCAATCGAAAACTAAAATAAACTGCAATTATCTAGTTTCCCACCAACGGTACTTGTAGATCGCTTCTTGATCCCACAGATGTCTTTAAACGAGCGGTCGTAAGAGATTTCGCCTAATTAGGGTACTTTCCTCTCCGAATAGATGGCTCCACCAGAAACAACAAAAAGATGAAGTTTGATTGGCTCTTAGGATAGTTTGCTCGAAATGCAAACTTGGGTATTTATAGACCAGGGATGTTTGGACACCAAGGAATTTCCAAAACCGAATATTCTCAAGATATACAATAAATGCCCAAAATCGGTTTTCATAATTCGTGGAAATGCTTTGTCTAATATTTCCGAAACTTACTAGAAAATCTCCAATTAGTAAATGCACATTACCAATTTTTATTTTCTAGAGATATGCATTTAATTGCTGGTAATTAAAAGCATATAAAACTAATAACCTTAATTAAAAGATTCCTAATTTATTTCGGACCGGGATCTCCTTGAGTAATTAAGGAATATCTTTGAAAAATAAAAGATAAGAGTTACTGTTCGTGTTCAAAGTATGTTGATATCTTGAAGTTCAAAGTAATCGGTGCTACCTTATAAAAATAATCAGGTAGGAATCGATATTACCTAATAAAAATAATCAGGTAGGATCGATTACACCAATCACTAGGATCGGTCACACAAGTTACCAGGACCGGTTACATCAGTTACCAGGATCAGTTACAACAGTTACAAGGACCGGTTAAACCAATTACCTTATAAAAAATAATCGGGTAGAGACCAGTACTACCTTATAAAAATAATTAGGTAGGATCGGTTACCTCTCTATATGGTATCTACTTGTGATCGGTCACACCAGTCACTAGGATCGGTTACACCAATTACAAGGATCGATTACACAATTCTTTTGTGATCGGTCACACCAATTACTAGGATCTGTCACACTAATTACAAATATCGATCATACCATCTCAGGTGATGACTTAGGATCGGTTACACTAATAAAAGTCATATCAATACATAAGTCAGGCACTGTGATTAGTTTTACCAAGATACATAACAAGTTATGATCGGTTCTATTAACTCACACATATTGGTAATCTAAAAATATGAAATGAATAACAATACCAATAAGCCTTGTGATTTCCCTTTCGATTCATAAAACAAGTTCATAAATGTACTTCCTTTAAACAATGTAAACATTGTTTCCTATGATGAAATCTTTACCTTTACCCATACACATAATCACAATAGCATTCATATGATTATGTCGATGTCTTATATATGAAGTTCAAAAGATAAGCGTTATACTTCGTATCCTAATTCCTTAACACTATGAGCATGTGATCTTATCTTACTACTAGAGTATAATCATTCACAGCTTCGCAGTTATGTTTTCAATATAGCACGACTTGAAAGATACGTTAAGAATAAAACAGTTCAAGTCAAATATTACTAACCTCAAGAGGGAGGATGATGTCGTCGTTGTAGCTTGTTACTTCTTCACATTCTTCAAGTCTTCGAGTAATACTTGTATGTCTTATAATCTTAGTCTTTCTAATCTAACCTATACGAAGTGTCTCTAGTACATAATCAAGCGACTTTTTAATTGAGTTTTGATTCACTAAAATATGACAACCAAACTTGACATACCAACACTTGGTGGGTTCAACCGAGATATGCTCTAACAATCTCCCCCTATGTCAAATTTAGTAACAAGACTCTTAATACATATGGATAAACAAATTACAAGAATTCATTACACATACGCTTGATTATAAGTTTCAACAACACAATACCCTGCATATATTCAATCCATAAATGCCGTTGTTGACATTTGAATAACAAAGATAATACTCCCCCTAAAGGAAAGATAGGTAGATTTTCAATCCGAACATCTTTGTTATTCCCCTTTTGTAGTCAAGATAACTACAATAGCAATATGATATGTTGCTCCCCCTTAGTCAATGCTTGACTCTTTCGTTAGATATAACGTTTAAGCACAATTGTCCTTTCCTTAGTGATTACAAATCACTTGTTTACTCCATATATTTCTCCCCCTTTTTGTCACAAAATGACAAAGGTTCGAGCAAATAAAGGTCAAACCGAAAGGATCTTACAAATCCAAATGACTTTTACAACCTATTAGAGTTAAGCACGAAGGTTTCACATACCATTTTAGATAATCAATATCAAAACCGAAACTATAAGTAATTTGGCTTTAATATGTTATCAAGGAAACGATTGCCCGAAGCAATTTCCCCTAATAGTTTAACAAATTTACTAAGAAACTTAGTTCCCTTGCTAAACCGATTGCACAAATACAATCGCTTATTTTGATAAGACCAAAATAAAGATCAGAATTAACTCTATTTCTCTCATCAGGCTCTAATTATTCAGACAATAACTTAGATCTTTCTCTTTAGACAAGACAAACACTAGGTTAGTTAACTATTATTTCTTGTCAAGGCATTCGATTAGAATTGAATAACCGAATCCTTCACTCTTATAAGTCTAACTAAGATAAGAATTAACTTAGTTTCTCTTATCCGGAATCGAATTGGACTAAACAAAGGATCCCGTATTTTGTTAAGCCATAAACAATTCATACAAACCAAATAAATTGACTTGCATAATTATTTCTCTTAACCGGAAGCAATTGAAACAAACATAGACATTATAGCACCGCAATTTCACCCAAATTTCGTTAAGCCAAAAACAATTGATACCAAACAATAAAGAAAGATATCAAACAATAGTTTTTCTCAACCGGAAACAATTGAATCACACACACACATCCATACACACATAATGGAATAAACATCAATTGTACCGAATTTTGTTAAGCAAAAGAAAAACATATGCAGTAAAATCAGGCTTTTCTTAAACAGGAAAACGATTAACTAACAAATTCATTACCTCAGATTCCGCATCCTCTTCTCCCCATAAAGATATATCATTAAGCGCAAGTTCAAGTTTGAACTCTCCCCCATTGTGTTGTCATCCAGAACAAAAGAACAATAGCAAAGGCAACCTTTACCAGAGAAAGGTTGAATCGGTTTTAACTAATGCGTGCCAATAGCAAAAGTTGAAAACCCGAAACACATATGTTTATGCTAAACACAACTCATGTAAACACATATTAATTTAACACATTGTGACTTTTTACATATGAGTCTCAATCGGAACACCATATGATCCTTTGATAAAACCTACCAACATGGGCTAGAACTTAATCCCGCTAAATCAAAAAGCCACACAAACCATAAGGGTTCACATCATATGAGATCGAATATTAAGGTTATGAAAACCGAAATCAGACATCCCATAAACCGAATACACATAGCAAAAATATAGACATTCATTCACATAGATTTTATTTTTGGAATCGGTTATACCACACTTCCAAACAAGTTTGGAATCATTTATACCACACAAATTCATACACAAAACTATTTTAGGCATAACTTTTGCATACGAAGTCCGAATTCAGTGATTTTTGGCTTGTTTTAACTGTATAAACAAGAGCTACACATATATGATCAGTAGATATAAACATCATAAACTTAAAATTACCGTTTCTATCAAAAGATCAAATATAGATAGAGAAGGTATGAGTATAGAAGAAAAGAAATCTCCCTAAAGATGTTAATTAGTCATATAATAACTGAGAGATCATGTGCTTAGTTTTCATGTGCTTCCTCACCTTTCAAAATATTGAGCACCAAGGTGAGCATGCACATTCTAACACAACTAGGTTGTGCTTATTTGATCCTTGTCTTGTTCGTCACGAGTGACTAAGACAGAATCATCATTCTTGACCTCTTGCTTAGTTTGCTTCCTCTTGTTCCATCTCTTGTTTTTCTTCTTTGACTTGTGATGAAGAGTGTCATTATCATAACGTTCACTAGTACAAGAGATTTCAGACATGATGTCTTTCTTTAGTTTTTCAAGAAAACTCTTGTAATTATTGTTGCCAACAATTAACAGCTGGGAGTCATTCTTGTAACTAACTTTTGGTCCCTTCTTGGATATGAAGGACTTCGGGACCCATTTAGAGTTGGTTTTCATAGGAGCATCTTTCTCCTTCATACCATTAGGACCATTGCCCTTTTGGATACTTTGCGAAACACCCTTTCTCCGATTTGGAACATCAGATCTTGTCTTTGCATTTACAAAGTCATCTCTCTTTCTATAATCGGGTCTTTTATGAGATGATCTTGTCGAGTGATAGGTAAAATTTGAACTATCATTATAATAATTCTTTTGCCTAAACTTAGGACAATAACGATCTGAGTTCTTTAGGGAAGCAAACTTAGCTAATTCGTTTGATAAAAAATAAAGTGTATCTTGCATCTTACGAATCTTGCATCCCCATTGCAAATGCCCTTTGTTACCACAATAATAACAATCCCTAGTAACATACGAAGACTGAGTTTTAATGTTACCTTTTTGTGGATCCTCTTGTATTGGTGCTCGCCGAGTTTTCTTCTTCTTCTTCTTCTTCTTATCTTTATTCAACGTTGTTGCTTTCTTGACATTAGCGGAAGCTTCTGGTTGAGAAGAATTTGTAGCTTTGACAAATTTTACCGCTTTGCTAATATTTGAAGCATCTGTTCCCTTATAGCCCAATCCTCGTGTATCACGATGATTTCTACTTGCTTTTAACATTGAGTTTAAGTTGTTTGAACCATCATTGAACTTTTTAAGGTTCAAATTTTTTTCTTCCAACATCTTGATTTTATCAAGAGCAACAGCTAGATCAGCCTCAATGCATTTTTCTCGTGAGAGATATGTACCTTGCTTCTCTTCAAAACTCTTTTGTTGAGAGTTAATCCTTGCTTCTGATTCAGCAAGTTTCTCTTCCAAGGATTGAATCTCCAAGGAAGATGTATTCTTGAGAGAATCTAATTCCGCTGTAAAGGAGGATAGATCATGATCAAGTTGTTCATTTTTATCTTGCAAATAACCTAATTCTTTTAGAAGTTTTCCTTCTCTTTTTAGTCCAAGAGTGAGTTCAGCCGCACAAGAATCAAAACTCTCTTTTAAATCTTGTAGCTCAGAAGTTTCTATACACACATGATCAACAACCTTTTCATCTCCTACAAAAGGTTTTTTAGAATCGAGGACCTTGATCATCAGTACAGGACTTAACTTAATCTCATCTTGAGAAAATTCAGAAGTATTTTCAACTTAGCTCGTAGAACTCGATGAGGATGTCCTTCTAAGCATTTTTTTAAATCAAAACTTTCAAAGTCTTGTGATACGTTAATTGAGTCCTTCTTTAGTTTTCGCTCTCGCTTAACTCTACTTTGACTCATGTCTTATAGGTTGGATCGCACCAAACACAGATTGTTAGATAATTCGTGTTTGCATGCTCTGATACCAATTGAAAAGACGCGGGTACCCAAATACACCACAATCTTTAAATTATCCACCTATAAGTCCTCTTACCGAAAGTGATTGTCTATGGACAAAGTCGAGACAATACTACAAATTGGTATTCACACTTTGTGTGATCGTCTATGGGTACGAGATCGAGACAATACAACAATCAAAGTGTGATTACTTGATAATAGGTTCGGACTTAACCAAACTCTATAGGATCACTATCAAGTAATACAGAGTTAATGTTTGTGTGATTTACTTTAAATTATAATAACAACAATTATAATTGCAGAAAACAAAAGTAAATGACACAACAAGATTTTGTTAACAAGGAAACCGCAAATCCAGAAAACCCCCGGGACTTAGTCCAGAATTGAATACTCTCAGAATTAAGCCGCTATACAAAATCTAACAAACTTCGTATAGTTGATACCAAGCAACTAAACCTATAGTTCACCTAGTTTCTTTAGTAACCCTGCGCTTCCGACATTCAATAAGTGCACACACTGAAACAATTTCTTTGGATCGTATTCCAAACAATAAAGAAACAACAAATCTGTTTGGTAACAACTCTCTTGATTCTTTCAGAGGAAGATATCTCAAGTCATATGCAAAGGCTCTTCCGTTTAACCAATAAACTCCTTTGCCTGGTCAGATCAAACTATCCAACAACTACCGAAGTAGCAGAGTTTAGATTTGCAATCAATCAATATAGAATCAAACAAGAAACTATAAGGTGATGCCGATCTTACACAACTAATCAATCAAATAAATCCGATTCTAGTTGGATCCCAGCCGATCAAGGTTTGTGCACACCCAAAGATATAGAAACAAAATAAGAAATCTTCTTTAATCTTCAATTAAACCTGCACAACACCACTTGAATCTCTTGTGATCAATCACGCACAGAATGGAGTCTGTTAACAATGGATTATCATAAGACGTCTTTGAGATCTACAAACATTTCTAAAGATCTCGTCGATACTTCGATCTAGTTTGAGTGAATCTTATATCAGAAGAGAAGATTCTCAAGAATAAACAAACTATGTGCAATCAAAGTTCAACAACCGTTAGTCAATCAAATCAATCGAAAACTAAAATAGACTGCAATTATCCAGTTTCCCACCAACGGTACTCGTAGATCGCTTCTTGATCCCACAGAAGTCTTTAAACGAGAGGTCGTAAGAGATTCGCCTAATTAGGGTACTCTCCTCTCCAAATAGAAAGCTCCACCGGAAACAACAAAAAGATTAAGTTTGATTGGCTCCTAGGATAGTTTGCTCGAAATGAAAACTTTGGTATTTATAGACCAAGGATGTTTGGACACTAAGGAATTTCCAAAACCGAATATTCTCAAGATATGCAATAAATGCCCAAAATCGGTTTTCATAATTCCTTGAAATGCTTTGTCTAATATTTCCGAAACTTACTAGAAAATCTCCAATTAGTAAATGCACATTACCAATTTTTATTTTCTAGAGATATGCATTTAATTGCTGGTAATTAAAAGCATATAAAACTAATAACCTTAATTAAAAGATTCCTAATTTATTTCGGACCGGGATCTCCTTGAATAATTAAGGAATATCTTTGAAAAATAAAAGATAAGAGTTACTGTTCGTGTTCAAAGTATGTTGATATCTTGAAGTTTAAAGTAATCGGTGCTACCTTATAAAAATAATCAGGTAGGAATCGATATTACCTAATAAACATAATCAGGTAGGATCGATTACACCAATCACTAGGATCGGTCACATAAGTTACCAGGACCGGTTACATAAGTTACCAGGATTGGTTACATCAGTTATCAAGACCGGTTACACCAATTACCTTATAAAAATAATCGGGTAGAGACCTGTACTACCTTATAAAAATAATTAGGTAGGATCGGTTACCTCTCTATATGGTATCTACTTGTGATCGGTCACACCAGTCACCAGGATCGGTTACACCAATTACAAGGATCGATTAAATAATTCTTTTGTGATCGGTCACACCAATTACTAGGATCGGTCACACCAATTACAAATATCGATCATACCATCTCAGATGATTACTTAGGATCGGTTACACTAATAAAAGTCATACTAATACGTAAGTCAGGCACTGTGATTAGTTTTACCAAGATACATAACAAGTTATGATGTCGTCGTTGTAGCTTGTTACTTCTTCACATTCTTCAAGTCTTCGATTAATACTTATATTCTCATAATCCTAGTCTTTCTAATCTAACCTATACGAAGTTGTCACTAGTACATAATCAAGCGACTCTTTAATTGAGTTTTGATTCACTAAAATATGACAACCAAACTTTACATACCAACGCTTGGTGGGTTCAGTCGAGCTATGCTCTAACACTGTGCTATATCCAATCAATGGTTAATTATTCTAAACTCCCATTTCAATCATTGAAACATTATTAGAAGACGGGAATAGCTGTCTCACACAAACTATTAGCTTCAAAGCAATTTTCAAGTGATCAAATGATCAATATGAAACATTCCGAATCTACACCAAATGACTGTCTCACACAAATCATATAAGATGTTACCAGGCGATTTTCAGATGATCATCTTTTGACTTATGACAAGAATATAAGATGAACTTGGTTAAAGCGAAAGCTTACCAACACATATTTCGAGAAATATGTAAGCAAGTTAAACTCAACTCGAAATATCAAATGTGTATAATCGAAGTCTATATAACTATACAACTTTTGTCTCAAATAGGAGATAGAGTAGAAATAGATTTTTGAGTGATAGATGATTTCAAGTCTCCACATACCTTTTGTTGATGAAGTTCCACAATAATCGAAGTCTATATAGCTATACGACTTTTGTCTCAAATAGGAGATAGAGTAGAAATATACTTTTGAGTGATAGATGAGTTCAAGTCTCTACATACCTTTTGTTGATGAAGTTCCACAATCTCCTCTTAGTAGTTCTCCGTTTTCAATCGATGAACGCTGTGAATTCTAAAGCTTAACTACACATTTTATCCTAATCCGAGACTTAACTATAAGTAGACTAGAAATCAAGACTTATAGTTTTGGCAACTAAACTTGAAAAACAAGCTTGAGATAACAACGCTTGCGAGTTCGACCGAGCAGTGCTCTAACAATAAACCAAAAGCAAATAGCATAAAATATAAGCATTCATACAAAGGCTATGCAATCAGAACTATTAAGAATGAACCAACAAATTTAAAAATAAATAATTATTCATTCATAATAACAATTTTATTAGAATAGACCTTACAAAATATCAAGATGAATCAATACATTGAATAGTCTATTCCTATTTAGATCTTTGAGTCACCCATTTCAAAGATCATCCTCAATATCCTCAAATTTTTCGGGATCCTCATCTACAGCATCATGACTGATTTCCCGAATTCGATACACAATACCTTGATTGTTCTCATAGGCTAAGGCATTAACCTTTCTATTCATATTCCGAGCATACTCTCTATTACCCATTCCAAGTCTAATCAGCTTTCTTTGATTATGGATAATAGTTCTTAGTAATGCTACCTGTTTATGATGAGTTTCAACAAAACTGAGGAGGACTTAAAGAAGATTGAGAATATCAATCTTAGCATCCAAACTGTTTTAGACAAGAAGATTAGTAACTCTTGCATGAGATGTCACATCTTCATTCTCTTTTCCTTTATCCTCACAACCAGATTTCTTTAAGGAATCAACAAGGTTAACAGTGTCATTAAAAACCATGTCACTTAAGGCTTTCATAATTTTAACCTGAGATCTGGTTTGAGAATACATCTTTTAGTATAAGTTCTCAAATAAGATGAGTACATATACCAATGAATTTCAACACATGCCAAACATAGGTATCATCCTTAAATAAATAATTTTGACCAAATTCGAAAATAAATTCGTATCTTATGTGTATTCATATCCTAAAGATCTTTTTCGGAAAAGAATCAATCTTCAAAATCATGAGGTCAAAAATACTTAGGCAAGAAAATTTATCCTGTTTACAAAAGTTGTTATAAGACAACTTTTCTACATATATGAATTATTAAATATCTTCAAGTAGATTGTGTATTTCTATTTATGTTGAATAAGAGGTATTAACAGGATTCCAGATGCCCAGATACTTGTACTTCCTTACATCAAAAGATTGGGAATTGTAAGGATGCACTTTCCAACATTTTTATGTGTTGGGGTGAGATAGATCTTTCTCACCAAGTACCTTTGGAGCAACATTTTCCTTCTCAGTTTTGAGGACATGATCTTGTCGCTTTGTATGAGGTTCGAAAAAGGTTGATACATCCTCCTTATCATGATTATTGCGAGACGCTATATTCATGACCACCTTTTTCTTTGAACCCACGTAGCCTTGATTAGAAATCTTATAAATAGTTGAAATCTTTGATTCAAGACTTTTGATATGTCTATTTAAGGTATCAAAACCTTGTTGAAAATGTCTTTCTAAAGATTTGCCAAAGCATACTAATGTGGTTTTAAAGTTGTAGTGAAAGTGGTGAGTAAAGTTCGTTCAACTCGGGCTTGTGAAGGATTTTTTAGAATTAAATAAAATTGTTTCAATAATAATAAGAAAGTACCAAGACTCTGGATTCCACTATTGACCAATTAATCGATAAACTCTAATCAATATTCATGCAATATTTTTCTTTAAAGTGATTCTAATATTTGCCTCTAATTTGGTTCTTGAATTAATAATTGTAAGCACGAAGTATGAAACATCAAAAGTATTAAAACCAAGCATATCCCATCAAAACACTTCACAACTACTCAATAAAAACCAATTTTTCTTTTAAGTTCTATGCAAAAAATCATGTAAAATAATTGCAATAAATAATAAAAATAGAATTATACCACTTTTCATGGAACAATGGCTTCCTCCGTCGCCTCGGCTAAGGGGTTTAGCTCCTCATATTAATCTCTTGCTCAAAATACATCTTTGGTGTTCAAAAGTTGATTAAAAGAGTGAAAAGTTCTGAACAGCGGGTTCTGTAACGAATATAATTGTTATGAAACCTATTTCTACAGCGGAACTGTTGCGAAGCGAAGATAACTGTTGCAAAAATTGTTACAAAAGGTTTAAAGTTTGAAAGTTACGGTCACAGAATCTGCGACTTTCTTTTTCTGTTGTTTATGTTCTTCGTCTTCTCCGGCTCAGTTGTGCACCAGCAGAACGTGATTTTTTTTTCAATGGTTTTTTTAGCTTCTCTAAGGCTCTAAACTTCCCCTAACTTCTTCCTCTCCTTCCTAGGACCCTAACCAACCCTTTTATACATAGTAGAGCAAAGAAAATTCGAGAATAAACTTGGTTTTTTCCTCCACAGCAAGTTTCGATATTTCCTTTTTTTTTTTCTGTTTCACGTGCATTCGATCAATAAAAGCTCTCCAAACTCCTCCCTTGATAGAAACAAGTCTTTAAGAAGAGTTTCCTTCCACTTCTACATGTAAGTTTCCAAGAATAAACCAAGAAACTTGCCCAAAATAAACCATGATATTTTTGGAAAGTTTTCGCTTCCAATTCGAGTTCTAGCCACTTTGGATCCATTCCAACACCCTTACCTTGCCTGTTAGGTCCATATGAACAAACCCAATCAAATTCAGGCCTTTAATCTCCCTAAAAATCGATCAAAAATCCATCCAAAAAATCGCCTGTGTGTGAAGAGAATTCCCGCCATTTTTTTTTTTTTTTTGAAAACGTAAAGAAATGTGACCTCCCCCTATCCAGTCTCGGTCTGTGCTTAGCAGCTGCCTGAAAATGGGTTACCCCTTATCCAAAATGAGAGTCCGAATAGCAAATGTCCTCCCAGGAGCCTTTAACAACTTTTCGAGCCAATTTTCCCGCAAGAGCCCATTTTTCCAAAAACACCTACAAGGGGGTAAAATACCAAAATTAGTACAGAAATGGGTACTAACACTATACATAAAAGAGATGAAAATAGACACATAAATGCGTCTATCACATACCTCTTGACATGATTCTGTAAGAATTTCTCTTTCAAGAATTTTTTTCCTTACTTGTGAATGATCCAACAATTGTGTAAGACTTTCACACTCTGAAGTTTTTTGATTCACTTCTTTACAAAAGGCTAATTTTTGTTCCGAATAATCTTCCTGATTATTTTGGAGGCTAAGTGTTTCTCGCTTTGTTTCACAAATTCTTACATTCAATTGAACAATAAGTTCTAAGACATCTTCCAGACAATCAATGGACTTTCCTGTTTCTGAAAATGTTTTGATTTTATTGAAAAATCTTTGCAATCCAGTCATAAATTCAGAATTAGAACAGGATGGTGATTTTGAATCTTCCTTACACTCCGAGAGAGTAGTAACATGATATTTTTCACCAATAACTGGAATCAGACCCAAAACATATTTCGAATAAGGTAACTGTCCCTTATGTTTCGGATGCATATTTTTCCTGTATAAAATCAAGTGTTTGTTAGTATTATACTTTGAACTTGATATTGACAAGAAAGGATTACTAGATCGATTATTGGTGACCCTTTTTGAGAGATTGTTTTCAAAATCTTAATGTACGCTGACTGAGTCTTTCATAAGTTTAGCTTTACTTTTCTTATTTCGACTCATGTCTTATAGGTTGGATCGCACCAAGCATAGATTGTTAGATCTTTTCGCGTATGCCTTCTCTGATACCAATTGAAAAGACGAGGGTACCCAAATACACCACAATCTTTTATTTATCAACCTATAAATCCTTTACCAAGTGTGATCGTCTATAGACAAAGTCGAGACAATACAACAACTTCGGTACACACTTTGTGTGATCGTCTAAGGATGCGAGATCGAGAAAATACAACAACAAGATCATTTGTGTGATTGAATATGGATTCAAGATCGAGACGATACGACAATGAAGTGTTCACTTGATAATAGGTACGGTATTAAACTGAAACTCTATAGGATCAATATCAAGTGTTATGGAGTTAACGTACGTGTGTAATTTACTTAATTATAATAATAATTATAATGCGAAAAATAAAGTATATGACACAGCAAGATTTTGTTAATGAGGAAACCGCAAATGCAAAAAAAAAAACGGGACCTTGTCCAGTTTTGAATACTCTCATAATTAAGATGATATACAAAATCTAATACCAACTTCGTATAGTTGAGACCAAGCATACTACCCCTAGCTACTTAGTTTCTTCAAGATCCCTGCGCCTTCGACTTCTAGAGTCACGCACGTGAATAACAAGTCCTTTGGATCGTATTCCAAACAGCAAAGGAAGAATCTGTTTGGTAACCACTCTAATCAATATTTGCTATAAATATATGTGGGTTGTTGACAAAGGCTCTTCCGTTTAAACTAATAAACTCCTTTGTCTGGTTATATCAATCTACACTTTGATTACCAGAATAATCAAATTCTAGATTCGCATACAATCAATATAGATCTCAAAGAGAAACTATAAGGCGATGCCGATCTCACGCAACTAGTCAATATGGTCCATCAAGGATAAACACTATTCTAGTTGGATACCATCCGATCAAGGTTTGTGCACTAGATCCACAAGATACGAAAACTAATAATAATTCTTCTTCGTCTTCAAATCTTCTATTGCCTTCAATAACCTGCACAACACCACTTGAATTCTCTTGTGATTAATCACGCACAAAACGGAGTCTGTTAACAATGGATTATCACAAGATGTCTTTAGATCCGAAGATAGTTCTAAAGATCCCTTCGATACTTTGATCTAGTTTGAGTGACCCTTATGTCAGAAGAGAAGGCTCTCAAGAATAATCAAACTAGGTGCAATCAAAGTTACAACAATGGTTAGTCAATCAAATCAATAATCAAAAACTAAAATAACAATGCAATTATCTAGTTTCCCACCAACGGTACTCGTAGAGCTTCTTGATCCCACAAAAGTCTTTAAACAAGCGGTCGTAAGAGATTTTGCCTAATTAGGGTACTTTGCTCTCCGAATAGACGGCTCCACCAGAAACTACACGAATGAAGTTTGCCTGGCTCTTAGGATAGTTTGCAAGAAATGCAAACTCAACTATTTATAGACGAAGGTTGTTTGCACAACAATAAAATTCCAAAATAAAAAATATTCTCAAGATATTAACATTAAAGTACCTAATTTCGGTTTTCCTATTTCAGAATTACCAAACCATATTTTCGAAAACTCCCTTAGAAAACTTCTTATTATTAGTCTAGCATATTAACTAATAATATTTTCCATAGGATATGCTTTAATTGTGGTAATTAAAATAATTTTTTTGAAAATCATAATTAAATGTTTTTCAATTTTTTGGTATGGGATCACCTTGAGTATCAAGGAATATCTTTGAACAATCAATGATAAAAGTTATGTACATGTTCAAATAATGTCGACATATAAAAGCTTCTCATCTTGGTAAACCCTAAACCCTAATTCACACACATCATGAAGAAATATGTGAACCATGGATACTTGGTTTTGCTCATGGAACCGGTTATACCATCACTCCAAAATATGTTGTGACCGGTTATAACATGATTCCCAGGACAGGTTGTAATCGGTTACACCTTGCTCCACAAAGTAACTTGTGACATGTTACACCTTGCTTCCAGAAATAGCTTGTGACCGGTTACACCTTGCTTCCCAAAGGTATCTTGTGACCGATTAATACTAACTTCCCAATTCATCTTGTGACCTGGTATACCTTGGATTCCAAAGTAACTTGTGACCAGTTACAACTTGCATTCCAATATAGCTTGTGATTGTTTACACCTTGATTTCCAAATTAACTAGTGACCGATTACAACTAGATACATATCATAGGCTATGACCGGTTATAGCTCATCTCTCAACCAAAGTTAAGATTGGTTCTAGCTAGTCATCTTGTATTGATCAATCAAAATATTCAATGAAGAACCGGATCAACACATCATGATTTCCCTTAAACTAATGTAGTTGAAAAAGCGGGGGTCTAACAACCACACCCAATATTTCTCTTAGCAATCTGTATGGATAAACTCCAATATAATTCTAAGAGAAACAACTAGACAGTCAGACTCAATCAATGGAAATATATCCAAGAGTTGTATCTCTATTTCTCAATGTAATCAGCAAATCAAACAGATAGAAATCCGCGAGCCTGATTATTATGAGAAATAACTTAAACGGTACAAAAAAACAATGTTCAGGTGTCAATCAATTTATATCAATAACCAAAGGTTGGATTATCTAATTGATTGAACTGCGCACAACTTGTGATTTTCAATTATATAAACAAATATAATGCGGAAAAGAAATAACACAGACACAAGAAATTTTGTTAACGAGGAAACCGAAAATGCAGAAAACCCCCGGGACCTAGTCCAGGTTTGAGAACCACACTGTATTAAGCCGCTACAGACACTATCCTACTCCAAGTTAACTTCAGACTGGAATGTAGTTGAGCCCTAACCAATCTCACAATGATCAAGGTACAGTCGCGTTCCTTACGCCTCTGAATCCCAGCAGGACTCTACGCACTTGATTCCCTTAGCTGATCTCACCCACAACTAAGAGTTGCTACGACCCAAAGTCGAAGACTTGATAAACCAATCTGTCTCACACAGAAAAGTCTATTGAATATATAAATCTGTCTCCCACAGATAAACCTATGAGTTTTTGTTCCGTCTTTTGATAAATCAAGGTAAACAGGAACCAATTGATATACCGGACTTATATTCCCGAAGAACAGCCTAGAAATATCAATCACCTCACAGTAATCTTAATCGTATGGTAGCGAAACAAGATATTGTGGAATCACAAACGATGAGACGAAGGTGTTTGTGACTACTTTTTATCTTGCCTATCGGAGAATAAATCTTGAGCAAATCTTAGAGAAGATAATACTCAATACGATAGAAAACAACAAGATCAGAACACGCAACTACAGAGAAAATAGTTGGGTCTGGCTTCACAATCCCAATGAAGTCTTCAAGTCCTTAACCTATAAGGTTTCGTGAAAAACCTAAGGTTAAAGGAGAATCGACTCTAGTCGCAACTAGTATCACACAGGAGGTGTGGGGATTAAGTTTCCCAGTTTCTAGAGTTCTCCTTTATATAGTCTTCAAATCAGGGTTTGCAATCTAAGTTACCTTGGTAACAAAGCATTCAATATTCACCGTTAGATGAAAACCTGATTAGACTCAAGCTAATATCTTTCAACCGTTAGATCGAAGTTAGCTTGTTACACACAAATGAAAAGTGACTTCATTTAGATATGGGTAACCATACCCAAACGAGTACACCTTGTTGGCTCAACAATAGTTAACCGAAGTTAGACATATGAACACTTTCATATCAACCATATTCATCTTAACCATAACTAGTTCAAATGACTCAAATGAAACTAGTTCTAGAGTTGTTCAATTGTTTATATTCTCATAGAAGTTTACAAGACACAATTGAATCAAAATCGATTTTGATTCACTCGAATCAATTCATGAACATTATAGCCATGGCTTGAGAAAGATTGCATTCCTTATTATATAAATGTATTAGTTCATGAATAAGCCAATTTTAGAACATAACCAACTCAAGTATGCAAATGGGAACGCATACCTAAGTAGCCGGACTTGGACTGTGTTCGCCAGTATGCAAACGGGTACGTATACTGTTGTACATATCCAAACTTCAGTTGAAACCAGTACGTGTACAGGTATGCATACTCTAGTACACGGACTTCAACTGACTTCGCCAGTACGTGTACAGGTACGCATACTCTATCTCCCGGACTTTACCAGACCAACCAGTACGCATACGGGTATGCATACTAAGTTCCGGTCTTGGATCAACACATATGCAAGTATGCATACTGTGCTTATAATCCAATCATGGTTAAGTGTTCTAAACTCTCATTTCAATCATTGAAACGTTCTCGGAAGACGACAATAGCTGTCTTACACAAACTATTAGCTTCAAAGCAATTTTCAAGTGATCGACTGATCAATACGAAACATTCCGAGTCTACATCAAATGACTGTCTCACGCAAATCATGTAAAATGTTACAAGGCATTTTCACATGATAATCTTTTGACTTTCATCAAGAATATAAGATGAACTTGGTTAAAGCGAAATCTTACCAACACATATTTCGAGAAATATGTAAGCGAGTTAAACTCAGCTTGAAATATCAAATGTGCATAATCGAAGTCTATATAGCTATACGATTTTTGTCTCATATAGGAGATAGAGTAGATAGAATTTTGAGTGATAGATGAGTTCAAAACTCCACCTAACTTTTGTTGATGAAGTTCCACAAGCTCCCCTTAGTAGTTCTTCGTCTTCAATCGATGAACGTCGTGAAGTCTAATGCTCAACTACACTTACTATCCTAATCCGAGACTTAGCTATAAGTAGACTAGAAATCAAAACTTATAGTTTTGGCAACTAAACTTGACAACAAGCTTGAGATAGCAACGCTTGAGAGTTCGACCGAGCAGTGCTCTAACAATCTCCCCCTTTGTCAATTTTAGTGACAAAACTATCAATACATATGGATTACAAAATAAATAAACTTTGTAGCTTCTCATCCAAATGCTTGATTTCCTTGGTTCTTCAACATTACTCGAAATCTTCGTCACTTCCAAGTACTCAAGTGATTCTGAACGTGTTCCACTCAGCATCATTGTTGTTAAAGATCCATAGCTATAACAATGAGAAAACAGTAGCTCTCAATCATTGTAATACAATGTCATAGTATCATTACACAACATCAAAGTCCAATTGTATCACAACTTTGACAACAATACTCTGGTGATATGTATCACTCCTCCTTAGCCAATACTTCATCTCACATGAAAACCAATCCCCCTTACATAATGATCCGTAAACCATATGTATTTGTAGTGTGAACTACACATTAATTCTCCCCCTTTTTGTCAATATAAATTGGCAAAGGTACGAAAACTAGTGGGATCATAATGAAATTCTCATAGAGATACTTCATGACGAAAAGAAAACATATCAACTTTGTTTAGATGCAATCATATAGTCGAAACTAAATGCATTCATCAAGGAGTTTATAAAGATACAAGACAACTCCTACAAAATTACACAGCCGCACTCCCCACAAAGATTTGGCAATTAAGCACAAGTTCAATTAAGAACTCTCCCCCATATAATGTCATTCCCGAAAGAACAACAAGAGCGACCTTACTTTCATAATAAAAGAAGGATTTCTTTGGACATTAACAAATTACATGAAACATGAATTTGTATCCATAAAACTCAATTAAATTAACCACAAGAGAACCCATGATCAATTTAATCGGAAATGCTCAACATAAGAGAACTTACGGAGCCACACAGTGCTTTCACATAGAAGTGGATCAGGGAAAGACCAATACTGAATATACAAAGATTCATTCTATTTTTCTTCAATATTTGTATAAAGACATATAAAAGACTTAATCTTTGCAATCAAAAGTTCATCCTATCTTCATCAATATTTGCATAATGACATAATAGGCTTAACATTTGATATCAATCATAGTTCACGAATGCAAACACACATATCCCCTAAAAAAATTGCAATATATAAAACCAATAAAGATTAATACTGCAAAATCATCTTCCAAATAAACTTTAGAATTTTAAATAAATAAATATAAAAACATTGCAATATGAAAATCTTTGACAATAGCTATGTGTACTCACAATAATGACTATTCCAAACCCTAGTTATCCTTTTTAAAACACAAGAATAAATTCTCATAAGAAGTTTCCTAGACAAAATAAATCAACAAGCAAAAATCAAAAGACTCCAAAACCAACAAAACAGATCTAAGCGGAAATCAAAGACAACTTTCGGAATCCCCACGAGTCTTGAGTCCTTTGAGCTTGTGATTGACAGCATTCACTGCTTCTTTAGAGAAGATATCCTCATTGAGAAGATCTTTAACACGTGTCTTCATGAGAACAAGGTGTGAATTAACCTCTTTCAACTCAGTTCTTAACACATCAAGACGCTTCATAGTATCAACGAGTTACAGTTTTGCTTCCTCAAAGTATTTAAGAAAATCATGAACCACTTCAGCAGAAACCATATCCTCATTCTCAACATACTGATGTGAATAGGCATAGTAACATGAGGCATTAGGATGATCATCTTCTACTAGGGTTCTTTTCTTCCTCCCTTTGGACTCGAAACCAATACTTTTATCAAGAAAACCTCTTGCAAAAACACCAGAGCGTGAAGGTGAAGACATTCTTGACAAAACAACAATAACCTAGAGTATTCGTACGTGACTCAATAGGTTTGGTATTTAAATGGTTTCTTAGGAAGGTAACTTTTAGGGTTTCTAAAGACAGTTCGTGACAAGTAAGTTGGGTACCCGTACGAACACAATCCGAACCCAATAAAATAAAATAAAAAGAACCAAAACAAAATGTACTTTAAGACTCAACAGTAATTTTGCTACGTGAAGATTTTATTTCACAAATTTTTGGCTCAATAAATTTTATATCTCAACAGAGAAACAATTTAGAGCACAAGAGTAGTAGGCAACTTAGTTGCAACAAAAACTTCTTCGAAAAAAAAAAAAAAAAAACGAAGAGATTCTTGAGACACGAACAAACTTAGGCAATGCTGTCTATAGACAATAGTTTATCTATGAACGATAAGAAAATAACTCGACTAATTAGAAAGCATTTACCAATAAGTATACCTGACCATATCTCACTCAACCAGGATTTTTTTTGTGAGTGAGATTTCAACCTTGTGATTAATTATCACAAGTATGAGCCCTAAGCTCATTAAGTGAATGGTGTTCACGGTTGAGTCTCTTTTTCCTTCAAATTCTGGGAAAGAATCCTTTTTGATGTGAAAAATTATCATAAAACTTACTACCATCAAGATACGACGCATAGTATATGGATTCTTACCTGAAGAGTTTTGTATAGAGGGATTCGACATCCTGTTGATGAGCTCCTTGTATCCTTCAATTATCAAATTCAGGTTGTCTTTCATGTCTCCATTTTTGCTTTCTTTTGGTACCTTTTCACATCAAGAATAACTGCATATCCATGTTTAACCGAAGAAGATCCTTGAAATCTTCTTGGACGATTTGTGCTAAAATGGCTTTTGCGATCTTGAACATTCGAAGAACAAATAGAACTGACTTTCCTGGAAGGATTCACAGGGTGAGTACTACAACCAATTAGTTTAGACATACGAATGTCAGTTACACCTTTGAGAATTGAATCTAAGGTGTGTTGAAGTTGAGCAATAGAATTGTCGTTCAACCTAAATTTGCTCTTACGTTCAACATTGTGACGCCCCAACCTAATCACATGCTTAGATAAAAAGGATTACAACCTAATTGAAGCATCAATTCTAGATTACCGATTTTAAGAATCATAATTACATGAAGTACTAAAGACAAAATCCAAACTCTCTGATATTATATAAATGATTGTGTCTCGAGTTATATGAATATAACAATGTGTTGTTTTACAGATTAACAAATCAATACACACATAAAAGATAAACAAGCATCTTCACTTCGCTAAAACTTTAAGCTACGAAAACGGACATCTTCGCGCGCACCATTTCTTCTAATCACTGAAACTGAAGTGGCAACGAGTGAGCACATCATCCCAAAGGGTGCCCAGTAGAAACATATAACTCTTACGTAATCACTAACATACTGCTAAATGATAGAATAATTTAAGTACAACAATAAAGGAGAACAATTGACAATTCCATAGCACATTCATTGTAAAATCAATCGAGTGTGATATGCATACGACCCATTTCCCCAAGTATCAATGTGTATATATAATTAATACACGACATCCCGTGCTATTTAAGTAATATTGCAAATACCTCTAATAATCTATAAATAATTAATGCATGGCCTCCCGTGCTATTAAGTATTTAATCAACGACCTCTCGTCAATTAAGTGCTTAGCGAGGATCTGTGGGGTTACACAGTCACTCCTCGTGGGGAAACAGTTCAGCGCATATCACATTATTCACTCAGCAATCAGCAAACATCGAAATATAACATTCAAGAAAGAAAAGTAATGTCATTGAGAAGTCCAGTGAGAAGAACGACAGTAGATAACTCCAGACTCAAATAATAGCTACTGTCCTCACGGTTGCATGTCTCAGCCGTGATTCAAGAACTACCATTTAAGTCCCGAGGGTTTTACAATCAAGCATAATATGCAACAAATGGATTCTCACAAGAAATTGTGAAAATATAATATTAGGGAGCCTGACCCCCTATAACAATAAATAATTGGAGTCTAAACCAACTCCAAAATCAGCATAGATTAGATATAAAATTTGGAGAACCCGACAAAGCATATTACACAACATACCCATCCATGTACACACAGATACGCTCATAAAAAGTAAGTACACATCGTGCTCGAAGATAGAAAGAAAACTTAATGATTACAAGAAGGTTACAGAGTTCCCACCTGATTTGATGACAAGCCATGCCTACCTCGAGACCCACGATCCACTGGTTCATCCTTTCAATCAATCGTTGTTAATAAAGAGTAACTGTTAATCACAAAAGCACTCTAAGAAAATAGCCAATAGGCTCACACAAGGTTCATAACATAATAACATACAAGTTTCTAGTTATGGGCTAAGTCAAATAACTAATGTTTCTAATTCTATCAATGGTTCTATCATTTGAAATTCAGCAAGTTGGGAAAAAATAATTATTTACTTAACCAAATGGGGTCAAATTGGGTGTCATCGGAAATCCCTCGAAAAACCTTACAACTTTGCAGAAGGAACCGAAAGCTAATTCAGATCATAAAGGTTCCAAAATATCAAAATACTAAATCTGGCTCTAAACCCAGGCCACTGGGCCTGATCCGACACGGCACGCTGAACTGGCCCGATAACCCATTTACTAATCTATTGGGTTGACCCACGACCCGGTCCACTACCCACTTGGTCTGACTTGTCTGAGTCATATATCTGACTCATCTTAATCGCCGACTCACCAAGTCGACTCAGACAATTTTACAAACACATGACAGGCATGTAAACTACTTGAACACTGCACAAGCACCAATCTTTCGGGGTCTATCAACTTCTCAATTTTTATCCGAATGAAACTTTTAATGTCTCGTTAGAAAGATGACAGTGTCCTCTACAACTTTGTAGTCATGACCGGAAGCTAATTTCGACTATAACATACCTAACGGAGTCCGTTTAATCGCTTAATCACCGTTGTTTCCATATTTTCAGACATAACGGGTGAACCTCAAAAATTCATATCTAATTTCCTACTTATCCAAATCATGCAAACTTAGTCCTTATAGAAAGATGAGAGACTCATCTACAAGTATCATATGTGTAGAATAACTAATATACACTTTGACTATATCAAAATCATGCGAGAAACAAGGGCAGAGATACTTAACATACATAAAATAACGAGTTTCAAAACATAAGAACTTGACGGGTTTTCACCTATTCTCACATTTAACAACAACCCAATCATTATAAACATACAATAAAACATATAAAAGGGTTCACCTTGATTGTTTAAGGGTGTTCTATCATCAACCCCATGATACTCATCATCTACATCATCATAATTATTTATCCTCATCATAAGAACACTCATCAAAACCATTACTATGATTAATTCCATCTTCTATCTTCACTACCTCTCACACATGTATTCCTGATTGATTACTACTAAACTCTTAATCACAAGTATTCTCTCAATCATCATTAGAACATAAAAATTCATCATTCATCAACAACCCAACTCTTAAGGTTTTCATCTAACTATCTCTATTTCCTATTTCTTCTTCTCTTTTTCTCTTAAAAACACTCCCTCTACCTATTCTTATCACAGCTCCTACTTAACCCCACTCATCCAAAACTTCTCTAAGGAACAACACCTCTAACTCCCTGTTTCTTCAAGAGATCAACATGACCACCTTCAACTCTGATTCTCACGTGAAGAGGATATACATGAAAACTTAATTCTTGAATTTTGAATCATATAAGATCTTACACTCTTCTTACACTCATTGCTATTACCACATTGACCTAATTACTAAGGTACGACTTGATTACTAACCAAAGGTCCATCCAACAGAAGTCAGGTCAAGACAAAGCAACAGCGACGGTCAACAACAGGTTGACTAATTTCTACTTTATCTTCCGAACCTCGTATCTTCTTCGTCCAGTATCCGATTTACGCGTTCTTGTAGTCCCATAACTTTTCGAGATCTATCTAATGTCATTAATTTTATTTTCAAACTATTATTTTACTAATTTCTATTAATTAATCTTTGTATTTAGTTAATCTAGTTATTAGCGGCTAAATCGTCTCTTGACTGGTCTAATAGCATTGACGTGCTTTACGGGTCCTTACAAACATGTCCTTTTGAATCACAAACGAGGCACACTTTCTGATCACCGAAGTGATTAGAGTGGACAATCTTAACACCATCGCTAGGAGATTTCTTCCTTCCGTGTGATGTGGAGATTCCTTGGTTAGAGGAAGAACCCGACACATCTTTTCCAATAGGAAGGGATTGCGATTTAGCTTCTGGAACTGAAGTCTCCGTTGAGTTAGAAGCGATTGGTATAGTGGACTCTTCAGAACATCCTTAAATAGAGAGTTTACTCAAAATACGTTCAATTTCCAAGGCATCCCCTTTGAGTTTAGCCACTAGTAAGGTTCGTGAAGAACAGACTCGGGCATTTTCTTCATGGAGAACCTTTAATTGAGAGTCACAATCATTTACCATACCAACAAGCACATTGACTTTTTGTTTCAACCGATTGATTTTATCAGCCTTGATTCTAATAAGTTTTAGAATCACACCCTCTTTGGCTGCTTCCCTTTCTTCAATAGACTCAGACTCGTTTGAAAGGTAACCGGAGTAACACTTATCAGTGCAATCATGTTTCGTTGGAACACAATGTTCATCTAAATTCGAGATAGACGAATCTTTCTCTTTAATAGATATCATGGAAACATAACTTTTACTTCTGACGATTCATTTATCAAAGATAGCACTACTGTCCATAGAGTCAGATCGCTTTCAAATACAGGCTTATGAGGTCTTAAATGTTTTTGCCTACTCTGATACCAATTAAAAAAAGCGGGAATATTTCGCTTAGCAATCTGTATGGACAAACTACAATATAATTCCAAAAGAATCAACTAGACAGTCAGACTCAATCAATGGAAATATATCCAAGAGTTGTATCTCTATTTCTCAATGTAATCAGCAAATCAAACAGATAGAAATCCGCGAGCATGATTATTATGAGAAAAAACTTAAACGGTACCAAAGACCAATGTTCAAGTGTCAATCAATTTACATCAACAACCAAAGGTTGGATTATCTAATTGATTGAACTGCACACAACCTGTGATATTTCAATTATATAAATAAATATAATGCGGAAAAGAAATAACACAGACACCAGAAATTTTGTTAACGAGGAAACCGCAAATGCAGAAAAACCCCGGGACCTAGTCAAGATTTGAACGCCACACTGTATTAAGCCGCTACAGAAACTAGCCTACTCCAAGTTAACTTCAGACTGGAATGTAGTTGAGCTTTAACCAACTCACACTAATCAAGGTACAGTCGCGTTCCTTACACTTCTGAATCCCAGCAGGACTCTACGCACTTGATTCCCTTAGCTGATCTCACCCACAACTAAGATTTGCTACGACCCAAAGTCGAAGACTTGATAAACCAATCTGTCTCACATAGAAAAGTCTGTTGAATAGATAAATCTGTCTCCCACAGATAAACCTATGGGTTTTTGTTCCGTCTTTTGATAAATCAAGGTGAACAGGAACCAATTGATATACCGGATTTATATTCCCGAAGAAGAACCTAGAAATATCAATCACCTCACAATAATCTTAACTGTATGGTAGCGAAACCAGATATTGTGGAATCACAAACGATGAGACGAAGATGTTTGTGACTACTTTTTATCTTGCCTATCGGAGAATAAATCTCGAGCAAATCTTAGAGAAGATAATACTCAATACGATAGAAAACAGCAAGATCAGAACACACAACTACAGAGAAAATAGTTGGGTCTGGCTTCACAATCCCAATGAAGTCTTCAAGTCGTTAACCTACAGGGTTTCGTGAAAAACCTAAGGTTAAAGGAGAATCGACTCTAGTCTCAACTAGTATCACACAGGAGATGTGGGGATTAGGTTTCCCAGTTGCTAGAGTTCTTCTTTATATAGTCTTCAAATCAGGGTTTGCAATAAGTTACCTTGGTAACAAATCATTCAATATTCACCGTTAGATGAAAACCTGATTAGACTCAAGCTAATATATTTCAAACTTAGCTTGTTACACATAAATGAAAAGTGACTTCATTTAGATATGGGTAACCATACCTAAACGTGTACACCTTGTTGGCTCAACAATAGTTAACCGAAGTTAGCCATATGAACACTTTCATATCAACCATATTCATCTTAACCATAACTAGTTCAAATGACTCAAATGAAACTAGTTCTAGAGTTGTTCAATTGTTTATATTCTCACAGAAGTATACAAGACACAATTGAAGCAAAATCGATTTTGATTCACTCGAATCAATTCATGAACATTATAGCCACGGTTTGCAAAAGATTGCATTCCTTATTATATAAATGTATTAGTTCATGAACAAACCGATTTTAGAACATAACCCACTGAAGTATGCAAACGGGTACGCATACCTAAGTAGCCGGACTTGGACTGTGTTCACAAGTATGCAAACGGGTACGCATACCGTCGTAAATATCCAAACTTCAGTTAAAACCACTACGAGTACATGTACGCATACTCTAGTACCCGGACTTCAATTGACTTCGCCAGTACGCGTACAGGTACGCATACTCTAGCTCACGGAATTTACTTGATTAACCAGTACGCATACGGGTATGCATATTAAGTTCTTGTCTTGGATCAACACATATGCAAGTATGCTAACTGTGCTTATAATCCAATCATGGTTAAGTGTTCTAAACTCCCATTTCAATCATTGAAACATTCTCGGAAGACGACAATAGCTGTCTCACACAAACTATTAGCTTCAAAGCAATTTTCAAGTGATCGAATGATCAATATGAAACATTCCGAGTCTACATCAAATGACTGTCTCACACAAATCATGTAAGATGTTACAAGGCAATTTTCACATGATCATCTTTTAACTTTCGTCAAGAATATAAGATGAACTTGGTTAAAGCGAAAGCTTACCAACACATATTTCGATAAATATGTAAGCGAGTTAAACTCAGTTCAAAATATCAAATGTGCATAATCGTAGTCTATATAGCTATACGACTTTTGTCTCATATAGGAGATAGAGTAGATAAACTTTTCAGTGATAGATGAGTTCAAGTCTCCACATACTTTTTGTTGATGAAGTTCCACAAGCTCCCCTTAGTAGTTCTTCGTCTTCAATCGATGAACGTCGTGAAGTCTAATGCTCAACTACACTTACTATCCTAATCCGAGACTTAGCTATAAGTAGACTAGAAATCAAGATTTATAGTTTTGGAAACTAAAGTTGACAACAAGCTTGAGATAGCAATGCTTGCAAGTTCGACCGAGCAGTGCTATAACAGTAATAATACATAGTTTTCTAGGATGAAATCACACCTATATAATGCACACATAATCAAATAACTAAATACAATAGATTACGTCGATGTCGTATTTACGAAGTTCGAAAGATAAACGTTAAACTTCGTAATATAATTCTTTAATGCTTTGATCATACTATTATGATCAAGTCTAGCACTAGAGTTTCATATGTATATATCTCCGCACGTTATGTTTTCAATCTAAAATGACTTGAAAGATACGTTAGGAATGGAAACAAGATCAAGTCAACATTACTAACCTCAAGAGGAAGGATGATGTCGTCGTTGCAGTCGTTACTTTTTCACTTTCTTCAGGTCTTCGGAGTAATACTTGTACGTCTCAACATTCCTAGACTTTTTAGTCTAACCTAAATTAAGTTGACTCTAGTATTTAATCAAGCGACTCTAGATGAGTTTTGATACTAAAATATGACAACCAACCTTGACATACCAACGCTTGGTGGGTTCAACCGAGCTATGCTCTAACAGATCTTGATTGATCTAAACTACACAAAGGAGTTTACTTGTTAAACGGAAGCGCCTTTGTCATACTCAACGAATCTTTATCTTAAAGATTGAATATATTGGTTACCAAATAACTTTGTTCCTTTAATGTTTGGAAGATGATCAAAAGGAATTAAGTGCTTAAGACTTTACAGCGGTAAATCAACTCAAGTTAGTGATTTCTGACTTGGGATTCACGTGTGTGACCAGACGGTCGTAGATGCAGGGGTACTAAGGGAACTAATTAACTAGGGGTAGATTACTTGGTCTCAATTATACGAAGTTGGCTTTGTACTTTGTATAGTGGCTTGATTATGAAAGTATTCAAAACTGGACTAGGTCCCGGGGTTTTCTGCATTTGCGGTTTCCTCGTTTACAAAATCTTGTTGTGTGATTTAGTTTTACTTTCCGCAATTATAATTATTTTATTATAATTAAAAGTAAATACACTAGTACGTTAAATCCTAATCGCATGATATTGATCCTATAGTAAATCGGTTTTGGTCATAAATATTATCAAGTGAATACCTAGTTGTTGTATTGTCTCGACTTTGTCCATAGACGATCACACTTGGTATCAGACTTATAGGTTGAAACAAAGAACGTTGTGTATTTGGGTACTCTCATAATTTCATACTGGTAGAGTCGATACGAAGCGTAAATATTTTTACGGTTATAAAATGAACCGTAACTGGAGATTCCAACTAGTTTTTTTATAGGATTTATGGTTGGTAGTACTTCGATCTATAACCGGGAGACCTTCAGAAATTGAGATCCCGGTTGGTAATTGAAGAACAACCAGCCATAACTCCAACTGCAACCCTAATTTCAATTGATATTTGAATGCATTCCAATTTATCTGGAAATAAAAAAACAAATATAAAGTGGGTTTCTCGAATCCTATCTCACCTAAATCATGTCGGTTAATCTATCCGGTGGTTTAGGGGTTTGGAAAAAAAAATTAATGGAGAAGAACAATTACGACCATAGGAGAAGAGAAGAGACGAAAGAAAACTGATTTTTTTATTGATTAGGTTTAAATAGATGAAAGGGCAATTTGAACTTTTTAATAGGGATGTAAATAATACCCGAAAATACTCGGTCTGCCTGTACCTGTCCAAGCATGTCTGTACCCGTATGAGCCGAAAGTTTGTTATAACCCGTCACGGGCCGCCTGACTGGACTGGTTAGCTTAAATGGGCGAGCTCAGGATTTTCCTAAAATTTAATAGCCTGGCCTGGTACCTGCACAAAGAGCCAGGCCTGGTACCCATTTAACTTTTATTAATAGTTTTGGTTCTATGTTGGAGCGAATTGTTATGTAATTTGGTTATATTTTCGATTAAAATTCTTATTTTCATTTTTATTTTATATTTAGAAGATTAATTAATTAAGATTGTTTTAACCTATAGTTCATTCTAGAGCTGGCAAACAAGCCGAAACCCGCGGATTAACCCGTACCCGTCGGGTTCGGGTTAGAGAATTTGTGGCTTGTGGGAAAACGGGTTAACCCGTGCCCGGCCCCGTAAACCCGCGGGTAAACCTGTTAACCCGTGTACTTCTAATTTCCATCGTCAGATTAATTACATTTAATCCTATTCGTACATCTAGGATATAAAAGACTATAAAAAAAAACCTAGCATAGAAGGTCTCATTTCTCTTTTCTTTCTTCTGCAGCTTTTCACTGCGCCTCCTACCCTTACGCCCAAGATCTCCGAGGCTTCACATATTTCATATCATCACAGAGAATAGAGAGAGAGAGAGCTGGGAGTTGAGTGCGCTATTTGATTTGTTATAGAAGATCTAGGGAAGAAGATGGGTAACTTCCTGCTACTGTGGATCAATCAGATAGAGAAATTAGATTTGAAGAAAGTGAATCTGTTGAAATCGAGATAGGTGATGAAGACAAGATGGAATTAATCAGGGGTTTTGTGGTTGTATCATGTATGACTCAATTGAAGAAATCAGAACGAGAAATGGAGTTAGGGTTTGCTATTTCTGTTAAAATCAGATGAAGAAATCGAAGATGGTGCTGATGGGTTTGGTCTGTGAAGATTGAAATTGAGAATGGGGTTGTGGTGGAGTTGGTGAGAACAGTTAGAAGATTGTTTTGTCATCGATTTGAGAGAGATGGGTTCGATCTGAGATTGAGTAGGGAGTGATTGATGAAGTTGTTCATTGAGAACACTAAGATGCTGGTGTTTGAGAACACTAATGTCTTCTCCTGCGGCTGCTGCACCTCCGCATCACCTCCATTTTTCTTCTTATGCTTTGCTTTTTGCTTCTTCTTCTTCATCTCTGTAACTCCACGGTGATGAACTCAGGTGATGAATTCAGGGTTTGATGGTTGATTTAATTGAATAGGATGGAAGAGAAATAGATGAGCAATTCAGATAAGCAGAGATGGGAGTTTGATTTCTGGAGTAAACTAGGTTTACTGTTTTTTTATTTTATTTTTTATCAAAAGGTTTAATGTTTTAGATGTTGCAAAAAGATATTATCTGTACTCATTTTATTTTTAATTAAAATTAAGCTTTAATTTTGTTTTTAATTAAACAAGTCGGGCTAACCCGTGAACCCGCAAGCTTTTCCCGTTACGGGTGCGGGTTGAAGAAATGATCACCCGTGAAGAATATCGACCCGCAGGTTTTGGCCCATGTTAACCCGAACCCGTAACAAGCCAGCCCCGACCCGCCCGTTTGCCAGCTCTAGTTCATTCAGTGTCCAAATTCTAAATAGAAGTTAAATCAGTTATTATAGAACTTTGAAAGTATAAAAAACCCGAAGCCTGTTTGGCCTGCCTGGTTTGGCCTGCTTAATAGAATGGGGTTTGGGCAGGTTTTAAGCCTCGAAATAAGAGATTTTACCAAGCCTGCCTGAAGGGCTTCTTGGGTAGCTAAATATGAGGCCGTCTGGCCTAGAGTAAGAAATGGGTCGGGCTGACCGGCCTGGCTCAATTTACACCCCCTACTTTTTAATGATGGAAGGACACCCCATAACCAATTATATAGACACTATAATAATATGTGAAGTCCCTCTACTGGATCTAGCAGCCCCAATATGAGGTTTCATTTTCTTATCTGCTAACCATGATGAATTTAAAAACTATTTAAAATATTGCAAACTACTTAGTTATAAAATACTCTATCTATTTTTAAAAAGGTTTCACCTATTTGCCACCTCCCTCACAATATCAAAAGTAATTATACTTTTCAATTTTACTTTTTCATAAGTACCACCTATAAAATCAAATTAAATTTGACTACTCTTATTTTTCTTCTTCTTTAGTAATCTCTCTTTTCATCAAAAACCCTTTCTTCTTCGTTAATATCTCTTTTCATTAAAAAGTATTAAGAAGTTATTAACCCTAGGTTAAAGATTTTATTATTTAATTCGTCGAAGTAAACGAATTAATCAACGAATAATCCGTAAACCATTATTATGGAAGATTCCACTGATGAAAATCTAGAGTAAAATACCCAAACCTTAGATGAATTGAACATCACAAGATTATGTTAATTAACAAATAACAAATTTGGTGTAATTTTACGGTTCTTATTTGTTATAAATTTATCGAAACCAATAAAAGTATTCATTTTTTATTTATTTATGTGTTAATGGGTAATACTTAAAATGTTAATGAATTTGGAAGTATTCCATTTGTTGATTAAATTAACTTCAGGTTGCATATTCTAATTCTTGAGTTGTAGCCGTCCAGGATATGACTGTCCATAAAAGTCGCAGTCTCAAGGATGCTGCCATCCATAACAGTCTCAGTCGTCCAGAATTTGACGACTGGTAAATATTGTAGTCGTCTGAACAACGAATATCCAAAGTTGTCGCAATCGTCTAGCATATGCGACCCCGCGTTTTGAACTTTCTTTCTCTCGTATTTTTTAATTATCAAACATGATTATGTGAAAGTGGTGCTCAGTTGGTCGAGACAGGGTAGAAAAAGTTGGTTGATGGGTGGAGATAATGGAGAAAACAAGATAATTTGTAACTTAAGGTTTTTTTGGTTAAGTTTAGGTGATTTTATTATTGGGTGTAAACAAAAAGTCCATAGGTAGTATTCATGATATTTTAAAATTTATATGGGTGGTAAATAGGATAAGCTACAAATGTCACTTCCTTTCCTATTTCGTATATATAAAATGCTTTCGGGAAGATAATCAGGGCGTGGATAGAGAGATGAAGTGGGTTCGAGACCGACCGCACTCCCAGTGATAGGAAAGCTTTCGCGACTAGCTGCTCGAAAGGCGACTCTGAAGCTTATGTGCCCATATTCATGATCCTTTCAGGTCGTGGTGCGTAGAGGAGCTCCACCTCTTTTTTTCTATCAAAAGATGAAAAGCTAACCCCAATTCCTGACGTCTGACGGAATCTGACATTAGTGGATGGGGGTGGCAATTTATGTGAGTGACAAATAGGAAAAGTGTGGGTGGAAAATATGAAAAACCTTTGGAAAACAGGTATTATCACCTTTTCAATTTGGCATATTTTTTAGGCTAAAATCTAATCTAACAATATGATAATTGAAACCAAATACTCTTACCACATTCATTCTGGCCTCACATTTTGATAATGTGGAGAGCTATTAGAGATTATTGGAAAATAGAGTTCTCACATTAATTCTGACCCCACATAATTAAAAGTACATAGAGTTTCATGTTTACACAATACTTACACCTTTCCTAATTACCAAAAACAACTATCCCACTTTCTACTTAACCGAACAAGAAACTACCACCACTAACCTAAAACCATGAAAGAACTATCACACCTCCTGCCGTTATTCGGGAGCCAAAATTACAACTCTTCCATCTCTGGCGTCTAAAAGGCAAACATGTATCCTTACCACCACCGGACAGAATGAATTGAATTTCTCTCTCTATCAATTTCTGAATTCTCACAGAAGAGTACTGTATTGGGTTTTGCTAATTTGTCAGATTTCATCACTCATGATGTAAGTAAATCTCCACTTAGATCATTCGAATTGGGCTTTGCTGATTTTTGAAATAAATCTGATTAGAGTATTGCTAATTTAATGTACGTAACCACAAGAAGACTGTACTGGCTTTGGTTTCCTTCGCTTGAATACTAAGGTTGAATTACAGATTCCCATATATCTTCCGCGGAATTCAGTTTTTCAAAGTTCACTTAATTATGTCACTTAATTATTTGGTTGTGGAAATGCCTAAGAAAAACTAATATGTGAGATTTTTACTTCATAGTTGTCTTCTACTTTTGCGTGTGATTTAGGGATTGCTATCCAAATCATCTGATGATTTCGTATCCTGGAGTTTAAACTTAATTTGATTTGAATGGGAAGGATGATTAGGACAAAGTTAAAAAAAAAATTGAGGCTTTGCAATGCTTATTATCATCGCACTATCAAGTAATGATCGAGATTTTTTCTGTTTGTTTTTTTGTTTCCTGTTTTTCTTCTTCTTATTATTCTTTTTGTTTTGTGTTTTGCAAGCGTTTTATTTACTTTGTTTTGTGTGAATGTGAACAGTTAGAAGAGGCTCGGTCTGGTGGAGAACATAAAAGTTTTATAAGTGGTTTGTAAGACCTATTTACATGATTGTTCGATTGACTGATATGCTTATTACAGTTAAAAATTTATTTGTGTAGGCTAGGGTGGGCTGCGTCGGGTTAATTTCATATGATTTTTGTTGAAGACAAATATGGTTTCCGCTCTCACTTTAAACAGCATCACACAAGTTAAGAGATTGAGGTATTATACATGGGTATAGTACTGTGTGCCAAAGTGGGTGATGTGTGGAAAAACCCCACTCTAAAGTTAAACAAGGAAGTTTCAGCAATACGGCTTCTCTTCAGCATATACTATGCCCCACCCCTTCTTTAAGACAGTCTCGGGGTTGGTTTGGACAACCAAAGGTATTATTTATAGAAACCGTCCACCATTTTGGTACATATATTTGAGGCACTAGGTTATTGACTTTTAAAAACATAAGATTAATTGAAACTTGAAACAGTTTGGTTTAACTAATTACCAAAAATCAGTTGAACACATTTGAAAACTTTAAGCCATATCGTCATACCGTACCATACTGATTAGGAATTCTTATTCTAACAGGGTTAAATATGCGTAACAAGTCTCGGAGACTTTCTACTTGACTGGGCATTAAGAGCTTTCATCTTGCAAAATTTAAAAGCTTGAACTTTGACTTTGGGGCACAATTCTATGGGATTCATAGGTCTTTGAAGAGAAGCCTTGGTGATTGGAGAGACCAGGAAAAGGAGTTTAAGAACATGGCATTTGATTCCCGGGAATTAGTGGAAAAGAATAAAGCTACAGCTTTGGTCAAGGAACACGCTTTGTTGTAGAAGCTTTATCGAATTTCAGCCAATGAGATGATTTTCTTTTGAAGCAGACCTGATGATGAATGTGCGGAGGAAGAAGTGCTAGGTATGACACTCAACATCCCAGAAGATTGTTAATCCTCTTGCGTTGTTCATTATGTAATTCCCTGATCCTTTTCTACTAGATAGTATGCATTACGTAATGCGGTTATTACTGCAGTGAGTTTCTTTTATGTGCGCCACATGTTTTGAAGCATTTGGTGTTCATTTAGTACAATTTCGAAGTAGGGAGTTATTATTGTGTTGTAGGAGAATACTTCCCTGAAGCTTATAATGATGCTATTTATGTTTGAGAAGATGAATCTGTTTCTTTTGATGCGTTAGAAAATGATTATTTTGCATATCTATGATTCTCTAGGCACAAAAGCCACAAAACACTTATTTCGGCCAATAGGAAGAGGGTTTCTCACCGTTCAAAGTGAAAGCTTTATTTGTTTAGGCCTTAAGTCTTTAAATAAGAAAATCTTACAAAATCTTTCCAAATAAAATAGCAGTTTGAAAATTATACTCCGTATAAAACATATAGAACGAAATTGGCAGTTCACATTTAAAAATGATTTATTCCCCCGAATTTTTTCAACATAGTTACTACGCATCAATTAACAAAAAACAATATTTGCAAATTACTGTAAGAAAAAGACCCGACACTCAACAAGAAGAAAACTGATGATAGTTGTTTCTTATGCATCCATGAAGGATTGATTGTATAATCATCGATCACTATTGATTGCCTTCCCTCACTTCATATCTCCTTGCTTGCACATGAACTCCATTGATTAAAAGCCGAACGTTCTCTTCGACGCCAAGGATTTCATCAATTGTTTCACATCTATCTTAGTGAATATTGAAAAGACGAGGGTACCCAAATAATCCACAATCTTTAATTTATCCACCTATAAGTCCTCTTACCGAAAGTGATTGTCTATGGACAAAGTCGAGACAATACTACAAATCGGTATTCACACTTTGTGTGATTGTCTATGGATACGAGATCGAGACAATACAACAATCAAAGTGTGATTACTTGATAATAGGTTCGGACTTAACCAAACTCTATAGGATCACTATCAAGTAATACGGAGTTAACGTTTGTGTAATTTACTTTAAATTATAATAACAACAATTATAATTGCGGAAAATAAAAGTAAATGACACATCAAGATTTTTTTAACGAGGAAACCGCAAATGCAGAAAAACTCCGGGACCTAGTCCAGAATTGAATACTCTCATAATTAAGCCGCTATACAAAATCTAACAAACTTCATATAGTTGAGACCAAGCAACTAAACCTATAGTTCACCTAGTTTCTTCAGTATCCCTGTGCTTCCGACATTCAATAAGTGCACGCACTGGAACAATTCCTTTGGATCGTATTCCAAACTGTAAAGGAACAACAAATCTTTTTGGTAACAACTCTCTTGATTCTTTCAGATGAAGATATCTCAAGTCATGAGCAAAGGCTCTTCCGTTTAACAAATAAACTCCTTTGCCTGGTTAGATCAATCTATCCAACAACTACCGAAGTAGCAGAGTTTAGATTTGCAATCAATCAATATAGAATCAAACAAGAAATTATAAGGTAATGCCGATCTTACACAACTAATCAATCGAATAAATCTGATTCTAGTTGGATCCCAGCCGATCAAGGTTTGTGCACACCCAAAGATATAAAAACCAAATCAGAAATCTTCTTTGTCTTCAAATCTTCTTTAATCTTCAATAAACACCTGCACAACACCACTTGAATCTCTTGTGATCAATCACGCACAGAACGGAGTCTGTAACAATGGATTATCACTAGACGTCTTTAGATCTACAAACAGTTCTAAAGATCCCGTCGACACTTCGATCTAGTTTGAGTGAATCTTATATCAGAAGAGAAGATTCTCAAGAATAAACAAACTAGGTGCAATTAAAGTTCAACAACCGTTAGTCAATCAAATCAATCGAAAACTTAAATAAACCGCAATTATCCAGTTTCCCACCAACGGCACTCGTAGATCGCTTCTTGATCCCACAGAAGTCTTTAAACGAGCGGTCGTAAGAGATTTCGCCTAATTAGGGTACTTTCCTTTCCGAATAGACGGCTCCACCAGAAACAGCAAAAAGATGAAGTTTGCCTGTCTCTTAGGATAGTTTGCTCGAAATGCAAACTTGGGTATTTATAGACCAAGGATGTTTGGACACCAAGGAATTTCCAAAACCGAATATTCTTAAGATATGCAATAAATGCCCAAATCGGTTTTCATAATTCCTGAAAATGCTTTGTCCAATATTTCCGAAATCACACTAGAAAATCTCCAATTAGTAAATGCACATTACCAATTTTTATTTTCCAGAGATAAGCATTTAATTACTGGTAATTAAAAGCATATAAAACTAACAACCTTAATTAAAAGATTCTTAATTTATTTTGGTCCGGGATCTCCTTGAGTAATTAAGGAATATATTTGAACAATAAAAGATAATAGTTACTGAACATGTTCAAAGTATGTCGACATCTTTTTCTTTGTAAATCCTTTTTCATATTTACAATCTTGGAATCGATTATACCGTTGTTATGGGGTAAAAACTGTTTCTGCTTGTTTTGGTAAATTTGGGTGTGTTGATGAGATACGAACTTGAACCTTAAACAAATGCACTGCACGGGAGTACTTTAGATTCGAGAGATCAATCTGTACAATCCTGGCCTAAACCAAGAAATGGCCGTTCCAGTCTTGCTTCGGTCACAAAGTGAAGGAGAAAGGTTGATCTTAGGGAGGGAAGCGAAGAAGGTGTTGAGATCATAATGGTTAACTCTGAAGGTGTGGCTATTTTATGACTTGTATCAGAATATGGAACTGGCTTGCGGAATGTAAGCTATCAGTTCTTTTGTGTATTTCTGGATACTTGTGTTGTTGTTAACCAAAACTATTGTCTGGTCGAAATAGGTAGAAACCTATTTATACAAGTCATAATTGAACGCACCCTGATCTCGTAGGAAATGGGAGTAGCTAAGTGATGGAGAAGTGGGGTAATGTGTAAATGCTAGAAACCACGTTCCCATTATGAAGGAAACGGGTTAATTTACACCCACTACTTCTTGCCACCACTAACTGCCCGCTTTCTTAACACTTTCTTATAATGGGCGTGTTGCACGCCGCACACTGTAAACCACCAGACCAATACCCTGATGAGTATCCCCCAGTTTGTGACATGTTTGATGTCTCGAGTATTTTCGTGGAAAATATGTAGCAGATTGCTGAGTGGGTCTCGTATGCAAGACCTAGTTATTCTGATTAATTGTACGCCAGCTAGGTGGCGGACAACCATGTGTGGAAAGTAAGTCAGGAGACTTTCCGCAGGAGAATGGCGTGTGACGCTATTAGGTTAGTCTTGGTTGGTCACTTAAGACTTACCATAAGCCGATCAATTCCATGGCGAATTTGGACGGCTGAGATTATAATTCATGAGAGAAGGTGGCCGTTGATTACTGCCACATTCCGTTAGCACCTGGTGATGGCATAGTGGCACTAGTGGCATGGTGGCACGATTGGCACATGCCAGTGGCATAGTGGCGCGAATAGCGCATGGCTAGCCGCTTTCGTTATATCTTGGCATATTGGTGTTGAATCCAAATATGGCTTGGAAATATTGGCTCTAGTTGCCACATCAAATTTAATGCCCTAGGTAGCATTATTTGGCATGGTTAGCGTAGAAACCTTACTTAAATTAGGGTTTGGCATGCCAAAACCTTAATTAGCGTGTGTGGCATGTGGCCGTGGCACGGTGACATTCTTTGTGCAGATGGTGCCATGGCCGCGTCAAAGGAATTATGGCAAGGCCATAATGTGGGAACGACCACAGGCGCAAGGATAGCCATGGGTGGCCATAGCATGGCGCCATTTTTAGGGTTTCCTTGGTCCCGCATGGCTCGTGACATGTTGTGGGGCCAAAGTGACGTAATTTGGGCCACGACCAAAAATTATGGTTTCGACCAATGCCACTAAAGCAAAATTCGTGTTCTGATCGGAATACCCTGACTGGAATCTGTTATGGCGTTGGCCACGAACAAAAAGTGGGATAGCACGTTGGCATGTTGCTGCGGCGGAGTGGTGTGTTGGCATGTTGCTGCGGAGGAGTGGCGTGTTGGCATGCCGATTAACATGTTGGCGCGGTTTGGGGAATTGATTAACCAATTAGCATGGTGGCCGTTTGGCATGGTTTGGCCTTTTAACGCGTGTGGCGAGTTTAGGGCGACCTGATTGGTCGATAGAAAAGGGGCCGGCCAAACATAGGGCGTGGCCACATCTCTAGTGCGCGTGGCGCATTTAAAGCGATCTGATTGGCCGATAGGAAAGAGGGCCGGCAATTATGATCCCGGCCACATTCCATGTGCATGTGGAGGATTTAGAGCGACCCGATTGGTCGATGGGAAAGAGGAGGGCCGGCAAGAAGCATGGGGGCGTGGCCATCTGCAGGTGGCACCGGCTGGTCTATGGCACGGCCACACCTCCTTTTCTTGTTGCTCCTATTTTCCTCGGCTCCTCTTTTATTTCTTGTTTTCTGATTTTGGGTAGGACTTTGCACCTACTAATCCATGGCGGATCAATTGCCTAGTTTACCTAGGTTTAGTTTCGACCAACATGGTCTGATATACTGCAAAAAAAACTAATTTTTGCAAATTAATTAGGTTGATATTGGAATGTTGTGAATTATCACAAAATTTATTGAATTCTACATGTTGACACAGAGTTCTTTAAATTTATTGCCAGAGAGTAGCATGCCTTCCAACTGAGTACTTTTATGCAAACCTTAACCTCGATACTTCGGGAAATTCATGCTACTCAGCTACGAGTGAACACTAATTGTTATCTCATATCAATATTAAGGGTTCAGCCGGGGAACACGGCACAGAAAGTATGCAATGAGTCCTATATTAATGAATAATACAGGCAGAGTGTCGAAATTTACAGAATATCTGGGATTGTTGCTACATGCACCATTCTGGATAAATTTCAGGTAAACATATTGAATTGCTCAATAAATGTGCGAGTGAAGAGGTTGGGTATTCATCACTTTCGAATGGCTCCGTCTCTTAGAAGAATGATGGCACATTAAATGCAGGGTTTTACAATTTTTAGCCCTGAACTAAAAACCACCATCAACATTAAGTCCCCTATTTATCTCGTAACAGTGGCACTGTTACGGGGTAAGCATTAGATGGTGACATACGAGAATAAACTGAAAAGGCGAGGCATGTGGGGATTACCAGGAAATCTTGATCGACCTTTGGCGGAAAATACGAGCGGTTGGTGATCTTTGTACTGGCGCGCTGCTAGCTTGGCCACGGAGCGCTGCAGGTTGAGCGGCTGGCTTTGCTACGGAGCATTGTAGGTTGAGCGGCTGGCCTGGCCACGGAGCGTTGCAGGTTGAGCGGCTGGCCTGGCCACGAAGTATTGCAGGTTGAGCGGCTAGTGTTACTCGTGCTGGCGCGCTGCTAGCTTGGTCATGAAGGTTGGTGCCATGGAGCGTTGGCGCCGCGGGCCCAGCTACCTTCTTCCGTGCATGGTCCAAAAGGAAAAACCTCCTCTACTCGAATTCCAAAAGTGCTATGCATATAAAAGGGTGTGCTAACTTCCTCCCCTTTTATTATTCGCTCGTTTGCTTCTTGTGTTCGTTTGCAGCAGCTCGATCATAGGCGTGCCAATCGTCAGCGGCAAGGTAAGTTTATCTTGTCTTCGTATTTTAGATGTGAGTGTAATATCCATGAGTAGTTGATCAAACTTGGACATTTAGCTCGGTGTGAATGACTTTCTTTGTTAGCGGCGTCAACGGCAACAAAGCAATCTCCAATAGTTATAATCAGCAGCAAGGCGAGCCAAGAGAACTCAAGGTAGGTGTTATTTTCTATTTTGCGCATGTAGCCACCCAACAGTACCATCGATCTTCTCCAGAATGTGTAATAAGGTTCTTACTCCAGAAGAATGAGCATCTAACCTCTCCAGTGGATTTCAAAATTTACCAAACTCCATTGCACTCCTGGGATGGATGGATGAAATATATGCTCGGCAATGATCACATCAGGGCTAATCTTGGAGAGTGTAGCTGCATTGTTGATCTGTCCTTGACTTTAAGTTCTTTGGTGTCTGGACTGCTGAGCCGGTCTCTGGAAGGCTTATTCTTGCCTTTCTGATTGCGATGATGATATGCTGTGGATGCTTGTATGGTCGAAATCTTCCGGAGCCGTTGGGTGAAGTAGACTAGCTGAGAGGCGTTCCGTTGCCGGCGTGCTGATATCAAGTCTTCAAGAACTTCATTCCAAGCGACATCCTTCGAACTATCTTCTGCATCTTGGACTATTGTATCAAATGGGATGCGATGAGAAGTCCCCAGTTACACTTCTGTCTGGTCATAAATCCGATGACGTGGCCGTATATGTGAATATCTCCGTGGCGTGATTTTGGGAGTCTTTGATGCACGTGTACGGCTTTATGCTGAGAAATTATTGCGGCTCGTAAAGCTTTGACAGTGCCGATGTTGACATCAGAAATAACCTGGTTGAGGGAAGTGAAGGCATACCATGACGATAGTCCCCATGTGTAATTATCCTGAGCCTATTTTCTCGTGGAAGATGTGCTTCTACTGCATTCTCTGGTAAGGTGGTGACTGAGTTTAAACTTCTAAACCTGAAGGAGGCTTCAGTCCCCAAGTGTAGCCTACTTTGATTGTATCACCTTGAATCCACGCCTATGGGATTTGATACAAGATTATTGTAGTCTCCTGGATGCGATGCTGGGATGCTTGGAACATCACATGGACGAAATATACTGGATAACGAAGAGGTGGAAGTGAGAGAGTTATGTTGTTAATCGTGGATCCCCCTGTTTCTTCAATAAAAATGTTTCAGCCGTGTCTATGAAGTTATCTCATGAATCTTTGATTGTTGTCAGGGATGGACTGTGATGAGCAGCCCCCGGTCGCACTTCTCTTTAGTTACTGAAGTTGTTTTCTCTGAGTAGGCTTGGATCCGTCGCGTCCTCATAAAGTGTTGCAGGCGCCTTCCATACAAAGAGGTGATGATATCCTTACGTCACACCTTTGAAGAGTAGATGACCTTGTCGTGGTTATGACTTTTGGTTGACCATGTCTTCTGGGCTTTGACAGTAAAGGCATTCCGTGTAGAGCCTCAGTCCCCAAGTGTGGTTTACATGTTTCTATCTTGTATGGCCGGTGGGTTGACCATGATAAAGATATCACCATCTTGCATCTGTACTGGTGACTCTATTACTTCTTCCATGTGAAACTAAAATATGGAGAAGTACGCCTTTGTAGTGGTTGTTGCTATGGTGAAGCTCTAGCTGTTATCAACAAACGAGCAGCAAAGGTTCTTGGCAGCAGCTATGATCAGAAGAGACTACATTGTCGTGGGAACAAAGTAGGTTGACTGGAATTGCATGGGCGTCCATGGAAGCAAAGGGATTGGCTAGATGTGTAAGCGAGTAAAACTGTCCACGACCATGAGCTTTTGCGGGATGGGACAAAAGTGGCCACAACTATGAACCTTGGCTGGCTGCGATCACGATCCTTGACAGGGAGGAGTGTGGCGGCTACGGAACGATCCTTGGCAGGAAGGAGTGGCGGCTACGACACGATCCTTGGCAGGAAGGAGTGGCGGCTACGGGCACGAACCTTGGCAGGAGGGAGTGGCGGCTACGGCACGATCCTTGGCATGAAGGAGTGGCGGCTACGGGCACGAACCTTGGCAGGAAGGAGTGGCTCGGACATTATGGCCCAAAAGAAGGATTCCTCCTTTTAATATAACTCATGTCCGTGAGGTTATTTCTTCTTATCCTTCTCTTTTCTTATTTCGGCGAAGTAGCTCTTCCGTGATTCTCTACGTGCGGCAGCTTGCCTATTGTTGCTTGCATGCGACCTTGGTGTATTGACTTGATGAAAATTTCATATTCGTGTCTTATTGCCAAAACGGTCGCAAAATCTTCGTACGATATCGGAATGAGGTGATTGACCTCTCATTCTTTTTCTAAGAGGAAAATATAACTTTTTCAAAAAGAATTTATTCATTCGGAGTCCGTTTGGTGGGTGAAAAGTACCTGACACCGAGAATTCAGAACTTTCCAGGAAGAATTATGTGGGTTTTTCAGCTGTCACGTAGTCGAGAGTTTCGGCTTCTATTTGCAGATCATTCATATGATTGATGTGCCCTTTTAGTATGTTGTATAAGACTTCCATACAAATCGTTTGGTATATGTATCACTCAAAGATTCTTCACCAATTAGCACCAATTTCAATTCTTCCGGAGGGCAGTGTAAAAACGTTTCTGACGGAGTTCTTGCAAAACGACCCGTAACCTTTCTAAACCACATGCCATGTCCGTGGGTGACGCTACTGATGAGGTGTCTCTCTTTGTGAGTTATCTGTTGATGTGTTAGTACCAGCAGTATACTTGGAAATCGAGGGCTTCAATTTTGGATCTCTTGACGTAGTCATCGAGATGCCTGTTATTTTGCTGGAACATCCGGTGTAGGTTCTTCTGGTAGGCAATTTGGAGAACTCTTCAGCATTACCCGCTTCCCTGGGAAAAGTAAATATGGGAAACGTGGATCCTTTTGGTGCAGCAACGTCTCGAATCTTCCTCTGCGTGAAGTTATCTCGGCTGCGGATTTTTTCATGACATGATGGTGCGGGCAACGTTATCTTCTTGAGGATGCTCTCTTGACGTGTCGGATCCAGTAGATATGAAGATGTCCCGGGCTTTCTCTTGCTTGGATCGGCATAATAGATGAACCCCTATGAATGATTTGAAGATGTGTCAAGTCTCTTTTATTAGTGTAGATGTACGAATTCCCAGAATTGCGCCATGGTCTGAATCTATACATTTTGCTGAAGTGATAGCGGATACTCCTGACCATAAAATGGTAGTAGTGGTGGAATGGAGATAGATCCTTACTTTCATGATCTCTGCAGGTGTCTTTCTAGGACTCCACTGGCGTTGAGATTTGTTGTCGACTATCTCCATACTGAAACAACGGCTATGCGAATCTTTCCTTTTATCTCCCTGAGTGTGGACCCTGGATACATTAATATCGGTGATAACTTTGAGGCGTTTCCGGCTTGCTCCATATAACACTTATGGTGTTACAGATGTGGCTGCTCCATTCGGACCTCGAGAGAAGCCATCGTGCCTTCCTAAGTAGTAATAACGTCTTCATGTGTCTTCACGCGGCTTTATGGTCCTTTCATCTGGGAGATTTATTGTTGCTCAGCTATCCAAGGAATTTCCAGTAACATTGCTTGAAATAGAATTTTTGTGAAGCTTCTTAGCGAACGGAACACCGGAATTGAAATTGGTTGTTGAAACTAAATTGAGTTTAATGATTAAATTGGATCTAAGATCCACCCTTTTGAAATTGAGAAAAATGGAATGAATCCTGAGAAACTGATTTGCAACCGAGAGATTAATCTCCCACTGTGGTCGCCAGTTGTTTCGAGGTAAAAACTGTTTTTGCTGGTTTTGGTAAATTTGGGTGTGTTGATGAGATACGAACTTAAACCTTAAACAAATGCACTGCACGGGAGTACTTTAGATTCGAGAGATTAATCTGTACAATCCTGGACTAAACCAAGAAATGTCCATTCTAGTCTTCCTTCGGTCACAAAGTGAAGGAGAAGAGTTGATCTTAGGGAGGGAAGCGAAGAAGGTGTTGAGATCAGAATGGTTAACTATGAAGGTGTGGCTATTTTATGACTTGTATCATAATATGGATCTGGCTTGCGGAATGTAAGCTATCAGTTCTTTTGTGTATTTCTGGATACTTGTGTTGTTGTTAACCAAAACTGTTGTCTGGTCGAAATAGGTAGAAACCTATTTATACAAGTCATAATTGAATGCACCCAGATCTCGTAGGAAATGGGAGTAGCTGAGTGATGGAGAAGTGGGGTAATGTGTAAATGCTAGAAACCACGTCCCCACTATGAAGGAAACGGGTTAATTTACACCCACTACTTCTTGCCGCCACTAACTGCCCGCTTTCTTAACACTTTCTTATAATGGGCGTGTTGCACGCTGTAAACCGCAAGACCAATACCCTGATTAGTATCCCCCAGTTTGTGACATGTTTGATGTCTCGAGTATTTTCGTGGAAAATATATAGCAGATTGTTGAGTGGGTCTCGTATGCAAGACCTAGTTATTCTGATTAATTGTACGCCAGCTAGGTGGCGGATAGCCATGTGTGGCAAGTAAGTCAGGAGACTTGCCGCAGGAGAATGGCGTGTGACGCTATTAGGTTAGTCTTGGTTGGTCACTTAAGACTTACCATAAGCCAATCAATTCCGTGGCGAATTTGGACAGCTGAGATTGTAATTCATGAGAGAAGCTGGTCTTTGATTATGGCAACATTCCGTTGGCACCTGGTGATGGCATAGTGGCACTAGTGGCATGGTGGCACGATTGGCACATGCCAGTGGCATAGTGGCGCGAATAGCGCATGGCTAGCCGCTTTCGTTATATCTTGGCATATTGGTGTTGAATCCAAATATGGCTTGTAAATATTGGCTCTAGTTGCCACATCAAATTTAATGCCCTAGGTAGCATTATTTGGCATGGTTAGCGTAGAAACCTTACTTAAATTAGGGTTTGGCATGCCAAAACCCTAATTACCGCGTGTGGCATGTGGCCGTGGCACGGTGACATTCTTTGTGCAGATGGTTCCATGGCCGCGTCAAAGGAAATTGGATTATCACAAGACGTCTTTAGATCTACAAACAGTTCTAAAGATCCCGTCGACACTTCTATATAGTTTGAGTGAATCTTATATCAGAAGAGAAGATTCTCAAGAAAAAACAAACTAGGTGCAATAAAAGTTCAATAACCATTAGTCAATCAAATAAATTGAAAACTAAAATAAACCGCAATTATCCAGTTTCCCACCAACGGTACTCGTAGATCGCTTCTTGATCCCACAGAAGTCTTTAAACGAGCGGTCGTAAGAGATTTCGCCTAGTTAGGGTACTTTCCTCTTGGAATAGGCGGCTCCACCAGAAACAACAACAAAATGAAGTTTTCCTTGCTCTTAGGATAGTTTGCTCGAAATGCAAATTTGGGTATTTATAGACCAAGGATGTTTGTACACCAAGGAATTTCCAAAACCGAATATTCTTAAGATATGCAATAAATGCCCATAATTCCTGGAAATGCTTTGTCCAATATTTCCGAAATCTCACTAGAAAATCTCCAATTAGTAAATGCACATTACAAATTTTTATTTTCCAGAGATATGCATTTAATTGCTGGTAATTAAAAGCATATAAAACTAACAACCTTAATTAAAAGATTCTTAATTTATTTTGGTCCGGGATCTCCTTGAGTAATTACGGAATATCTTTGAACAATAAAAGATAAGAGTCACTGAACATATTCAAAGTATGTCGACATCTTTTTCTTTGTAAATTCTTTTTCATATTTACAATCTTGGAATCGATTATGCCACACTTCCAAACAAGTTTAGAATTGGTTCATCTGTATTCCAAGAACAACTATGTGATTGATCAAATATCAATACACTAATCATGGGTTTACGGTTCTACCAAACACAAGGATCGGTTCTACCTTTATATGGGTACTGGGACCGGTTACATCAGTTACCAGGATCGGTTACATGAATTACCAGGACCGGTTACCATATTCTCATGGTATTACTTGTGATCGGTTACACAAGTCACTAGGATCGGTTATACCAATTACCAGGACCGGTTACGCAAATTACAAGGATCGATTACACATATTCTTTTGTGATTGGTCATACCAATTACCACGATCGGTTACACCAATTACAAATATCGATCATACCATCTTAGGTGATTACTTAGGATCGGTTACACTAAT